>BSBM01000135.1:600000-800000 GCA_027924585.1 Larix kaempferi
CCCTCAAGATATTCAACCACATGTAATTGGCCAATAGAGTCTTCAAAGGAAAGGTTGGATAATTCATCTCCAATTTTGTTGTGTTCCCTATAAACATGTTTGATGGTAATATAAAAAAGGAAGAAATAAGCAATGTGGTGGGTTGTATCCACTTATCTAAGGATAACACATGTAATTTAGATAATCCATTTTCCCAATCAACTATAATCTTGGAGTCACCATAGACATGTAAGGAATCAATACCAATAAGGGAGGAAAATTGTAATAACCCCCATAGTGTCAATAACTCAGCTCTAGAGTTGGTACCCTATCCATAATTCAATCGTAGCTTGAAGTCGTGGTCCTCATTAATCCTTAAGAACATTCCACATCCACACTTCCCCAAGTGTGCAACCCCATCAAAGAAACCAACAACAAAATGATCAAATCTAAGAGGTTCAGTTGACTGCCTATTTTCCTTCTTCTTCTCTTCAGTTTGAAATACCCTGTATAAACCCAGAATTTTCGAGTAACAATTCTCCACATTTGTTGTCCTGTTTTCAAATATAGCCTTATACCTGTTATTCCATATCCCCCAACATACAAAAGAAGGTAGATATTTATGAGAGTTTAGAAAAACCAATTAATGTTTGAAATTGTCTTCAATTGTGTCAATGCCCCATTCCTGTGAGATTTGTAGAAAGGTGTTAATACCAGACCAATTTTTTTTATAGAACATACAATGGATAAAAAGATGCGAAACTGTTTCATCACAAATCTTGCACAAAATACAAATACTAGACCCTGACTAACCCCTTCTAGTCAGATTATCCCATCTCAATATATAATTTTCCAAGCATAGCCAAAAGAAACATTTATTTCTCATAGGGATGCACCATTTTAAAGTCTCTTATGCAACCATTTTGATTGACCCTTATAATTTATTTGGGAAATAGTTTCATAAACAAGTTTAGCATTTACTTGTCCTGAAGTACCATTTCAAGCCCATACAATTTGATTTTCTTCTTCAGTTAGTCTTACACCAACTCTAGAGAGGGAGTCAATGTAGGTAGTCCATTCTTTATCCGAATTACCTCCAAGGCCCAAATCCTCAACCAATAGCCAATATAAACTTGTACCTCTCATATTGTTGACTTCCTAATTTGATTCAGGGTGCAGAAACCAAATTCTGCCAGATATTCTCTGAGATATGGTGAAAGTACAAAATTTCCTTCATCACCAATGAAGGGGTCCACCCCCAAAAATACTTGATTACCATTACCCACTTTCCATGTTAGACACCGGCTGATCCAAGGGAGAGCTTGAACAAAGTCGTTCCAGAAGTTTGATACACCACTAGCAAATTTGACTAGGTTCTTAACCAATTGAACCAATGAATTCTTGTTAAGGTATTTAGATTTATATACTTCACTCCACAAACCAATACCACATAATCCTCTCTAGAAGCTCTTCAATACTAATGCCATATTGAACCAATGCGAGTTTTAAATATCCCATCCCCCCATATATTTAGGAAGGGATAATCTATCGCATCTGACCAGGTGGATCTTCTCATTTTTTGCATTCCCAGGCCATAGAAAATCAATTTTTATTTTTATTTTATGTCTGATCATCTTCAAAATTGTAAAAGGGATTTTTGCCAAGGAAAACCAGTATACTGAAATCCCGATTAGAACATATTTGATTAAAGTGAGTATTTCCCCCATAGAAAAATACCTATAGCTCCAGTGACCAATTCTTTTCTCAATTTTCCTCACCAACCATAACCAGTTTGAGATCTTGTAGTTATTAGCTTTCAGGTGGTACCCAAGGTATTTCATACCACTGTCAAGTTCCTCAACTTTGTATGGAAAGATTGCAACAATTTGAGCAAGGGTACGATCATCCACAAAATTCTTAAGGAAGCATGATTTGTTTGTACTCACCTCCATTCCTGTAGCAGCCCATAAAAGTGTAATGATTTCTGAGAAGGTAGTCCATTCATTTACATAACCTTTTCCCAAAATGACCACATCATCCAAAAAAATAAAATATGTGATATATTGAACAGTAATGACCTTGACACCAATTAATCTACGAATGTTCCTACTAGTTGTAATCATTCTGCTAATCCCTTTAATAACCGACAAGAAAAATAAGAGGGATAGGGGGCATCCTTTCCTAAGCCCTCACAACTCTTGAAGAATTTTGTTGGCGCTCCATTAATTAACACATCAAAGCAAGTAGAGGAGATGCATGCCATTATCCAGTCAACAACAGCCAAAGGGAGACCAATCTGTAGAAGAAGTAGTTCGAGAAAGGTCCATTTTACCTTATCATAGGCCTTGACTAAATCCATTTTGAGAATCATAGCATCCAAATTTTTTGCTTGATGGAGTGGAGGCACTCTTGAGTTATCCCAATGGCATCCATAATTTGTCTACTTGACAAGAATCCAAATTGTTCCCTGGATATCACCTTTTCCAGTTTAGGCTTGATTCTATTTAAGATAATCTTAGTAATGATCTTATACGCTAGGTTACACAAGGAGATAGGTATAAAATATGCAAAAGTGTCAGGTTTTTCACATTTGGGTATGAGGGCAATAGATGTTGAATTTAAGGCATCAGATTCATAACCCTGCATCCTAGATTGTTCCACCATTTCCAATTATTCACTTCCCATGATGTCAAATTTTTTGAGAAGAATTCTACAGGCCATCCATCTGGCCCAGGACTTTTGTCCTTGTCAGAATGTTTAAGAGCTTCTTCAATCTCCTGTAGGGTGACAACACTACCAATGGATTGACCATCATCTTTTGAGAAGAATGTGAGGAAGTGTCTGACCACTTTAAGTTGTGAAGAAATATCCATATTACCAGGTTCATTGAAAAGTTTGGAGAAGTAGGATCTAACAGTTCTATCCAAATCCCCTTGAATCCCCTTGAGAATTGACCCAAACACCATTCTCATCTTTTAAGTCCCAAATGTTGTTGAGGTTCCTTCTATAATTTGCATAGTTATGAAATTTTTAGGTGTTATTATCTCCTTATGCAAGCCACATTGCCTGACTCTTCAACCTCCAAGTTTCTTCTTCTATCTTCAGAATTTTAGTTTTCCTAACTTCTAGATCAGTCATTAACACCTTGTCTTCAATATGAAGAGAACCAAACAATTTATCCTCACATAGTAGCTCTTCCTCTATGTCACAAATTATATTTAATATATTTGTTTTAACAATATCTCATACATATTTAATATATTTGTTTTATTACTAGGGTCTAATATAATGCTTTTAAGAGTGTCATGCCATAATTTTTATTCTAACATAATCTTTATTCATTTTATAGTTTTGTCACGAATTATTTTCAATATATTTGGTATTTTTATTTCTATTTCAAAATTAATATATTTAACTTTTTCATTTTTATCTGAAAATTATATTTTCCATCCACTATTAATGATATGCATTTAACATTAATAAATACCTATTTATTAATATATTTGTTTTATTAATGATAAGTACTTTTTTTTGTAAATAAAAAAGCAGTGTATTACTGCACGGAAAATAGATACATTTCGTGCTTACAGCGTTGCAAAGTTAAGAGTCTGGAACTCAAAAACCCACAGATAGAGACACTACCAAGATCTCGACATTACAGAGAGAAGCCCCATGAAACCGGACCTCTTCAATAGAAAAAAGACCTTTCACAAAACAATACTCACTACCCATATCCCGATTACAGACAGAGAAAAAAAGAGTAGAAGACATAAAAACCAAAACACTAGCTCCTTTCCAAGACAGATGCTAAGATCATGCAGCACCTTCCTCCATAGCTTTGACGTTCGCCTCCTTTTGTTGAGAGAGATCCCGCCTTGAAGAACAGTAGCCGTCGGTAGAGGCGAAGCATGCTGGCACGGTTTGCTGCTGGAGACCCAATTCCCCTAAGCATCCAGGCCCGGATAAGAGAAAGAGAGGCCCAACTTCTTAACTATAGTATCAATTTTGCAATGCATTAACCTGTTGTCTACATTGTGAGCTTTCCAAGCCTTGACCGATTCTTCATCTCCTTGACGTTTAGCATTACCGCCCATCGCAACATGGGCCAACTGGTTCTTAGTGACCCAATAGACCATAATCATTTTATCATAGGTTGAAGCCCGACCTGCGGTGGTACCAGGGTCGATTACCTAGTCCTCCACCTCATTCTTGACTTCATCAAACGTGAGAGCTTGAACCTCGCTCCATAGAGGCTTCTCAATAACCTCAATGTCTCCCCTGATGGGCTCAGGGATCTGTTCATTGAAGAAAGTGGCAGCAGACTGGGCTCGGGCTTGAGCCTGAGTTACCCTTCCCAGACCACGACCTATAAACTTGGCTTTGTCTTTACCTTTCTAGGTGGTAGAGGCGGAACCCAACCTAGAAAAGTTTCCAATTTCCCATTTAGGAGCCATTACAGAGCACAACACATAGGACAAACGACAATCAAGGGGACGCGATAACGCAAACCACACCCTGGGAGGCACTCTTAAAAAACTCACAGCCTAGACACAAAGGCTAGCATTATCACACTTGGGCCATTAATGAGCCCAACATAGAAGGGTGTTCACATATAAAGGCCAAAGGCTCATGATGACAGAGGCAGGGAAATAAATGGCCAAGTCCCATGAAGAGCTGACTGGCTCCTGGAGCATACCCTCGCCATTACATTGCATTATGAAGACCATGATGAGAAAAGATTGGAGCCGGTGCAAATCTAGCATTCAGATCGAAAAATGCTTGAAACCGTACTTCGCCTTCACTCTCATAATAGTCGGCCTATGGGAATTATCAATTCTCCGCATTAAAGAAAAAGGTCAGCAATTTGTCATCGGAGTGACCTCTGACTCACGTTTGTCACCTTCGTGGGGCACATGTTGAACACCCTCCACCTGTTGCTTGCTTCCAAAGTCCACAGCGGCCAGTCGGAGGCACTTGGGGGCCCATTCTTCATGCCTAGACTTGGCCATGTGGCCAGAAGTGTGGTCGCCCAGTCGGCCAGCACCCAAGTTTGCTAGGAAATCAACAACCGTGTTATCCTCCTGTCTAACGTGGTGAAAAGTTAACGAACTATTAGCACGAACTAGGCGACTCAGGATATCCATTCGATGAGAAAGCGTCCAGCTGGCAGTGACATGTTCGGTCGTCCTTCCTTGCGCCAGCCCTTTGTCCATGTGGATAATAATTTTCGAATCTCCCTCTATAGTAGTTGGGAATAAACCACCCTAAATGATCAGTTGCAAACCATGAACGAGACCATCAAGCTCAGCAGAGTTGTTAGTGTCATGACCGATGTAACCAAAGTAAACCTGTAAAACCGTCCCTTCCGCATATATGCAAACATCGCCATAACCAGCAACCCTGGGGTTGTCACACGATGCCCCATCAAAATTGATTTTATATTCAATTGGCCCAGGTGGAGACCAGAAGTTGGGACTGATGGGTTTACAGATCTTGTCCCTCCTTCGCAGACCAAGCATATCCTCCCTGCCGAGACCCCATCCTTTGGCAATGAGCAAATTCCCCTACGAGAGGTTTCTGTCCTCGTCAGACCACTGTCTACTTCTATTGGTTTCCTGAATGTTACAGACCAAAGTTCCCCACACCTCCTCTTTATGATCGTTTTTATCCCTGAAAATCCTCCCATTTCTTTCCTTCCAAAGGTTCCAACATATCATACCGGGAAACATCTGCCAAATCAGCGCTAGTATTGGATTGTTGAAAGTTTGATCATTCCAAATATGCAGAGTTTGATCTGGTTGGCCACGAGCATGATCACTTTTTCGAAAAATCATGGCACCTCTATCCCAAAGGAAAGAAGAGTATTCACATTCAACCAGCAAGTGGCTGAGCGTTTCCTCACTATTTTTGCATAAGGGACAACATGAGGGGCCTTGTATACCACGTTTCTTAAGGTTTTCACCAGTTAGGACTCTTTGCCACGTGATCAACCAACAAAAAATCACATTTTTAGGCCAGGGGTTCATCTTCCAAAATTTTCTCCACAGAGCTTCATCATCTGCTTCTCTGTTAATATGTAGATCATACGCCTCCTTGATACTGAAAACTCGTTTCTACCTGTATCCCCACCTTAACTTATCAGGTCCGGTTCTTCTATGGATGTATCTTTCTTGGAGCAGATCCCCAAAATCTCTGTCGTCATCTTCATTAATTAACCCAGTCCACCACTTATGGTCTAACCAAGATCTGAAAGTCTCTGTGGACAGGTTGGTCTAGTAGTGACAAACCTTGATTTTTCCTTCAGTCAGACCATGAGTTTTGATGTTTTGCCACCTTTGATCATTCCCCAGTTTAGGGAATTGATTCCATGAATCATCCCAGAACTTTACCAACTCACCATCTCCAATTTCCCAAAATTTATGATCCTGAACCATCTTTCACCCTTTCTGAGCCTTCGTCCATATGTGAGATCCCAACGTATCTGCATTGTATCTGATCAGTTGATTGGTTTGATGGTTCCTGGCATATTTGACATGCCAGAGTTTCACCCATGGCTCATTGTTGTGGTTACACCATCTCCACCATAATTTGGATCCCTGAATGTCATTGACCACCTCTGGATCTCTAAGCCCCAGACCACCCTTTTCCTTAGGACAGCATAAGATGTCCCATCGGATCAATGCAAATTTAGATTTGGATTCCCTGCCACCCCACAAGAAATTACGTTGGATGCCCCTTATTTCTCTCAGGACTGATTTAGGGGCAAACAGTAAGGAAAATAGGTAAATCGGCATAGCCTGCAGGACTGATTTGACCAGAGTTAGCCGACTAGGAAATTTTAAAGGTCTATTAACCAAGCTATTGAGTCTGCTTTTTAAGCGATCCAAAAGGTCCTGCCAAGAAATACTATGAATAGTGCCCTTTGAGAGCGGAGCCCCTAGAAATTTAGTAGGAAGGGAGCCTTTTGAGAAATTAAGGATGCGGAGAATGTTCCGCTGAGTAACCCAAGGAGTATTGAAAAAGAAAATCCTAGACTTATCAGGATTGACTTCGAGCCCAGAGGCATTAGCAAAAAGTTTTAGGCTTTTCTTAAAGGCATGGGCTTCTTGGATTGAAGGGTGCCCCATTAACATAATATCATCAACAAATTGTTGGTGGGCCTATTTAGTCAAGCCTTCATGGAGGTTTAGACCTCTGATTTCCCCCTTTGCGGATAGGGAGTGAATAAGACGACCAAATCCTTCCGCCATTAGGATGAAGAGAAAAGGGGAGAGGGGGTCTCCTTGTCTTATGCCATGGGAAGACTGGAGAAGCCTGGTAGGTGAGCTATTAAGCAGAATGGAAAAGAAGGGAGTAGTGACCAGATTCATGATCCAACTAACCCAGTCCGAACTGAAACCATAGGCCTCCAACATACTTTGCATATATTGCCAGCTTAATTTATCATAGGCTTTTGCAATATCAAGTTTGATCATCATACTAGGTTTCTTGGTAGTCTTCAAGGAATGAATAGTTTCATGAGCTAGGATTATACCATCAAGAATCTGTCGGCCTTCAACAAAGCCAGATTGCTTAGGGCTGATCAAAAGAGGGAGTAGAGGCTTTAACCTGTTCGCAACAACCTTAGTAATGATTTTATAGATAACATTACATAAGGCAATCGCACGGAACTTGCTTGGCACCTTGGCCCCATCCTCCTTCGGAATAAGAGTCAGAAAGGTGGCGTTAAAGGCCTTCAGGACTCCACAACATCTACGTGATTCTTCCACAATGTCCGCAACCTCCTGTTTAATTAAGTCCCAAAAGAAATGGAAAAACTTAGTGGTGAAACCATCTGGGCCTGGAGCTTTACCTAAAGCCATCTGCTGCATGGCTTCTTCGACCTCTTGCAAGGTAACAGGTTTATTCAGGATCTCGTTGTGCTCATTGGTGACCAATTTGGGGATAAGTCTAGTTATCCCCGCAATAGCATTGCTTCGGTCCATTCGATCCTCCTTAAGAATGTCTTCAAAGTGGTGAACAAGTTCATCTTCAATCTCTTGCCTAGACTCAGCCTGGCTGCCATTAACTTTACGAAGCTTGTAAATCTTGGATTTGTGACGATTATGAATAACAAAATTATGGAAAAATTTTGTATTCCAATCCCCTTCTTGAAGCCACTGGTTTATGGATTTTTTCCTCCAATGAATCTCTTCCTGTTTTTCTCTGGCCTCCAGTTGATTTAACAGATTATATTCTTGCTCTTTGAGCTCATCAGTCCACCCTTCATCCATACCCTTTCTGTGTAAAAGCTCGAGCTCTTCCACCACCTTCGATTTATCCTTGAAAATGTGCCCAAAGTTAGCTTTGTTCCAAGCTTTTATTTTGGCTTTGAGAGCCTTTAATTTCTGTTGAAACTGATACATCCCAGTTCCCTTGGGGGGACCAGTTCCTGCAACCATTGTCCCACCAGCTCTTTGAAGTCCTTATGTTCGAACCAAAATTGTTCAAACCTAAAAGGTTTAAATAAAGAGGCATTGGACCATTTCCATTGGAGGCAAATGGGCCAATGATCAGAGCTAGCCGAAGGAAGGACAATAGCGTGGGCCTCCCCCCCATCTCTGACAAGATCCTTCGTGGCCAGAAAATGGTCGATTTTAGAGGCTACAAGATGAGTTCCCCCACATTTGTTGTTCCAGGTATAAAGGCCATTTCTAGTCTCAATGTCTATGAAGGGGCTTTGGGAAATGAAATCAACAAAGGCTTCCTGAAATTTGTCCAGGACCCTTCTGCCCCCTTTTTTTTCTTCAAGAGACGAAATCAGATTGAAATCCCCTCCTATAATCCACGATCCTTCAACTGCTTGGTCCTTCAGCCATGATAAGTATTGAAGAAAAGCAGTTTTCTGGGGGAAGGCACTCAGACCCTAGATATTCA
This sequence comes from Larix kaempferi, assembly GCA_027924585.1. Lineage (NCBI taxonomy): Eukaryota > Viridiplantae > Streptophyta > Pinopsida > Pinales > Pinaceae > Larix > Larix kaempferi. The sequence goes on from BSBM01000135.1 coordinate 608,896, forward strand.
CCAGCCGGCTAGAGGACCCAGAAACCCGATCTGTAAACTTTGTACTCAGTGAGAAGCGGTTAGCCCACCAAGCCAAAAGACACAAGGAATCAGGCTGCCAGAAAACTGCCATACCACCCGCCATCCCCATGGCATCAATAGCCATAAATTCACTTCCTCTCTAGATTTTCTGTTTCACTTGCTCCAAAAGATGAGAACTATAGTTAGTCTCTTGGAGAAAAAGAATATCAGGTTTTTCATGTTTAATATTTCTTGATAGGGTCTTTATTTTCCTGGGGTGGTTGCAACCCCAAATATTCCATGAGATTAGCTTCATTGATTAACCTTATTGAATTCAGAGAAGGCTTCCAATATAGTAGGATACTGGCCAGACTCGATTAACTTAACTCCTATCTTTGCTATCCTTTGTTTATTTGTCTTCCTGCCCCTTTTCAGATCTTCCTCTGGGGATTTCCTCTTGCTTCCCTTCTGTGGATCAGAAGCTATCCCTAATTGCCTAGAGACTTTCGACTTGATAATTGCTGCTTGAAGAAGTTCTAATTGTCGTCGAGTGACATACCCTTTCCCTCTCTTTTCACATTCTCTCTCAATCTCATCCAGATTGAGCTCCCCTAATTCCATTTCCTCTTCTCCATCTTCTACCATTGGCTCCACTTGATTTTCTGATTCATGGCACTGCTCAACTTCCTCGACTGTACCCTCCATCTATTTTGATTTCGCTTCACCCTTATTCCTTCCGATCTCCCCTTCTTCCTGTTGTTCTTCCAAGATCTGAAAGGGATTGGAGGTTTCAATCCTTTTACCCTGAGTCTCCTTAACAGCTTTGTTTTGTCCTGTCGGTTTAGTTCTTCACCTGTTGCGCACCTGCTTGAACCCTTCCTTATCCGGTTCTTTGACCTGGCCACTTTTAGGGGGAGAAGAAGAAGATTTTACCTGGGGACAATTTCTACCCAGGTGCCCATATTCATGACATTGACGACAACGAAACGGGAGTTGCTCGTAATCCAAAGGTTGAAGCCACTCCTCATCCTCCCAATTTACATTGATCACCTCTGGTAGCTCTTTCGACAAATCCATGTAGACACATATCCGAGCATACGCAGTATATCTCTGTTGTTTGGTCTGGTCCGCCACTTTAACAAATTCCTAGAGTGTTGCCAATATCCTGTAGGATCTCCAAATCCCAATATTCACATGACAGGGAGAACAGTCTAATCCAGACCGGGGCAACTATTATGTCCTTAGTATTCGGATTAAACCTTTCCTCCCAGGGTCTAAGGTATAATCCTACCGAGAAGAAGAAATAAGGGCCTCCTTCCAGAATTCTATCTCTATCCTTAATGTTAAAGAAGATAATGGTGAAAAACCTTTGGCTCCCAATTGAAGGTCGTAATTCCCTTTGGGTTTCTAGGTAGCTTTGATCCAATTCACTAGATCTCGTTCTCTGGGCCAAATCCCCACAAATTTACCTATTAGGGTTTTTTTCACGCCAATTCTCTATTTGTTCACGGATCCTTTTCGACTTGATCCGCATAGCTGAAATATTCAGGGTTTTGGGGAGGCAACCGCTCGGCCCCATCCTTCGCTTGGTTCCTGTTATCACCTAAACTGTAGTTACCCCTGTGGATGTATCCATTAATGGATGGCAATAGGAAAGGGAAACTCAAAAGGTGCAACCATGATCACCTCGACCTCCAAAAGATGGTTGTCACGCCAGTCGAGGCAACCTTCGCTTTATGTTATCTAGCCCAAACAACAAAGGAGGAGACCCGATCTACTCCCGACAGGAGAGATCAAAACCAAGACACCAAATCAAGTTAATTCTAAGTGAAGTAAGGTGTATGGTTTATCCTAGACCTAAGGATGAAGTCACAAGACAAGTGAGGGGTTCAATGAGTATAGCTTTGGTTCATTATTGATGTGAGAGTGACTTATAGTATTTGAAATGGGATCCAGGATTGAAGTACTAGTTCAATGTGAGAAAATCCACTACCTTGGGAACCATGTCCAATGCAGGGTAGTTTAGGGGTTGAATTGGTGATAACTAGTACAAGTGACAAGCTTGATCATGAAGTATGATGACATTAAAGGGTTTAGTCCACCAAACAAGGATCAAACCACAAGTTAATCCAACAATCTAGGAAATTCGAATTGACTTGGAGAGAGATCAGTGCCTTGGGAATTGGGATAATGGAGTCAAAGTGAAGTTAACTTGTGGTTGATGACTCCTATTGCATGAGACAAGTGGGCAATTAAAGGTTTGATGGAGGAGTAAGTCTAGATCTAAAGATTCAAGGTTTGACCTAAGTGGACCACAATCCCTTTAAACAAGGAATGCTATACCCAAGGCAAGATTTGATGAAGTGACCAACTAGACCTAGGTTTTGAATTATGCCTGTTCCAAATCCACTAAAATCTCATGTATCCACATCCTAGAAGTGGACCAACTCCAATCTCCAAGGGAGTGCGACTTTGCCCAAGGAGGGTAAAAATGGGGATAAATGGATCAAGACAAGTCCAATGACATCCAAAATTTAGATCCAAGTAGGTTGATCAAGTGAGAGTATGGATCTACAATTTCAAGGCAATCCGATGGCTAGATCTTACTAGATCTGAGTTTTAAGATACCAAGTGGTCCAAAAATGGGATTAAATCCCTTAAAACATGGAATAGGGCCCACAAGGTAGAAATCAGAAAAGTGACAGTGTAGGGGTAGGTTATTGGATGTGTAGATTACGAATCAAATGGAATCTCAACTACCCATCAACTAGATCTAGGGTAATTCACCTTCCCTAAGGAGTGCGACCTCACTTGGAGAGGCTAAGTTGGCTTGGGAAGGGGATCAAATGGAGGCCAATCCTCACCAAACTATAGATCTGCGATGCCGTGGATACTATAGAGGTGGGTTTTAAATTTCTTATCCAAGAAGCCACTAGATCTTGGTAGATCTGAGAAAATGTAAAATGGGGGTTTTGATTAATTAGGGTTTGAAATATTTTAGACAAGTGGATAGATCATGGAGATAGAAATTACCTTGAGATCATACCTGAGTGATGAAGAGAGATGCCTTGATGTTGAGGAAGATTCTCCCAGAGATCAAATGAGAAATTATTGATTTTGCTTGCCAAATTGATGCCCTAGCCCACAAGTGCGACCTCCTCTACCTGTCAAACAAGGGAATAGCGATTCAATCAGTAAGATCAAGTATGGAGGAAATACAAGAGAAATGCAATAGTAACATGAAATAGAAGGTCCTGGGACAGTAATACTCCCTGTTACCAACGAAGAGATCCAAAGAAGAAGTAGGGAGAGTCTTCCCCTACCAATACTTCCTCCTCAAAGCAAATCGGCCTCCACCTGTAGATGCAAAAAATGTGGTACAAAAGATATGGAAAAACAAGATCTCCAATAACTCAGTGCAAAGGAAGAACCAACGAACGAACACCAAAAACATTCACCACAACACTGGAGATAGATGCAATAATAATTTTCTATTCCAATCATCCAGAGCCACAAGTCCACTTTACAACGAGAGTCTCCCTCCTTTAAATAGATAGGAGAGGCACCAAAATCCTAACCACTTTTTGAATGAGTGGCTAATATTAAAAGATACAAATGTCTAATCAATGGTTGAGATGAGCTCAACAATAAAATACATGGATCACTAATAAAATATAACATAAGTGGACAAAATCGCCCTAGGAGAGGGGAATCCCACCATATCATGATGACAACATATAATAAGAAGCTTATGGTGGGTCCAAGGGGTAATTTAGCCACCCTTGGTCAATCCCCATAGCACAATAATAATAAAATAGTCATCAATATACCAAATTGTGCCTCTGTGGACAAATTGTGGGCCTCAAAAGGCCTCAAAATCATTAGAAAGTGCCATAAGTGATGGATGCGGGTCCCGATGAAGCTGAAACTGTTGGAGGAGGTGCGGAAGACATCAATCCATCATCACTGATCATCCCATGCCAAGACATTGCCTCAGTAGCCCAAATCGAATTCCTCAATAGCCATTTCTACCAATCCTGAAATGCCTCGGGAAGCGTGAAACTACCCCAAATTGCCTCCTGGAGTGCCTGCACCATCAAGGTGAGGTCACTAGTGTGTCCGGGAGGGGGGTAATATGGTAAAAACAAGTGGTTGTACCACCCCCTCCAAGCACAACACCCTAGGTCAACCGAATAAAAATCCTCTCTGCTCTGACAAGGTCTCTGACAGACCAAAACTGCATTGGGTTAGCCTGTTGAGGCTTAATCATCACTGTAAGTGTCCGGAATTGAAAACATACTGTCTCATTGAACTCAGAAGGTCCAAATCCATCCAAGATGTGTACTCATACACCATATGAGTCTCTGCATGATCATATAATATATCCAATATACCGGAACAGGTCAAATAATAATAATCTGTAAATGATCAAATAATGTTGTAAACCGTGAATCATCATCATAAACCTGTCTCTGATGCATAGAACCATCATGTACATGTACATAGACCATATATCATCACAAGGTCCAAACATCTCATGTCCTATGGTTGACCTTGGTCAAACTAAGTTTGACCAAGTCAACATGACCAAATATAACTCAGACCATCATCAGAAGCTGCTGCAAAGTGTCAAAGGTTAATGCATGCTCTAAAACTTATTCAAATAACAATTATAACATAGAGTAATCATTACTGGCGATCTAAATCCAAATATATAATGTCATTAATTATTATTATTACTCAGACTAGACTTTCAAGACCATACTCACTTCATAGTTGTGATCAATTTGCTAGTGAAGGGTGAAGGCTAAAATAACTGGCTAGGCTAAGGGATGACTTGACCGACTTAACATTGTGGCACTTTGGCAAAGGGAAAGGGAATACACACCATAGTATATACTGAATGAGCAACAACATAGGGAATGGCGGTGTCTCACAAATGGATAGGTTGTTCAAAGAGGGTTTATTCACCTTTAACAGATGCGCACAATCCATAATACAAATGAGGCCAGCAATAATTTAGATATAGCATTTAAGTTCCATTGCTTTTTGGGCGTGAAGTTTCTATAGCCTTTGATCTATGTGTGTTTATAAACACATTGCATAGATTTACATTTATTTGAGGCTTTTTGCTGCAGGTGTGTTTTTAAGGCACTTGTTTACCTGAGCACTTCTAGGTGTGTCACAGACAGCTTGTTTACCTAGGTATTTACATTTCCAAAAGATATAACATTTTATTTTCATGGCCATTTTCATTTGGCATGCCTTTCATTCATGTGTGTTGAAAAACACATTGCATGAATGGGCTTTTCATACAAGATATAGCATTTCATTTTTCCAGATTTTGTATTCATGGCAGCACTAAAAGTTTCAGGTTTAGCCAACACAACTTTAGTGACTAGGGGGAATTCACAAAGAACTCCAACTCACCATAGGTAAGTTTTGTCACCAACTCAGAGCCAAGACACAATAAACAGGGAAGCTCATCCAATACATAGGCTATAGTGGGGAAAAGATCCTCCATGTCACTAGTCAAGTAGTAAGTCAGGGTGATAAACTAAAAGGTAGGTAATGGATGGATGAAGACAATGAATAATGGAGCCAACACTATCAAGCCAAGGTATGGTGGAATGATCACCTCTATTCTCCCGAGGGAGGGTAAAACCAATGAGTATGAATAGTGAACTTCTAAGTCTGAGTAGGGACAATAGAATATATATAATAAGATCAACCAAGTCCACATATCTATATGATCGCCAGATCATGACACTAAGTGCGAAGACATGCTATAAGAATAAATACAAAAGCAATATAACCACAACACCATGATATACCTGCTGAGTCATATACCTGAATGCTCATCATCTGAACCATCATCTATCCTCTTAAACTGCTGCTGTAACTCTAGGCACTACTGACTGCTCTGTACAAATGGTATAATGGTTATATCGGTCCTCTCTCTGAGTGTCCTGAGACTCAGTCATGGCAATGGGGAATAAAACTGCTGTCCAAAATCTGATAGTGATCCAATATAGATGCTCATCTCAGCATCTCAATGCAAGGGAACTGGCTGAATAGTGTACTGGAATCTGAAAAATAATGTATGGTAGCCCGGCTACTATATATGTGATAACATCTGGCTCCGGCTGGGACAAGTGCTCTGCTGAAATGAGCGCTTGAGAACCTCAGAATCTCTGGTCCTCGAACTCTGCTACTTGAATCCTCGATGTAACACTCTACCATTTTGCTTCCAGTTTTTTATATTTTTGCACCTATTTTTGCATTCACAAACATCGAGATACCTCATGCAACATGTATGGGAAAAATATAAAATCCAACTGAAATAAAATCTATTCTATGTCAGAAATATAAATGCATGAAATATAAACACAGAAAGTAAATTAAATCACTAACATAACTTGCAAAGTTTGAAATTTATTGTGCAGGAAAAAGAAAATGACAGGTACTTAGTTAAACTAGGAGCTTACAAAGGAGCTTAGAAAAAACAAACAAAAAGGTGCCAGACTCAATGGCTGAAAAAGACTAACTACTGCCCAAGTAGGCTTATTTGGTTTCCTACCTACTCTAATCTACCAGGCAAGGCAAGCGGAGAGATTCCCACTATGTGGGATCAGGGATGTGATCCCTTAAGTCCCTCTGATTGACAGGATATAAAATACGTCGTCCACTACTAGTGGTTAAAAAGCACATGCCATCAATGCATTGCTCTACTGTAAAAGGTCCAACCCATAAGTCATTAGCCTGTCCCGATCTTATATGCAACAAATTGTTGGGGATGATGACTTGACTTCCTGTAGGAAACCTATTTCTATTGACAGGCTCAGGAATAATTCCAATGTTACGAATAGGCATGGGATGGATTTCAGCAGGGTTTTGCGGTTGAGGTGTGACAATCCTTGAGGTCCTCCTAGAAGGAACTGCTTTGGATGGACCACCATCTAAGGAAATAGCAATTCTGCCAACAAGGACCTCCCTAACTTCTCTTCTTGTTTCTTGGACTACTTCATTTGACTCTTCCTCATTAGGAGACACAACTCTTTTAATAACTTCACCTATAGTCTAGAAATCTCTATGTTCTTCCAAGGGAGGTGGCTCATGAGATATGACAGTGTTATGACTAGAGCCTTCCCCTGAAGGAACCGGGATGACCATATTTTCCAACCTAGCAGAAACTGACTCAGGATGAACAGTAGAAGAACTAGGAATGTGAGAAAGATCATGAGTATGATGACTAGATGACTCAGATGGTAGGAGAAAATTAGGGGCATGAGGATATGCAGATAAAACATGGTTTTGAGGGTTCGAAGGAGTTTGAAAAATAGCAAGGTTGTTTAAATTATGGTCTCCTTCAGGTGCATCATTTATTAGGGCATCCTCTTCCAAACTTAAAAGGTTATCATGAACTTGAATTAGATTACCGTCTTCTAGAGATAAGTGAGATAAGGAATCTTCTACGTCAGAATAATGGGAAGTTTCCGGCTCTTCATTTGTTTCAACCCTAGTAGATGTTGCAAGATTGTTTTCCCATGGGTAAATAGGTGCAAGCCCTGGCTTTCCTTTTCTCTATTATGATCAGTCAAAGCAAACCATTCCCTAACAGTAAAAGGAATTCTTTCACCCCTCCTAATATCATCAAATTCATCTTCATGGATAGGATTCTCAATATTTTCTTCAATAATTGCTTGCTCATGAAGGCTTTCTAATGGGGGATTTGGTTCCAAAATTTGATCATTAGGAAAATGTTCATCTCTTCCTATATCTCTTAAGCCATCATCAATCTCCTCAGGTGCTTGGTTTTCAATAATTGGTTCTTGAATGATTTCATTGTTTTGTTTATGACCTTGAGGTTGATTATCATGTCTTCTCAATTCATCTATTTCCTCAACAAATTCATTTCTAAGTAACTCCAAATTGATTATTATTGCAATTTCAGCTGCTTGCTCTTCTTCCCAAGAGGAATCAGAATCTTCCATGACCATACACATATTTTGATCAACTTCATACAATTCATCCTCATCTTCAACAAGGTTAGTTTTGGCATTGTTCAACAATTCATCCCCATATGTGTTTTTTAGCCCTTCATCAAATGATTCTACATGCTCATTATAACAAGGTTCTCTGTTTACCCGAATCAAAGCTCCATCAGGGTTGGGAACACAAATAAATGATAAATCAATCATAAGGTATCCACCTAGACCAGCCGCCCATTTTCTAGATAACAACATTCCTTATGCTGGGGGAAAGTCAATGACAACTACATCCATCATGGTAGAAATGTCTGAACATGCAAAAAGATCAGCTCTAAGGTTTTTGATCAAACCATAAGATGGCACTCGTCGGGAATCTATACCGCAAACATTTCCATAAGGTCTAGTCACTTCAAGTCCCATTTCCTTCATAACTTGTAAAGGCATAACATTCATTGTTGCTCCAAAATCCAACATACAATTGTGAAGGAGCATGTTTTGAATGTGTAAGGTAAGGTAAAAGGGAGAGTGACCACCACTCTTTCTCTCATAAATTGTTGAATGGATGTTTATTGGTGGATCCTTCTCTATTTCAATAAGTTGTGTTCCACTAAGCTTTTGGATATGACACGATTCTAGGACCGTTTTAGGAGTTTTCTCTTGGCCAATACCATCGAAAAATTCCTCTACTTGGCATCGAACAGAAGGCACCTTCATTAACTCAGTGACATGGATATTACACATTATCTTGCTCAACTCTTTCTTCATATCAATCTTAAGATCATAATCATCCATAGCAAGATCTTCTTCCTCCTTTTTGTCTTCATCAATATTCTTATGTTTATCAAGGAAAGAAGGTTGGGAGGTACTTCCTCGTTTATAAATTTGGTACTTTGGTTGTGCTTTAGGTTCTGGGAGCTCTATGGCACAACATGAGGAGCTAGGTTCTTCAACTATGTCTTCTTCTTGCTCCCATGGCTCTTCTTCTAAAAGGATTCTTCCAAAGTCTTCATCATAAGATAAGTCATTTATAAAGTTGATGTTATCTGGTTGGTCATCATGGTCAATGGTGTCGGAGGGTTCTTCTTCTTTTTCATCACACCAATTGACCTTCTTCTTTTCAGAGTTTTCTGGATACTCAGGTCGTCGCCTATCCCTATCCCCTTCGGGCCTTCTATTATTATTCCAGTAAGGTTTAGGGCCATAAGGATTTCTATGTCTCTCAGGATCATTCAAACTTGCTACACTCTTTGTTAGGACAGTTAATTGCCTCATCATCTCTTGCATGACTTCTAAAGTGTCCTTTGATTCCTTTGGCACAGTCATTGGTTCCTTTGGTTTTCGAAGTCTAGGGTCAGATCTGGAAGTGGATGGGGTAAATTGATCGAAAAAGTTGTGTTTCCCCATAGATGCTACATTTTGCTCAACCATCTTGGCATTTGATTGAGCGGTCTTCAAGTCATTTGGGTTTTTATCCTTTAGTTGATAACCAACCCATCCCTCAAATGCATTCAATTAGTGAATAGCAACTGCTTGATCTTTTGGTCTAATCTCTTCCGGGATAACAGCTACACTCTTGTCAAATCTTATATTAAACTCATGGACTGTTTCATTTTCTCTTTTCTTAATGTCAAAAAGTTGATGTAAGAGAAATTTCCCATCTAACTTTCGGGACCACTCACTATTTAGCTTGTTGACAAAGTTATCATACCCATCAATGGATGAGGCAGGCAACCTGTCAAACCACTTCCTAACATCTCCCTCTAAAGATGCCAGGAGACCCCTCATGAAAACATCTTCCTCAGATGCTCCATATGCTTCCATGTGTTCCCATACCTTATCAATGTGGTCTTCAATTGATATAGCAGATACTCCATTGAATCTGGGAACCTTTTCAAAATACTTTTCAAGCATGTCATGGGGTGCTCCTTGGATTTGGGAAAAGTCTAAAGGAGATGGTTTTGCCTTTCTTCCAAAAATCCTAGGATTCTGTGGAGGAGGAACATTCTGGTTTCCAGAGTTTGTTCCGACCATTGGAACTAGTAAGTTTGTGTTTAAGTTTGAACTAGGAGATGAGGGAGGAACCAAATTAATCAAAGGGGATCCTGAAGCTCGGTTTGGAGAATCGTTAACTAATTTCCAAAAGAAGTTAGATGATTGTGCTTTAGCATCTCTTTTACGATAAGTAAGTGGGGTTCCTTCAACTTGATCCAAGTTTGTTTTACTTCTAGTGTTATAAGGATGTAAATGAGCTCGCTCCTCAGCGGAGTCACGGTTGGGAGTCGCCAGGTAGATTTCTTAAACTCTTCTACCAAGATATGTGTTGTTGTAAATGCAGGAGAGAGTGAATAATGACTACTAGTTTTATCCAAGGTAAGCCTATGCCTTCTATAGCGCCAAAATATTAGGCAAAAAGAACAGGAGTAGGACTTGAGAAAAATATGTCAAACTAGAGTAAGCCTATACCCTCCCCGGCAACGGCGCCAAAATGTTATCACCTAAACTGTAGTTACCCCTGTGGATGTATCCATTAATGGATGGCAATAGGAAAGGGCAACTCAAAAGGTGCAACCACGATCACCTCGACCTACAATAGATGGTTGTCACGCCAGTCGAGGCAACCTTCGCTTTATGTTATCTAGCCCAGACAACAAAGGGGGAGACCCGATCTACTTCCGACAGGAGAGATCAAAACCAAGACACCAAATCAAGTTAATTCTAAGTGAAGTAAGGTGTATGGTTTATCCTCAACCTAAGGATGAAGTCACAAGACAAGTGAGGGGTTCAATGAGTATAGCTTTGGTTCATTATTGATGTGAGAGTGACTTATAGTATTTGAAATGGGATCCATGATTGAAGTATTAGTTCAATGTGAGAAAATCCACTGCCTTGGGAACCATGTCCAATGTAGGGTAGTTTAGGGGTTGAATTGGGGCTAACTAGTACAAGTGACAAGCTTGATCATGAAGTGTGATGACATCAAAGGGTTTAGTCCACCAAACAAGGATCAAACCACAAGTTAATCCAACAATCTAGGAAAGTCGAATTGACTTGGAGAGAGATCAGTGCCTTGGGAATTGGGATAATGGAGTCAAAGTGAAGTTAACTTGTGGTTGATGACTCCTATTGCATGAGACAAGTGGGCAATTAAAGGTTTGATGGAGGAGTAAGTCTAGATCTAAAGATTCAAGGTTTGACCTTAGTGGACCACAATCCCTTTAAACAAGGAATGCTATCCCCAAGGAAAGATTTGATGAAGTGACCAACTAGACCTAGGTTTTGAATTATGCCCGTTCCAAATCCACTAAAATCTCATGTACCCACATCCTAGAAGTGGACCAACTCCAATCTCCAAGGGAGTGCGACTTTGCCCAAGGAGGGTAAAAATGGGGATAAATGGATCAAGACAAGTCCAATGACATCCAAAATTTAGATCCAAGTAGGTTGATCAAGTGAGAGTATGGATCTACAATTTCAAGGCAATCCGATGGCTTGATCTTACCAGATCTGAGTTTTAAGATACCAAGTGGTCCAAAAATGAGATTAAATCCCTTAAAACATGGAATAGGACCCACAAGGTAGAAATCAGAAAAGTGACAGTGTAGGGGTAGGATATTGGATGTGTAGATTATGAATCAAGTGGAATCTCAACTACCCATAAACTAGATCTAGGGTAATTCAGTACATATATAAACATAAACCTAATCCCTAGGCTGCTCATGATAGCAGACTACGACCCTCGCCACTTTACAGCATAGTGTGCCTGTTATCACCTAAACTATAGTTACCCCTATGGATGTATCCATTAATGGATGGCAATAGGGAAGGGCAACTCAAAAGGTGCAACCACGATCACCTCGACCTCCAATAGATGGTTGTCACGCCAGTCGAGGCAACCTTCGCTTTATGCTATCTAGCCCAGACAACAAAGGGGGAGACCCAGATCAACTCTCAACAGGAGAGATCAAACCAAGACACCAAATCAAAGTTAAGTATGAGTGAAGTATTGAAGGTGTATGGTGTATCCTAGACCTTAGAATGAAGTCACAAGATAAGTAAGGGGTTCAATGAGTATAGCTTTGGTTCATTGTTGATGTGAGAGTGACTTATAGTATTTGAAAATGAGATCCAGGATTAAAGTACTAGTCAATTGTGAGAAAATCCACTGCCTTGGGAAACGTGTCCAATGCAGGGTAATTTAGGGGTTGAATTGGGGCTAACTAGTACAAGTGACAAGCTTGACCACGAGATATGACAACATCACAAGGGTTCAGTCCACCAAACAAGGATCAAACTACAAGTTAATCCAACAATCTAGGAAAGTCGAATTGACTTGGAGAGAGATCAGTGCCTTGGGAATTGGGATAAATGGAGTCAAGAGAAGATTAACTTATGGTTGGTGACCCCTATAGCATGAGACAAGTGGGCAACTAAGGGTTCGATGGATGGATGAGTCTAGATCTAAGAGTTCATGATTTGACCTAAGTGGACCACAATCCTTTAAAACAAGGAATGATATCTACAAGGCAAGATTTGACAAAGTGACCTACTAGATCTAGGTTTTAAGGTATGCTTATTCCAAATCCACCAAAATCTCATGTACCCATGCCCTAGAAGTGGACCAACTCCAATCTCCCAAGAAGTGCGACTTTGCCTAAGGAGGGTAAAAGGTGGGGTAAATGGGATCAAGACAAGTCCAATGACATCCAAATTTTAGATCCAAGTAGTTTAAGCAAGTGACAATGTGGATCTAGAAAATCATGGCAATCCAAGGGTTAGATCTTACTAGATCTGAGTTTTAAGATACCAAGTGGTCCAAAATGGGGATTAAATCCCTTAAAATGTCGAATGGGGCCCACAAGGTAGAAATCAGAAAAGTGACAGTCTAGGGGTAGGTTTTAAGATGTGTAGATCATGAATCAATTGAAATCTCAACTACCCACGTACTAGATCTAGGGTAACTCACCTTCCCCAAGGAGTGCGACCTCACTTGGAGAGGCTAAGTTGGCTTGGGAAGGGGATCAAATGGAGGTCAATCCTCACCAAACTATAGATCCGGGATGTCGTGGATACTATAGAGGTGGGTTTTCAATATCTTACCCAAAGATCCACTAGATCTTAGTAGATCTGAGAAAATGTAAAATTGGGGTTTTGATTAATTAGGGTTTTAAGTATTTTAGACAAGTGAATAGATCATGGAGATAGAAATTACCTTGAGATCATACCCGAGTGATGAAGAGAGATGCTTTGATGTTGAGGAAGACTCCCGCAGAGATCAAATGAGAGATTGTTGAATTTGCTTGCTGAAATGATGCCCTAGCCCACTGATGCCCTAGCCCACAAGTGCGACCTCCTCTACCTGTCAAACCAAGGAATAGCGATTCAATCAGTGAGATCAAGTATGGAGGAAATACAAGTAAAATGCAATGATAACATGAAATAGAAGGTCCCGGGACAATAATACTCCCTGTTACCAACGAAGAGATCCAAAGAAGTAGGGAGGGTCCTGTTATCACCTAAACTGTAGTTACCCCTGTGGATGTATCCATAAATGGATGGCAATAGGGAAGGGCAACTCAAAAGGTGCAACCACGATCACCTCAACCTCCAATAGATGGTTGTCATGCCAGTCGAGGCAACCTTCACTTTATGTTATCTAGCCCAGACAACAAAGGGGGAGACCCGATCTACTCTCGACAGGAGAGATCAAACCAAGACACCAAATCAAGTTAAGACTAAGTGAAAGAAGGTGTATGGTTTATCCTAGACCTAAGGATGAAGTCACAAGATAAGTGAGGGGTTCAATGAGTATAGCTTTGGTTCATTGTTGATGTGTGAGTGACTTATAGTATTTGAAAAGAAGATCCAGGATTATAGTACTAGTCAATGTGAGAAAATCCACTACCTTGGGAACCATGTCCAATGCAGGGTAGTTTAGGGGTTGAATTGGGGCTAACTAGTACAAATGACAAGCTTGATCATGATATATGATGACATCAAAGGGTTTAGTCCACCAAACAATGATCAAATCACAAGTTAATCCAACAATCTAGGAAAGTCGAATTGACTTGGAGAGAGATCAATGCCTTGGGAATTGGGATAATGGAGTCAAATGAAATTAACTTGTGGTTGATGACTCCTTTTGCACAAGACAAGTGGGCAATTAAAGGTTTGATGGATGAATAGGTTCAGATCTAGAGATTCAAGGTTTGACCTAGGTGGACCACAATCCCTTAAAACAAGGAATGTTATCCCCAAGGCAAGATTTGATGAAGTGACTAAATAGACCTAGGTTTTGAATTATGCTCGTTCCAAATCCACTAAAATCTCATGTACCCACGTCCTAGAAGTGGACCAACTCCAATCTCCAAGGAAGTGCGACTTTGCCCAAGGACGGTAAAATAAGGGGTAAATGGGATCAAGACAAGTCCAATGACATCCAAATTTTAGATCCAAGTAGGTTGATCAAGTGAGAGTATGGATCTACAATTTCAAGGCAATCCTATTGCTAGATCTTACTAGATCTGAGTTTTAAGATACCAAGTGGTCCAAAAATGGGATTATATCCCTTAAAACATGGAATAGGGCCCACAAGGTAGAAATCAGAAAAGTGACAGTGTAGGGGTAGGTTATTGGATGTGTAGATTATGAATCAAGTGGAATCTCAACTACCCATCAACTAGATCTATGGTAACTCACCTTCCCCAAGGAGTGCGACCTCACTTGGAGAGGCTAAGTTGGATTGGGAAGGGGATCAAATGGAGGCCAGTCCTCACCAAATTATAGATCCGGGATGCCGTGGATACTATAGAGGTGGGTTTTCAATATTATACCCAAGAAGCCACTAGATCTTAGTAGATCTAAGAAAATGTAAAAAATGGGGGTTTTGATTAATTAGGGTTTGAAATATTTTAGACAAGTGGATAGATCATGGAAAGAAATTACCTTGAGATCATACCTGAGTGATGTGAATGAGATGCCTTGATGTTGAGGAAGATTCCTGCGGAGATCAAATGAGAGATTGTTGATTTTGCTTGCTGAATTGATGCCCTAGCCCACAAGTGCACCCTCCTCTACCTGTCAATCCAAGGAAATCGATTTCAATCAGAGAGATCAAGTATGGAGGAAATACAAGTAAAATGCAATGATAACATGAAATAGAAGGTCTTGGGACAGTAATACTCCCTGTTACCAACGAAGAGATCCAAGAAGAAGTAGGGAGAGTCTTCCCCTACCAATACTTCCTCCTCAAAGCAAATTGGCCTCCACCTGTAGATGCAAAAATGTGGTACAAAAGATATGGCAAAACAAGATATCCAATAACTCAGTGCAAAGGACGAACCAACGAACGAACACCAAAAACATTCACCACAACACTGGAGATAGATGCAATAATAATTTTCTATTCCAATAATACAGAGCCCAGTCGATCCACCAATCAACTGCTTTGCTCGTCGATTGTTGTCTATCGATTAACTGTCTCACGAAGATCCAAGAGTGTGATGAACTTGTATAACCTTAGGTTCCAACATCCTTCTTTCAAGAGGTCAATGTAAGACTAAAAATGGTTCAAATAATCCATAACAAATATAAGCATCTCATTTAAACCCTTAAAAACATTCAATCACATGCCAAAACTTTCCATACAAAACAAACATAATTTGTGTAGGTGTACGGGGATTCAAGTAGCCGTTCTTGACCTAACTATATTTCCAATTTGTGGGGAATGAAACAAATGAATCTAATTTGAAATTTGGTGAGCATGTGGATATCGATGTCAACTACTTCCATTAAAATTTAAATTCCAACATACACCATATGGCCAGGTTATAGAACAATTTTATCTACAACCATTTAATGTTTTTAAGGGTCATACATGCAAATATGAAGCTAATTTTTGGTGGACATGTGGGGATATGTGCCATCCATCCCTAGATCAAATTTGACATTCATTAAAGTTCATATGACATTGTTGCACTAGAAATACAAAACCAATTTTTAGACTTGCATGCACAACACATTTCTATAAACACTTCACATACAATATAAATTCAAATTCATTTGCTCATTAAACCTACAAGAAATTTAAATGTGAATTATAATAAGAAATAATGAAATTATATTCTTTATCATACAAGATTGAATTCATAACAAATGAGGAGAAAAAAAATAACTTGTCCTTTTATAAATTGAGTTCCAAGGCAATTAATTGTAGGTGAACCATTTTCCTCCCAACCATAGGCAATTCCTTTGTGGATTCCACCCCCGTAATGGGCTACGAAACGACCATGGTGAAAAATATTTGTGAAAGCTTCGAAGTCACTATTTCCTTTACCAAAGGCCAAACCAACCAAGAAAACCAACAAAGGTACTTTCCTACTCAATCTTAATGTCCAATTCCACATTCTAGTGCCTCTTTCATCTCTCCATGGACCCTATGATAGTTGGGCAACTCTTTTTTCATCAAGAACTCTATTCTTTCCTAATTCAAATTCTCCCTTTTGCATGAATGAAAGAGAGGGAAATATATAGTCCTAATCCAACTCTTTCATTTCCTTAATGATAGGGATCATGAGTCTTAGTTGAACTCTCATTGATTGCATGCATATAGGAATTACTTGCTTCAATATAGGAGGTAGACACTTGAAGGTAGGAAATAATTACTTGAAATAATTAATCATTTCACTAGTATTTTAATTGTAATAGCATAAATATTAGGATGGAATGATAATAGTACAATCACATGGAAGAGGTTGTAGATAGGATATAGCAGTAACTGTTAACACCCAAAAAGTGCTCACTAGCTCATTCCCTTATTCACATGACCCATTTGTCCACTTTTCCACCATCTGAGCCTCTGAAGCCAACAAAAGGTCACCAAAAGACCTTAGTACACCCCTTTTTCCCACTCAAAAAGATTATTTTTCCTAAAAAGCATAAAAAACCCTCAAAAAGGGTCCAAATTCCCAAAATATTAAAAAGGGAATAAAAATATTAATTTTATTCAAAAAAAGAAAAAAGGAGGGAAAAGTACCTAAACCATGTTGGTCAATACCATTGGTTTCCACAAAACCACAAATGGTATTCCCCACCACCAAAACCTATAAAAAGGTGGTAGGGGCTCCTCATTTCAGATCCATCCATATTCCTATCCTCATACTGCCAAAATCTCCCTTGAGTATTTGGCCATTGTAGCAACCTTGGAGAAAGGACCCATTGGAGATTGGAGCTGCTCACCATTGGAGCTATTCAACAACCTTCATCACTTGGAGGTATTGTTATTGCAAGCACTTGCTTGCCCCCATTTTTCAATACAAAATTATTTTTTATCTTTCTTGTTCTTGTTTTTTAATTCAAAATGCACATGCTAGTTTAATTTTAGATTAGATTTAGTTTATTGTTATTTATTTCTATTGAAACTGCTGCTACTAGTTATCAGGTGTCCATAGCACTAAGCTTGGTTGCAAAACCAAGCCAATAGTTTTTGGCAACTCCGCTGCTTTTGAATCTTTAGATCTCACTTTTGCTTTAGATCTTAGTTTTTGATTGTATTAGTTAGTTTAATTCATAGATCTGCCACCCTAGACAGCAGATCCATTGTTGTTCTAGACCTTGGCCCATTTTAAGCCATTAACAGCCCGGAATTCTCAATTTTCGAGTTCATTTTTCGGCATCGGTGTACAGCTTTCGCCTTGCGGCTTTTTTCCCAATAGTCGTGCGGCTCATCGCGATTGCGCGACCTTTTTCCGCGCGGTTCACCGCGGCTTCGCGACCATTTAGCACGCTGCACATCGCGGCTTCGCGGACCTTTTCCGCGCTGCACATCGCGACTGTGTGACGAAATCCCGCGCTGCACATCGCGGCTTCGCGGACCTTTTCCGCGCTGCACATCGCGACTGTGTGACGAAATCCCGCGCTGCACATCGCGGCTTCGCGGTCAAAACCCGCGCTGCACATCGCGGCTTCGCGGTCAAAACCTGCGCTGCCCATCGCGATTGTGCGACAGAAACCCGCGCGGTCCTTGTGACTGTTCTGTCAAAACCCGCGATGCCAATTTTTTCATTCGGCCGATTCATTTAAAAATTTAATTTTTTGCTGTATTATCTGTCCACTTAGCTATTTTTACAGTATCAAAAATTCCAGCATTGTTTACAGCCATAGAAAAATTTTACTATTTAGAATGCACATGTGAGAAAGTCTTTTTAAAAATTTTCAGAAATTGAAAGAAAGATCTATTTTGCATTTTATCTAGATTAAAAAAGTTTGTTGTTTGCTTCTTTAATAATTTGCCCATAGCAATTGTTGAAAACGAAATCCATTTATTTCTCAAAGAAGTTATATTATTTGCTTTCCTATTTCAAAAGATCCTTCGTTTTTTGAATAGTTTTTGCAAAAGCATTTAATTTCCATTTATTGAAAAAGTCATAATATTTGCTTTTTATTTCAAAAGATCCTTTGTTTTTTGAATACTTAGCATTTACTTTTTCAATTTCAGTTTAAAATATCACACGTGCACCCACTCAAACACTAATTTTAAACTGAGCCTTAAAACTTACCCTAATTTCAACCCACTTTTAACCCCACTTGGGGAACACTAAAAGAACTTTGTAGCTAGGTAGTATTGAGGGGATAGGTGTTCCAATAACACCCCTCAGTTATTACATCTGAGACATAGTTGTTGTCCATTAGGGAGCTAAAATCTCTTAGTATTTATTGGCACGGTCACAACCGGTTTATGGGAAGGCCTCTCCCCTAGGAGGGTTGAAGTTGCGAGGATGGTTCCGGAAGCCTGAGTGGAATACCGAAATCCATTCAGTAACCGAAGGGCTACCATTCGTAGTTCTCGGGATATCCTTGTATAGGGGTATTGCGATCAAGGACCAAAGGGCAGATTTACCTTTTTTCGACATGTCATGAACGGAGTATCCTAGTAGCCATTCTTTAGGATTGATTACCCGGTGTCCCTCTCGGTAGGGGGATATCTAGCCGTTGACTCAACACTCAATATTGTCTGACTTGGATTTCATCACCTTGCAGAGAATATAGTTTGTTGATTCACAATACTTTTAGTTAGGTGTTTGCATGATTCAACCCACCTTTGGTCTAGTTACACCTATTTTTTCTAGAATCCGTTTGCATGTTGGTACTCTGACCATTTTTTGCATCCCTCCACTTATTATAGCACAACTGCTATAATAAGTGCCTTTTTGAGGTTGATTTTTTGGCCCGAGAGACTTCATTTTCACTCCCCTTCTTGCACCCTTGGTTGCATTAGGGTTTTGAGTTTTTTATACATTACCATTTTTACACATATAGATTTTTACACAAAAAACTTATTTTCTCACCATTGAGAATTTTAGACACTCTCGTCGTCTACAGGGTGAACTCCCAGAGTTCAGTCTACTTGGCTCGCCACGTCACCGACGTTGAGCCTTATCCCTTGACTCGACACATCGTCGGTCAACCAGACAGTCATCCGATTCTGACACGCCTCACTTCACATCTGATTCTGAGGCAGAATCCGAAAACCCCACTGTGTTATTCCCAACCAACCATATGGCTGGAACACCATTTGACCCACTCTTTACCAGCACCATAGGAGAGACATCCACAGACCCTTCTACTGCAGTGCCATCCATGGCAGCAACCACCCCCCTGGGTATGCCTAATATGGGCAACACTCCACCCTTAGGAATGCCCAACACAGGGCCACCTCCTGTTATAGGAATCCCCAACACAGGGCCACCACCTGTTATGGGTATGCCCAACATAGGGGTCACACCCCCTCTGATTCCCACAACCCAGATTCCAGGAATCACCACTACTATTCCTAACCCAAGTGTAACCCATGTTGCACTTGGAAGCGCTGGCCCACACCAGACCACGCCTATTGGAGGACATATACCTTCAATCCCTAGCATACCTTTAGGCGCTATTGGACCCCTACATCATACCACCATGACTAGGCATGTCCCAGTCCCAGTCACCACATCTGCTAGCTTACCGTACATGGCAAGTCTGAACTTGCCAGACTTAGCCAGGCTCACCAATGATCCTATCAGACACGATCCTGCGTGGCCTCACATGCCCACCAAACTCCCCTCCGACATCCCTAAGTTTGAGGGCAAGGCAGGTGAGGACCCCCAGAACCATATCATGTCCTTCCATCTATGGTGTTCCTCCAACTCCATAGTGGACGACTCTGTCCGCCTCCGTCTATTACAGCGCACCTTCACTGGCTCTGCAGCTAAGTGGTATATCAAGCAGCCCCATGGGACGCATGCCACCTTTACCTCCCTTGCCTCGACCTTCCTGCAGTTCTTCCAGTTACCTGTCCGCTACGATGCGGGTGTTGAGATCCTACTATCTTGCAGACAGAACACGGCCACCCACATCACTAACCACATTCATGAGTGGAGTCGACGCCGAAGCCTCTGCAAAATCAAGTTAGACGACCGTATCTTCCTAGATTGGTTTCTAAAATCCCTCCTCCCTCTCAATGCGAAGGATGTGGCATCCGAAAGACCCCAGTCTGAAGAAGAGGCCATCCTCAAAGCCCAACAGTTTGATCTCATTTACGCCCAGTCGGGTTATCTGTATACCATTATACCAGACGCCCCTCGGGGCGAGTCATCCCAACATGATGCGCCGGGGGCATCCCATGCTGCTGATGGCATCAGTGGTCGTATGGCCTCGCATCCCTAACCCTTTTCCATTGCACATCCTAGCCATGGTCCCGACCTTTCGCAGGCTACATCTCAGTCTGGAGCAACCAGTTCTTATGCTCCCATGGCACATTACCACCATACCCATGGACCTTCATGTCCACCTCAGTGCTTTGGTCATGCACCACCTGCATACGCCCCCCCAGCTACACCTCAACCAATGTATTACCCGCAGCAAGCTGCGACGGCTAACCCAACACCTCCAATAGCTTAGGGTTACCAACAACCCCAACAGGTATCTGGTCCACTTCCAACCCCACCGGTGTATGATACCACAACCTGCTCCCGCACCTGCGGCGAACCAAAATCCTCCCACTGCTCAAGGGCAAGTGTACACACAGCACAACCAGCCCCAGAACCAAAACAACCAGCGCAACCAAGGTGCGCAATAGAACTGTGGTAGAGGTCGTAACCGCGGTAATAACCAACAACATCAGCAAGGTCCTCCGCCTCCTAATCCTCCGCAAAATAACAATGCTGCTCCTCCCAACCGCAATCCGGATCGGAATCCCAAGCAGCCTAGAAATAATAACCTCAGAACAAACCACCCTTGTTCTATCTGTGGGGTCTATGGTCATTACACGCATTCTTTCCCACATTTGGAGCGAGCTCGGCAACTCTGGACCGACGATGCCCATCGTCAAGGGCAAGCGGCTCCTCAGCCGCCACCCAACCCTCCACCACGTCAACATCAACCATTGGTGCTGCAAAACCCCTTTCCAAACCAGGGTGTAGTGAACACTTAGCCGTTAGCTCCCCCTCAGGGCAACGTGCCACCACAACAGATCACTTATGCAGCCCCTGATCAACCCATGTTCGATTCAGGTACTCACCATTTGTTGATGATGTCAACTGCCGATGCCAACCTCCAAACCCGTCGGAACCAATACGGCTCCACTTCTGAAGCCCCTCCCGCCGACAAGAACACTAACGTTAATCCCACAGATCAAACGTTACGTATACCTCCGGCTCCACTTGATGGCGCTTCCAAAGCACCTCGCTTCCCACTTCGTCGCATCAATAATAATCCCAATGCTCGGGCTGCGTCGAATTACAACATCGTAGACGACTTAGCCCAGTCTCCTCCACCCATGTCTGCTCTAGAGGTCTTGAAAAACTGTCCTTCACAGCGCAAGACTTTGCTCTCTGCCATTGGCGCCATTGACCCCAATGATTCACAGCTGATCGCATTCGATTCAGACCAGTCCGAACCACGACTGCCTTCCAGTTTAGCATTCCAAGTTTTCGTTTCCGTTCGGAATCTTGTCATCCATCGGTGCATTATCGATGAAGGGGCCTCTACATGCATCATGTCCACATTCGTTTGGCAGAAGTTGGGATCTCCCACTCTCCAGCAGTCCACCACTGCGTTGCGAGCCTACGACGGCCGTTCGGCTCAACCCCAGGGTCTCTTACCTAATGTCCCCGTCCAGCTCGCGGGTAAAACTGTGCTCATTGACATTGAGGTCATCAATGCCCAACTCGACTATAACCTTTTACTTGGCCATAGCTACATGTATGCCATGCGGGCTGTTGCCTCATCCGTTTTTCGTAAAATGCAGTTCCCCCAGGAGGGACGCGTGGTCAAGGTCGACCAACTTACCTATTACGATCCCAAGGCCCCTACCACCCCTGAAAATGTTCTCCCCATGGTTGAACAACCTGTTGGTGGTGCAAATACCTCATTCGTTTCCTTAGTAGGACTCGGAATATACTCTGACGCGCCGATGACTTCTACATTCCAAGCCATTCCACCACCGTCACCGGAGACCCACGTCGCTAACCTCTGCACTCTTTCACAAACACCCGGTAATCAACCACCCTTGTTCCCTAAACCACCATTGGTCCCTAGTCACATCGGTGTTACACCCATCCACACAATCCCCTTTCTATTTCCTCCTTTGGGTGTAGTAAGCGCCCCGGTTATGGCTACCCTTAGTCTCCCCGGGTTAACATTGGGATTACCCGTGTGGTATATTACGCCTCCCGTTCCCCCGCCGACACCAAATGTCATCCTGCAACCGGTGCAACCCATTGTTACTTCTACTCAACCACCTCCCGGTATCAATACTCCTTCGTCATCGACGAATCCCCCTCCACTCATCAGGCCCATTGGGGGCAGAGGCCTACAACCATACACTGCGGTACCCCCACCCAAAGCAGTTAAACCTCCTCCCGTGTTCCGTGCTCCTCCCAAATGCTCGTTGTGTGATGAGTTAGGCCATCCAACCCATCAGTGTCCACAGTTACCTGCATTACAGGAACACATGCAAATGCTTGACGACGACCCCAACATCCCGGTTGTCAAAATCGATCCAAACCCCATGCCTCGTGATAAATCACTGTGTACCAACCACCCATGTGCGATATGCGGGATTTATGGCCACTACTCACATCACTGTCCTGACATCCCAGATTACAGAGCAGCTCTCTACGAGATGAATAATTTGGATCTTGAGACGGCGCCCCCTATTATCGAGGAGATCTACCCTCCCGCATCATCCTCATCCGGAGAGATTAACACCATCTATATGATCTCTTCGACTACCACTTTCAAACCAGAACCCCTCGATTTGTGGTCTGACTACTTCAATACTGACGAGCAAATTCTGGAAACACTCACTGCACCCGACTACCCTTGGGACGATATGGATCATCGCTCCTACTTCCTCCCAGAGGGGTCTACATCCACGGCATCTGATCAACTATCCGTCAAATCGAAAGATTTCATACCCACTAAGGTCGATTGGTTAAAGGATCCCATCCCAGCACCGAATGCCTTCGAAGAATGGAACATGTCCAACATTTCCCCCATTATACAGATTGATATTTCCACCACACCTGGAAAACCTGAGCTCATCTCGTTGGGCGCATCTTGCACTCAAGCGGAAACTCAGGCGTATAAAAAACTTTTTCAAGAATTCTGTGATGTCTTTGCTTGGTCCTATACCGAAATGCCTGGTCTTGACCCTGCCATTATAGAACACCACATTGACACATGGCCTGATGTCCCCCCCGTTCGTCACAAACAGCGACCCATTCATCCTTCCAAGCTCCCCGCTGTTAAAGCCGAGGTTGAGAAACTTCGCGAAGCAGGATTCATTTATCCTATTCCTTATACCACATGGGTGTCAAACCCCGTTCCCGTCAACAAAAAACAAGGCACCCTAAGAGTATGTACTGACTTCCGTGATTTAAACCGCGCTTGTCCCAAAGACAATTTCCCCACGCCATTCATTGACCAACTCATTGATGCGTGTGCGGGACATGAAGTCCTATCTTTCATGGACGGTTTTTCCGGATACAACCAGATTCAGATTCGTAAGGAGGATCAGTATAAGACTGCCTTTACTACCCCATGGGGCACCTTTGCCTATCGTGTCATGCCTTTCGGCCTCAAAAATGTTGGTGCCACCTTCCAGCGGGCCATGAACTATTGTTTTCACGACTTGGTCCATATCCTGCTGGTCTATCTCGATGACCTTACAGCTCGTTCCCGTAAACGATCAGACCACCTTAACGACCTCCGACAAGTTTTCCTGCGTTGTCGCAAATATAAAATCCGCTTAAACCCACACAATTGTGTCTTTTGCGTTCCCGCAGGCCGTTTGTTGGGTTTCATTGTTTCCCAGGATGGAATTACTGTTGATCCCCTGAAAGTCAAAGCCATCTTAGAACTTCCTTCTCCGCGCACACTTCGGCAACTCCAAAGTTTGCAGGGGAGGTCCCATTTCCTTCGTCGCTTCGTGCCTGATTACGCCACCAAAGTTCACGGATTCTTATTCCTACTTCGCACCCACATACCCTTTGTTTGGGATGAGCAAGTAGACACGACATTCGAAGCCCTCAAGAAAGCTCTTACACAAGCCCCCTTGATCTCCCCTCCGGATTTCTCTCAGGACTTCACCCTTTACGTCTCGGCATCTGAACATGTCGTGTCCGGAGTCTTGGTCCAAGAAGACGCCTCTCACCAAGAACATGTCATTTATTACGTCAGTCAGACCTTGTCTGGCCCACCCCTACGTTACCCATACGAGGAAAGATTAGCCCTAGCCGTAGTCTTTTCCGTCCAAAAATTACGACACTACATTCTGCTCGGTCATACCACGGTCGTAACCGACTCCAACCCTATGGTCTATCTCCTAAACCGGCGGCTCCTACAAAGGTCGTGTTGCTAAATGGGTCATTATTCTCCAGGAATATGACCTCACTTTCAAAACTCCCAAGAGCACCAAAGCCCTCGCGCTTGCCCATCTGATCACTGACCTCCCATCCTCTTCGTCATCACCCGCTATCCAAACAGATCTGATTGACGATCACATATTCATTATTTCGTCTGACGACCCATGGTACGGTGACATCCTAATTTACCTCCGCACGCAGAAATTTCGACCCCACATCGATCGTGACGGACGTCGTCGTATACGTCACCACGCCCCCCGATACCTCTTCTTAGGGGATGTGCTTTATCGACGCAGCGTTGATACCATCCTACGATGTTTCCTATCCCATAGTGAGGTAGAACAAGTCCTCAATGATTGTCATAGCGGTGCCTGTGGAGGCCATTTCTCCGGCATGGCCACCGCCCAAAAGATCATTCGTGCAGGTTACTTTTGGCCATCATTATTTACTGATTGCATCACCGCAGTAAAACATTGCCAAAATTGTCAACTTTTTGCCCCTAAAGCAAGAACCCCACCCACCCCCCTTCATCCAGTCGTTACTGCCGGACCATTCTGCAAATGGGCCATTGACTTCCTTGATTGCAATCCCACGTCAGCCAGCGGTCACAAACATATTATTGTTGCCGTCGATTATTTTACCAAGTGGGTGGAGGCAATGCCAACTTACAATTGTACAGCTGAAACCGCTGCACGATTCTTTCTCAACCATGTTATCGCACGTTTTGGAGTGCCAAAGCAATTGGTATCAGACCACGGCTCTCA
The DNA here is from genome assembly GCA_027924585.1 of Larix kaempferi. Classification (NCBI taxonomy): domain Eukaryota; kingdom Viridiplantae; phylum Streptophyta; class Pinopsida; order Pinales; family Pinaceae; genus Larix; species Larix kaempferi. Next base: position 634,555 of record BSBM01000135.1, read on the forward strand.
CTTCGAAGACGCCGTTTGGAAAGAACTATCCACCTTACTGAAATTTGAACACTATTTCTCCTCTGCCTACTACCCCCAAGGAAACGGCCAAGTCGAAGCGATAAACAAAATTTCGAAAACCATCCTCCAATGCACTGTAGACAAACACAAGTCAAATTGGCACCACATGCTCTTCTCGGCACTATGGGCATACCGCACATCGACTAAAACCGCCACCGGTTTTACCCCTTTCCACTTAGTTCACGGTGTCGAATCTGTCCTCCCCATTGAATGCCAGATTCCAACCCTACATATGGCCGTTGAACTCTTACCGGACACTGCCCCAATTGAACAACGCTTACTACTCCTGGAGCAGGCCGATGAAGATCGGCACACAGCCCTTCAAAACATGGAAGCAGCCAAGAACCGATCCAAATTGAATTATGATAAACATGTCCACCCAAGAACTTTTTCTGAAGGGAACCTTGTCCTCGCTTATGATCAGGCTCATGACAAAACCGGGAAAGGAAAGTTTGTGTCCATGTGGCAAGGCCCATATATTATACACACTTGTCTCGGACAGGGGGCATACATTCTGACCGATTCAGAAGGCAACCCCCTCCGCAACCCACGCAACGGGTTGTACCTCAAACGATTTTACCCATAGTAAGCCGCATGGACCCCACCGTCCTTTGGAGAACTTCATGACAGTTTTTTCCTTTTCCAGTTTTCACCAGCTCCATTTTTTGACCATTTTTTGGCTCCCTCGTCACCTCGGTTTGCGTGCCACATCGGCCGACATCCGTTTTTGACAAGTTTCATATCGTCGGATTCAGTTTTTCGCGCTCGTGACGATGCTAGAGATCATTTCTCGCTCTCACGCCTAGATTTTTCGGGCATTTTTCTCATGCCCCCTCGTCACCTCGGTTTGCGTGCCACATCCGCCGTTCTCCATTTTTGACAGTCTTTATATCGCCGGATTCAGTTTTCCGCGCTCGTGACGATGCTAGAGATCATTTCTCGCTCTCACGCCTAGATGTTTCGGGCATTTTACCCATGCCCCCTCGTCACCTCGGTTTGCGTGCCACATCCACCGTTCTCCGTTTTTGACAGTCTTTATATCGTCGGATTCAGTTTTCCGCGCTCGTGATGACGCTTGAGATCATTTCTCGCTCTCGCTCTCACCTCCAGATTTTTCGGGCATTTTTCCCATGCCCCCTTGTCGCCTCGGTTCACGTGCCACATTGGTCGACGTCTGTTTTTGGTGAGTCTTATATGGCCGGATTCAGTTTTCCGTGCTCGTGATGATGCTAGAGATCATTTCTCGCTCTCACGCCCATACTTTTCGGCCATTTTTTCAAAATGCCCTCTCATTGCCTCGGTTTACGTGCCACAACGGCCGCAACCCCCCTTTTGACAAACTTTATGTCATCGGATCCGGTATCCCGCACACATGATGACGCTTGAGACCTTTTCTCGCCCTCATCATTCCCTTTTTGTTTGGTATAATTTTATCCCTTTTTCGGGCCAAGAAATCCCTTTTACGAAAAAGGCACTTAGGGAGTTTCTGTTAAGCTCTTTTCTGACTCCTAAAACAATGAAAAGATCGCCGAGCAATCTTGCTTCCTTTCATGCTCGCTAAACGTATTTGAAAGGGCGTCTACCTGGTATAAGTTTACCCCTTTTCCGGACCTTGTAGACTAATTACGAAAAATGTATACTCTAGTCACATCGGCTAGAAGAGTTCTCCATCTGCATCATTTTATACTTTTTCGGGCCTTGGAGACTAAACTTACAAAAAAGAACACCAATGGAGTCCCCTTACCGCTTTCAGACTCTCTAAAAATGAAAGCGACCACGAGCAATCACCATCCTGGGCTCGTAAAACCAACAGGACAGTAGTCACAACCACTGCAGAGTCTTCTTATCGCTTTCAGACTCCTTAAAAATGAAAGCACCAATGAGCACGAACAGTCCTGGGCTCACAAATCTTCAGGACAGTACCATTTCAGAGCACACTTTTATCCCTTCTTGGAGCTCATTAAAACTACGAAGAAGGACCCAATGGTGCTTCTCGGTGCCACAACAGATCACGTCTACTCATAGGGCAGCTTCCCCATTTGGTCGCCTTTGTTCAGAGTATTCTGCAGTATGTCACCCTGAGAATCCCTCAACAGCACCCATCAGCTTGACCCCCCCTAGAGTCAATACATACCCTTCAGTCCTTAAAAGCAATGATACCCACACCTACAAGTCAGTTCCCTACGCTGCCAGGTCAACCATGTCATCATGCTCTGAACAAAGGAAGTTTGAGTCTACCCACTATATGACCCCAGTTACTTCCCATCCCCACAAGTATGTCAGTCCTACCATTAGTACTACCACACTTCAGTTCTACACCTCGCGCTTCTATCAAGGAAACATCATTGCCTTGTTAGTTGCCAGTCTCCCTCTGTCGACGACAACCTTATTTATTCCAGAGGATAGACCTAGAGGTCCTTGTGTCTTGGACTCATCACCATTTATGATGAGTGCCTATGAATCATTTCGAGAAGAGTCCTCAGTACCTCTCCAAATGGTTTTTTCTCACATGCTCGACTTCAACACCTTGATCGCATCGTTGAGACTCGCACGGGGCATCAGTCCGTTCAGTTATTAGTCGAAGACCCCGGATACCATCTGACTCCTCCACATTTGAGAGTCTACCTATGGCTACAACCAGTTACCACTTTTTCTATAGATATCCGGGTTGCGCATGGCGACAGTATTCAGATGTACACCAGTTTTATACTCCCTCGAGTATACAGTTACATATACTTCCTAAAGATGGCTCACAGTCATTACGCCCCTACAGATGTTGGACACTTTCAGTTTCAGCAGTTCATCAGTTATGCCAGTGTATTAGTGATTGAGATCAGTCATGTCATGATCATGAGTACATCCCAAAATAATGTCCCCTCTGGACCATTATGATGTACCAGTATATTTTTTATGTATTAGATCCCCCTTCTTGGGACTAATTGTTATGTATATGTCTTGATATGAGCATGGGTATGCCCGCCTCGTCCATTATCAGAGATTATCCCTCATTCATATTGAGGCCATGTAATATTTGTTTATTTTTTGCAACTTCCAAGGGTCGCGGATCCAGTCTCCAATCGGTCTCTTCTCCTCCCCAAAACCCCAGAAAAAAGACAAAAGAACTATGATGTCTATCGGCCATACGATGAGCTCCTGCCCTCACACATCAGGGGGCAATCTGTTAACACCCAAAAAGTGCTCACTAGCTCATTCCCTTATTCACATGACCCATTTATCCACTTTTCCACCATCTGAGCCCCTGAAGCCAACAAAAGGTCACCAAAAGACCTTAGTACACCCCTTTTTCCCACTCAAAAAGATTATTTTTCCTAAAAAGCATAAAAAACCCTCAAAAAGGGTCCAAATTCCCAAAATATTAAAAAGGGAATAAAAATATTAATTTTATTCAAAAAAGGAAAAAAGGAGGGAAAAGTACCTAAACCATGTTGGTCAATACCACTGGTTTCCACAAAACCACAAATGGTATTCCCCACCACCAAAACCTATAAAAAGGTGGTAGGGGCTCCTCATTTCAGATCCATCCATATTCCTATCCTCATGCTGCCAAACTCTCCCTTGAGTATTTGGCCATTGTAGCAACCTTGGAGAAAGGACCCATTGGAGATTGGAGCTGCTCACCATTGGAGCTATTCAACAACCTTCATCACTTGGAGGTATTGTTATTGCAAGCACTTGCTTGCCCCCATTTTTCAATACAAAATTATTTTTTATCTTTCTTGTTCTTGTTTTTTAATTCAAAATGCACATGCTAGTTTAGTTTTAGTTTAGATTTAGTTTATTGTTATTTATTTCTATTGAAACTGCTGCTACTAGTTATCAGGTGCCCATAGCACTAAGCTTGGTTGCAAAACCAAGCCAACAGTAACCATGAGACATAAGTCAATTCCCCTCTTAGACCTCATTGCCTTTCCCCTTTGGTGGACTCATAGCTCTATCAATGTTCTCCTATTAGTGAACCTTGGAACCTTTCAGTAAATTCAAAATGATCATGTTTATATATTTTTTAAATCACCATGGTAGGTCTACCTCATGGTATGAAGCAAAACATATCAATAAAAAAAAATTACAATATAAACAAGATCAAGCTCAAGGGTTGAGACCGTGATATTACATTGAGTAAGGAGAATCCTGACAAACATTAATTATGTATCGCTTTTGCATCTTTTTATGCAAGTGATTTGTAAGAATTTTTCTTTATACTCAAGAATCTACCAAAAAGAATATGAGTATTTGTAGAGACAATTGCTAGTTTTATTCATCTTAGTTCTTCAAAGGGATGAGAAAAGAACTACAAATCCTTATCTTCCTTTTATATTTTGTATTATTTTGATAGATAATTCAATTGCAACCTTCTTTTGATAAGAAATACCCATTTTTAGGGGCTCCTGTTGTAGGCGAGGTGGATGGGGCAGTCGACTGTGACCGTCCCAACCCCGGTTCGACCCCACGATCTATGCTCTTGAGGCGCTTGAGCCCATGTGCTCGCGTTGACTCCTCTATCATTATGAAAAAAGAAATACCCATTTTTATTTTAAAAAATAATTAGGAAATGATTAAATTATATGAATACATCATTAATAATATTCAATATATACTTATTACCTTAAACAAATATGAACCTACTACAATTTTGAAGTGGGATTTTAAGGGATTAATGGTCCATGCTTCAATTTGGGATACGTGTTAAACCAAAAGGTAATTTGGAAATTAGTTATAGTTGTAAATTCTCTATGTGGGAATATAAATATATTTCTTTACTTATTAAAAAAGAAAAGATAATGCATTATAGGTCAGAATTATTACCAAGATGTTTAAATGACATCTATAATATCATTTAAGGTTGTGATTCCATATGTCACAACAAATAAATTACTTTGTTTAAGTGTTTTAACATCAGCATAGATCCATCTTAAACTCGTATCTATCAAGCACCAAGAGGGATCCAATTTTTTGAGGTGTATTTCTTTTTTTAAATTTAAACTCAAGAAATTTGATATCTCTTGATTGATAGATCCGAGTTTAAGTTTTAAGTATTTATTTTATAAACGAACATCTATTTTTTAATTACTTTTCATAATATTTTATTTTATGAACCGACATGGATTTTTTTTTATGAGTTGACATGAATTTTTTTAATTATTTTGTTACAAACGTTATTTTGTTACAAACGTTACATCACGTTACAACATCTCCCCCATACTTTTTTTTAAATACTTCCCATAATTTTTTTTTATGAGTCGACGTGAATTTTTTTAATTATTTTGTTACAAACATTACATCACGTTATAACATGTCCCCCATACTAAACTGTAAAGCACCTCGTTTCACTCACTACAATAAAATATCTTTTTAAAAGAAAATTAAATTATACCAATACAATTAATAATAATTCTTTTAATTCTTTTGCCCTTTATACATGGTCTTATTGGTTTGAAGGTCATCACTATTGATATTGAACTAACCATATTCTTTATGAACATCGAGAGGAGTGTCATAGTCATCCTCCACTTTTTGCATTCTACAATGATAAGTTCATTTCGTGAAGTCTTTAGATAGATACATTATGTTTTCAAAACTCCCTCTTCTTAATTTAAGAATAATTTTTCAATATTAACAAAAATTCTAGTTATATAAACAGATATAAATTTTGAGCCCATTGTTGAAGGTCGAGGAACACTCCTAAAAAATTAATTTAACAATAATTTTTCAATATTAACAAAAGTTCTAGAGTTATATAAACGGATATAAATTTTGAGGCCATTGTTGAAGGTCGATGAACACTTCTACAAAAAACGACCCTCCACCTAATAATGTAAGTTTGTTTCCCATTGCTAAAGTTTGTGTGCGTTTTTTGACCTTTTTTTTCTTGATGATATCAATTTTGATGTTTATGTTGAACATATTCTAGCGGTGTAGTCTAAAATTTAAATATTATATATTTTTAATTTTTTAAGATTATATTTTTAGTCTTATTTTGTTGGAAATTATAAACAAATTTAGAATTCAATATATTAATTATAAAAATTACATAATCTAGATGCCATAAGGATATTTGAAGATGCTAAATCTATTTATAGATTCAAAAACACAATTTGAACACTTCCAAATTTGGATTTTACCATTTTTTTTTATCGAATTCCTTCTAAAACCATCAAAATCCAAAACATAGAATAAATAGAATACTCCTATCCAAACTAACACTTTTGATTTTTGATTTAAATGAAATTTAGCTATTTAAACTCCATAAACTCTTAGCTTGATAACTACTTTTTTTATTTTTTAATAAATATTAATTAGTAATTAAAAAAACATTATTTAAAAAAATCATCTTTTTATATAATTGATATAAAGCAATTATAAAAAATAACATTAACACTAAAACAATTTAATAATAAATTAAATCAAACTCATTAAATTTTTTCCATTAATTTTTATGATAATAAATGCAAAACACTAATCATGAACAAGAAGATAACAATATCAAGCATTACAAAATAAATAATATTGCAACAACTTAAATCATATCTATGAGTTTTTTTTTTATTGCAACAACTTAAATCATACCTATGAGTTTTTTTTTTATAACATTTTATAAAGAACAAAATAAAAACACTATTGCACCGAGTTGAGTCTATGTGTTTTACAACTCAGTATGGGGGAGATGTTGTAACTTTTATTCCGAACAAAATAATTAAAAAACTTCATGTCGGTTCACAAAATAAAAAATTATGGAAAATATTTAAAAAAAAATCCATGTTAGCTCAATTGGTAAGACGTGCGAACAGTCTCTTGGTACGGGGGAGGTCACTAGTTCGAGCCTTGAGTCCTTCGGGGTTAGGCCAAATTTTATAAAATAAAAACTGAAAACTTAAATGCGCATCAAGCTCAAGAAATTGGATCCCTCTCGATGCTTAATAGGTACAAATTTAAGATGGATCTATGCTTATGCTAATTATAAATATCAAATAAAAATAAAAATAAAATATATTAATATGTTTGATATGAATTCAATATATCATTTAAGCTAATAAAACTTCCATGAAAAATAATACTCCATCTCATAACTAACCAAATTTACAAATATATATTTTTAAATATACAATTTATATTATAACTAACCAAATTTACAAATATATATATTTTTAAATACACAATCTATATTAAAAACTATTAGTTTAAACAACTAATCATATTCAAACTAATAATAACAACGTGTTGAAATTTTTGATATATGTAAAAGAAACACTCTCGAAAAAGGAAAATACGAGCACAATCCCAACTTTTCTTCTTGAAAAGATACTGAAATTTTTGATAGGAAAAGGAGCACCCGAATTTGAGGAAAAATATACACAAAATCCCGAATTTTCGATTTGACCGGTATGTCTACAGAATTTTAGAATATGGGTTCTGAATCCCGGGGAAACATCGAGCTGGTTTGTGGTCTCAGTGCCGTCTACAGGATGGTAGTACGAGAATTACTGATATTTGCAATACATTTCTACTGTTTATATTAGCATTGTATCTCTTCGGCTGCGGAATTCCAGCGACCCCAAATGCTAGTTAGCAGCTCAGGAAGATATCACACATTTGCAATAATGCAACAGCTACCTACCTGGAAAGGTAAACTAAACTACATTTTTTCCTGTGTAATCTAAGCAGCTTTTTTTGGAAGAATAGGTGGATGGGTTTTCCTGAAATAATACTCTTACATAGATTGAATTTCTTTTTGAATTACAATGCAGTGGGATATGTATATTCTGATAGTAAAAACTTTGGTTTGCCAATTTGCCCACACGATCTTAAAGACATAACTTAACGCATTATTTTGATCATCGACTGATTGTAGCGTTTTCCTGCACTTTATTTCAAGTGGTACACGTACTGGCACAGACCCGTCTAAGTCTCGGTCTGATATGCTCGCAATGCAGCATCTAGATTCAACAACAGTTACATACACACACATAAGCACGGAGTGTTTGATGGATCCCCTTTCTCCACTGTGGCTGTAGATAGGCATAATATTCTCCAGGAAGAAAATCCTGAAGGAGGAATATGCCACTTTGGTTTTTCTAGAGCATGCTGTATCTCTTGGTGCAATCAAAATATGAGGTCTCAAAGGGATCAAGGCACCAGTTCCTTGTACCTACTTATTATTCACCATTAACAGTTCCTTTTTACCCACTTATCATTCACCATTAACATTTGAATCTGCACCGAAGATTGGACATGCGACCATTGGTTGGTTTTCTTTTTTTTAGTTGGCACCTATGCTTATTAGGTACCCACATTCTCACCATGGAGCATGCTGTATCTCTTGGTGCAGTCGAAATATGAGGTCTCAAGGGGATTAAGGCATCAGTTCCTTGTATATGATTTCATTTGTATAGCGGTTCCAGTGACCTGAGTTATTCTCTGAAGCACCCTCACCAAAAGGATCTAACAAAGCACAAGGAAACCGCTCGCTGGAAAGGAAGTGGGCGTGGTGAATGTTAAAACCTGGTTGGCTTGTGTCACAAATAGCCCATAGACGCTGTCATGTATCCCACGGTATTTGACTAATCAAATTATAGGTGCCAGAGCCCATCCTAGCAAGGTCCACCTTCTGTCAAGGCACACGAGGTTAGATTAATGTGGTTTACCGTTTTACAACTTACGTGGTGCTTATAGGGCGTATATGGGTTATCCAAAATGGTCCGGAAAATCTCACTGTTGTTGGTATTTGGCGAAGTAAATGTTTTTTATAGAAGGTATAATTCCAGGTTGTTTCAGGGTTTTTCAAGGTTTTCGGTTGCTTCAGAGATTCTCAAAACCTCTGGGTGTAGAGGAACCATGTGTTGATGTTATAGCTATGAGAGGCATCCTCATAAGCTCAGCCGACCTACAAATGTAAATAAAATGATAAATGTAATTTTATATTGTAAGTCGGCCTAGTGAAAAGAACAAGTCGGCCCAGTTAGGGGATTTTATGAAAAGTAATGTATAAATAGAAGTGCTGCCTCCCTCATTTCATCATTCTCACCAAGCAAGTTTGCTCAAGTAGAGGAGTTTGCATTTTCTGGGTGCTAGAAGACATTTGGAGCAGATTTCTTGAGCATTGACTCAGTTTGTACTTTTTATCTTCTTTGTACTAAAATCTCAGAGTAAGAAAGGGTTGCTGGGTTTTTCCTGAGTTTGGGTTTTCCCAGGGTAAAGTGTTGTGTCTATTGTCTCTGCGCATAGTTGTTCTTTCAGTGATCCTTTTCATTGCTTATATATATTATGCTGCTATAAGTAAAAACATTAACACCATGCTCTTGGAATTTTGACCTCTGGAACTATGCCGGTCATCTCAATTTCTGCCTGATTTGCTATCTGGAATTTGGCTGGAAATTGGGGGATTTTGGATAAAGTCAATTTTTTAGACAGGGTAGAGTTCCAGGTTGTTTTAGGGTTTTTCAAGGTTTTGGGTTGCTTCAGAGACGCTCAAAACCCCTAGGTGCAGAGGAACTATGCTATTGGAACTCTGACCTGTGGAACTATGCTGGTCATCTCGATTCTCAATTTCTGCATGATTTGTTATCTGGAATTTGGCTGGAAATTGGAGGATTTTGGATAATTTTTATCCTATGGCATTTTGACAGAGGTGCACCTTAGTGTCACTTAGAAAAGTGGTGCATGCATTTGAGAATTGCCAGGATCACCAGAATTGCTAAGGTTGAATAGAGGGGTGAAGGTTAGATCAGTGGACCTGTACTGCTACAGCTGTTAATAGAGAGAGCTACACCCGTCATCACTTGCAAAAGTAGTCATGTGCGATTTGTTGAATTTTTCAGGTCACCGAGATAGCAATGTCTGAACTGAGAGATCTAAGAGGCCATTGAATATTTTCGAAGCCATGCTAGATTGTGGAATCTAACATTTAGTGATGGATACATTTGAACCTCGAGTCTTACCAACTACAAATTAAAATGGGAAACATCAAACAATTGATTAACTTTTTCAATACCAGAGTTGCCAAGGATAATAGAATTACGTTTTGTTTACATATGCTTGTCTTTGTTTATGAAATTTGTGCTAGGATGTGAGAGTTCAGTGATGGATTTTCTCACTTTCTTATCTGTTGTTGTATGGATTGCCAGAGTTGGTAGCTGACACTGCATGCTGTAAAAGTAACAGGTTAAAGGTTGTATCCAGAGTTTCAACCAATTCATTGCACTCTCTTGTGCTTTGTCGTCAAAGTACTGAAGATGTGGCCAATCAAGAGAAGGCAATAGTCGGTCGTAGTTCTGAATGCTTCATTGGAAAGCTGTTTCAAAGTGCAGTCAAGACTTTTATCAGGTCTCAGGTATGCTATCCTCCATCCGTGCTTTGACCAGTAGGGGAATTTGAAATATGAGTTATTTAACTTGTTTCCTCACTATTTGCATTTAGTTTGCCCCCACCAAAAGAAGATAAGAATTACCATTCATGCACATCCAAGATTATAAAATATTGGATTGTTTTTATTTTAATTTCTTATAAATTAAGATAAGATAATTTTATTAATGTCTAATGAATGAATTAAAAATATATTCATATAAATACAAGAAAGTAAATGCATAAGCATTTTCTTTTATAACTATATTAAAATCAGAAATAAAGTAGAAAAACATGAAGTACCTTGCTAATAAAAAAAAAGTGCAAAAACAAAACTATGACAAGTATAACTATAAGTAGCAGATGTTAAAGCATTCTGGAGCTAGATGCAGGAGCCACATAAGGGGAGAGAGAAGAAGACTCCTCAACCTAGTCATCAATCACCATGCGGCATGAAGAATTGGCTGCTTGAACGGATTTTGACTCCTAGCTATTTTTTTTTTGTCATAAGTAAACTTTATATTAACAGGATATACAAAAACTTACAGTCAAGGATTCTTCAACCTGTCTGTCACAGAGACTGAAAAGCATTTAAACAGTCTGAAATTCTACGAAGCACCATCCCTGGGGTCCCTCCCCGAAGGAGAAAACAGGACATACATAATTACATTCATTCATCTATATCCCGAAATCCCGAGAACCTCAAAAAAACAACAGAATAGACTCAACAGAGCCTGTGGATATGACATTGTTATTCGCCGCTACACCGAAGAGCCATTACTAGACCCCTTGGGTCGTATCGAGTACTACCCCTACCTAGAAGTATAACAAGGTAACAAAATTAAGCACACAGCAGAAACCTACCAGATCCCAAGAGTTACAGCTGCTGGTTTTTGACTGAATGGGGATTACCCTCCTCACCTTCCGCTCCTCCACTGCCCACGCCACTGCCAGTCCCACCCTCCTGCACGTCCACTGTCGGCCCAGAAGCAAAAAACCCCATCTTTGGGAGATATGGGACCCCTAGTTCTTTAATGATTGCATCAATTTTCATGTGGAGGAGGCGTATATCAGCATACAGCTCCTTCCAAAAGGTCATGGGGATGTTGTCCTCACCCAGCTTCTCCTCCCGCTCTAAGAGCACATGACTCAAAAGGTCCTTAATGACCCAGTAGAGTGTAACAGTTTTTTCATACAGGCCCTGGCGCACTCTTGACGAATCAGGGTCTTGAATCCAGCTTTCTAACACCACCTTGTCCAGCGTCGATGAATTTTCCAGGACCTCCCACCAAACCCTGTTCTCCATCATTTCCAAGTCTGCTTTGATGGACGGAGGAATTGAAGCACGATAGTGCCATGCTGCCTGCGCCGCCCAAGTTTGTTCACGACTCGCCCTCCTTTTCATCTGGTTCTCCTGGTTCCCCTGCGTCCCCACGAGGTCCATGATGATAGCCACAAACACATAGAAAAGCCCATCACCCAGTGCTCCACCACCTCCTGTCTTTTTGTCACCCAGACTCACGTCTCCCTTCTCAGGATCAATTGAGCCACCACTGCCATCGTTAAAAGCCAGCTCGCATCGTCTTACGGGAATGACAGGGGCGCAGAAGGAAATTGCCATAAATGGCGACAAGACCTTCCCATTCCGCCCCTCAGTGCTGGTGCAATTCCCACCAATTTCCATTATTGCCATCAACTGCAACCACTCGATCCTTGTGTCATCTGCATCTGTCATCACCACCTTTTGCTGCTTGCTCGTACTGCTAAGTAGAAGTGATCTCACCCACACGCGCATACAAGCCAGGTAGCCGGCCCATCCACCTGCCTGCGTTAAAATGCACTCCCGACACGCGTCAAGTTGGACTTGCATGTGTCTGGGGTGCCACGTCTCCCTTTTCCTTGTCTCACCTACATCCGGGTAACTCTTAGCTATTTTTAATTGTCAAAGCATTATTATTTAATACGTTTGTATTTTGGTTGTATTGATATTACTATATAGTATGTGTGACTTATTTAACCCAGAGTTACGTCTCCCTTCTCAGGATTAATTGAGCCACCACTACCACCGTTAAAAGCTAGTTCGCACCGTCTTACGGGAATGACAGGGACACAGAAGGAAATTGCCATAAATGGTGACAAGACCTTCCTGTTGCACCCCTCAGTGTTGGTGCAATTCCCACCAATTTCCATAATTGCCATCAACTGCAACCACCCGATCCTCATATCGTCTGTGTCTGTCATCACCACCTTCTGCGGCCTGCTCGTACTGCTAAGTACAAACAATCTCACCCACACGCGCATACAATCTAGGTAGCCGGCCCTTCCACCTGCCTGCATTAAAACGCACTCTCGGTATGCGTCAAGTCGGACTTGCATGTGTCTGGGGTGCCACGTCTCCCCTTTGCCTCATCTCACCTGCATCCGGGTAACTCCTAGCTATTTTTAATCGTCAAAGCATTATTAATTAATATGTTTGTATTTTGGTTGTATTGATATTACTATATAGTATGTGTGACTTATTATATATGTTTTTGGATGATTATGGGTTGTATTAATGAAATATTGACAATTTTGATGCCTTCATGTTTGTGCAAAAGCATTCATGTACTCTTGTTTAGTTCAATTTTAGGCTTCGGGCAAATGGCTTTATTGAGTGAGCATAGAGCAACTTCATAGTAATTAAATGGTATTGATGTCTAAGTGGCCTCAAGAACTTCACAACTCCTGGTCACACAATACATTCCACCCAATTGGGAAAACCCACTTTTACTTACATATTTCAATTTAAATTCCCAACTTTACCATTTGAATCATGTCTGTATTTTTCATTTATTTTATTTGAATATTCTGAGAAATAACTTTTTGAAAATAGTGAGTGGGGATATGATTGGGAGTTCTTCGATTGGATCAACAGAATCATAATCTCTCGACCTGGACCTAGAATCCTACTTCTTGGTAAACAGATGAAACCCCCGCCTTTGCCCTTGTGCTTGGCTCTGCTTATAGGTCTTTATCTTTAGCTTATGGTGCTTCAACAGGGACTGGATAAAGAACTGGATCACGATAAAAAACGTTTGCTACCTGTGCTTTTGGTGGGTCAAATAGACTTGACGGGTATGGGTCATGGGTAACACCTTTGTCAAATTTGACATGATATAGTTGGAGAGAGAGAGGGGGCCTCATACCATGCATTGCTATTCTACTTTGGAGACCACTTATTGGTCGGCCTCACCTCCGTCATCTTAGCATTCAATTCATAACTACTCCCATCTACCTGCAATTTCTATAAACCAACATAGATCCATCTTAAATCAAGATTTATCAAGCACCGAGAGGGATCCAATTTCTTGAGATGTAAATTTTTTTTACCTTAAGTTCTTTACATGTTTAGAAAAAAATTTACACTTGAGAAATTTCATCCCTCTCGGTGCTTTATAGATCCTGGTTTAAGATGGATCTATGCCGGTTTTAAGTTTTTATTTTATAGGCCGACATGGAATTTTTTAATTACTTTTCATTTGGTTTAATTTTTTATTTGATGAGTGGACACAAATTTTTTTAATTACTTTTTATTTTTGGTAATGTAACGTTACGTTACATTACGTGACAACATTTCCCCAATACTGGGCTGTAGAGCACCTCACTCCTCTTGGTGCAATAGCCCCACCAGAGAGGGAGAAAGTGCTACATATTTTCATGAGCGAGGGTTTGAGTTGCAGATTGAGAAACTTTGATATATTTGAGTTACCGGGTCCATTTGGAGAAAAAAATAGTAAGGAGAAATGTGGAGCTTAGAGTATGAGAGGGACAAAGATAATGGGCACAAATAATAGCTGATTATTGAATTCTGATGGTGGAAATTTGTGTCATGGAGGTATCTAGTGTATTGCTCCATCTAAATTTTAGGTTTTGGGCATTTTTAAGGACCTTTTTGGACCATACAGGTGTGGTGCTCTCCTTATTCTCTCTGCTATCTTTAGCCCTGGGAATTGGACGTTACTGATTGTAGGTAAATACTTTTTTTCTAACTTTCAATCTTCTACCAGATTCAGTTTTATTTGCCATTGTCCTGGTCTTGAAGATTCTGAATTTTTTAATTTATGATGCTCTTTTGTACTTGTTTGAATGGTTTGACTGGTAAATCAGATCCCATATATACAAATCTCCACTTTTTATATCATGGCATTTTGTTATTGAAGGTTTTGGGATAAGAATTCCCGTGGAAAAGGAAGCGAGAATATCGTGGGGTTTATGTCTAATGGCCAATCGTACAAGTTAGCCAAATTATTCACTTATTCAACAAATTAAGAGGGGGAAAAGTAGATTTGCTAATGAGTTTGCTAGCATCTCAGGAAGGGAGAAACTAGCTATGCTAAGCTTGGATTGACAGAATACGAGGGGGAAACTATTTGCTAAGAAGTTCGTTGGAATTCTAGAAGGGGGAAAACTAGATTTGCTAGAAAGATTGTTAGCATCCTAGGATGTGGAAAACTAGCTATGCTAAGCTTGGATTGGGAGAATAGGATGTGGGAAACCATAATCTATTATTTGTTCCTTCTTGATGTAGGTTGCATTCTGTGTTACATTTGTCAAGATTGTCTGTATTAAGTAAATTTTGGCTTTCAGTAAATAGTATTAAATATGTATGCACAATAGGTTATCGACAGTGGCAATACTCTAGAATGAAAGCCACATTTTTTTATGTATTTTGATGCCTCCTATGGACGAGATTGTACATAGATAAATAACTTTTCTACCAAAATATAATATTATTATGGGAGAATTTTGTTTTCTTTCTAAGAATAAGAAGAGAGGCACCAGGGTTTCTATGAGTATTAACTGTCACCTACAAAGGGATTAACAAACTAAAATAGTAAACATATATCTGCAGGGTTGTTTCAACAACTCTCCTTCCAATAAGCACTCAAGAGTCTAAATAGGCCAAAAAAGATATCTCTCCACGATAACCGAATTGATATGCCACTTTTCAGGATTTAGATAGACATGAATTTATTGTAACAGACTGGTTACCAGATTTCAAATCTCTAGCACCTTCCCATTGTCCACAAGACATCCACCCTTATTACGAAACAAAATGAAGAAGCAAGTGGGTCAGCACTGATCCAAGTATGTGTTCCAGGTGAACTACTGGTTGTATTTTACTCTGCATCCCTAACAATCCGTTTCCCATAGAAGTGGTCAAGGGGAGAAATTTTCTGAACCATATATGGCGTTATGAAGTGTTGGAAGTCATTGGAAATAAGCTCGTGCTTCAAAATTTCTCTTTTCTTCTAGATTCCACAACATCTTTCTTGTTTTCTTAAAGTTGGCGATGTCTGAGAAAACGGAGCTGATTGTTTTGAATTAGGTAACGAAGCTCATGAACCTCAAGCAGTTATGGACAGCCAAGAATGTTTAAGGATGATACACCACAGGAGTTTGAAATGTTCATTGAGAAGTTCCCTCCATTCCAGCTCGAGTTCCACCAAACCTTGACATCCTATCTTCTGTTTGTTACCAGGACTCATCAGTTTCTAGCATCTTTCTTGCACCGGCACCTTATTTTATATGTTCTTTTAGCTAGACATTTAGACATTTAGTATTTAGCTAGACATTTAGTTCTTTATCTTTTCCTTCTTTTAGGATTGATCTAGGACTTGCTTTTGCACTCCCACTTTGTACCTACACTGGGCATATCTCTTCGTCCTACTGACCTATTGGGCATATACATGTAATGGGGATTTTGACAGTATATTGAGTAACATTTCATAACTCATGGGTTGAAGCTCTCTTTTGAGGGGAAGTTTGTGGAGCATATATAGAGCTCTGTTAGCGTTCTGGTTACTCTGAAAGTGTTTACACCATATTTGGGGGTGCTTCATGAGATTTAGGGTTCATGATGTATGTTCATCCGTTGGATGGTCCAAGATGGATTTGTACACGGGGGATGGTCCATGATGTATTTGCACATTGGATATAGCACATCTCGTACTAGATGTCTCTCATGGACACTCTCATTTGACCCATAGTCCTCTATGGCTTAGAGGTTTGGGGGCCTTGTCTACTAGACTCTAAGTGGTCCTTAGTAGGGAGAGTGCATATTCTCCTCCTTTGTCACATCATTAGATGCAAACAAATGGTACCTTAGCCCATCATACTTGTAGGGTTTGGTGCTCGGTCCTTTGGGCATGACACTTTGTTTAGCCTTATCTCACTCTTACATCGCCTCCAGAGCTTTGCTGACTCGACAAAGGGGCAAGATCGGTACCTATATTTGGTCTATCTCTCATCAGAGTCCATTGCCTTAGTTAGCCCTTCAGGCTGCAGTTTGCACTGGGTGTTGGTATGCAG
This sequence comes from Larix kaempferi, assembly GCA_027924585.1. NCBI lineage: Eukaryota > Viridiplantae > Streptophyta > Pinopsida > Pinales > Pinaceae > Larix > Larix kaempferi. The sequence continues at coordinate 651,322 of BSBM01000135.1, forward strand.
GGGTTGCAGATCTTTTGACGTTTGTTGGTATTGCAATGGATTGACTTCCTCTGTTTAGATATTCCCTGGACGTGGTTGGCTGCTTCTTACTTACTAGGTAGGTGCTGAATAGAATCACCCGAGACGACATTTATAGGCAGTTTGTGCAAGCTTTCTAGAACCTTGGTCGCATCATATTATTTACTTGATCCATAAATCAGGCCCTAGTGTAGATCCCAATAACTACAGAACAATCATGGTTGGCCACATTTTCTCAAACTATATGTTACTTTCCTCCTTATGCAACTTTTTAGGGAGCTTGAGCAAAGACTTTTTAGGGAGCTCGAGGAGAGGTTGGATTCAAACCAATGCACTAGACCATTGACCACATTCTTATGCTCAGGGTCATCATTGAGGATGCATGCCAACACTATTCGAAAGGTTATTGTTACTTTGTAGAATTTTGAAAAGCATTCGACTCTGTTCCTAGAGTGGCATTATTCTAGAGGCTCAGAGACATTGGCATTTTTGAGACCCTTTTGACTGCCATTATGAGATTATATGAGTCAGTTCTTGGTCGTCTTTGCACAAAACCATGGGGTATTAGATTTTATCAGGAGCACCATTAGGGTCAAGCAGGGGTGTCCACTACTTTATTTGGGATCTACATTGATGAGTTAGAGTCCTTCCTACAGGAGGACATTCAGGACGAAGATGGGTGCCTTCTCCACCAGGTCTCGATGTCTATCTCGCTCTTCGCTAACGATGTGGTCCTCTTGGCCTCATCTTTGGAGGGGTTGCAGAGACCAATGTTATTAGAATAGAACTGGTCATTGAAACGACAGAGCCCAAAAATTTGAACCGGACGGGAACCGAAAAAACCCGGGAAAAACTAGACCAAAAAACCAGTCAACCAAAAAATACATAAAATATTCAAATTTTGAAATCTATCTATCTATCTATCTATCTATATGTATTCATGTGCATCCATATGAATCCAAACAATTATAAACAAATATGCAAAGTTTCTCATGTATTAAGATTATAGAAGCAAGGGTGCATATAACTAAAATCGCATCTATGCAATCCATATCTGACCCAAAATACATAAACAAAGAGACTCTAAATGGCCTCTAGAGTCCAAAAAACCTCAAAACTTCATGTTACAACAAATAACTACATATCATCAAAATAATTGCTTATATTGGGATCCTATTCCTCAATAGAACCCTCTACCCCCCACCACTAGACTCTAGCCCTTGCCTCTATCTCGAATCTCAAAGTTGATCCTTCAAGGACATTAGTTGACACCCTACAATTTTGATGAAATCTCCTAATCCAAGCATTAAAAAAAGGTAGAAAAAAACTTCGCATGCCTAATAAGTAATTTTTCTTGAGTGAAGGGTACATTTTTACTAAGCTCATGACAAAGGAGTTAAACAATTAGCACCACCAATATCGAGGTACATAGAGTGGTTGATGCGCTTGATTAAATGCCAATCCCCTACCCTCATACATGATAGAATCCATTGGAAACATTGCAATCCTGAAACCCTGAACACTGTTAAGTTTGTTGAATTTTGAATGGTATCTAAAATTCTACTTTTTGCATATGAAGTCCATTGAGGTTGGAACCACTCTCAAACATCCTCAAACAATAAATGGTACTGTTAAAAATTTAAGTAAAATGATAGAAAATGAAAGATAAAGAGAATGCCACTTTTACTTTAAGAATTTAATATTAGTTATTACCATTTAATGTCACTGATGATTATTGTTTAGATTAGGTTAGGTTTTTTGCTTTTAGAGTAGGATTTTATTTATTTATTTATTTTTTTCTAAATTGAATTTTTTGGGCCTGTTGCTGTTGGAGACGCACCTCGGGGGAAAGGGGGTTAACCGTTAGTGTGGCATAAATCTTCAAGCCACTGGGTGTGTCCTTGGCGGCAAGCAAAGAGTTGAGATACTATCACTCAACACTCAACTCCTCTGTCTAGGCCAACTCGTAGCGAAGCCAAGTGGGGTGGTCCCTATGAAAAACAAACTACGGCCTTTAAGCTAAGTTAAAGAAAGAAAATGATTCTAGGAGTTTGAAGACAATTTAATAATGAACCAAAAATTGCAAGTAGTATTTAGATCAACAACATGAAATTAATACATCCATCTAACACATGATTTAATTGAAAAGGTGCGATTGTTGCAGATTGTACCAGTGCCAAAATGGAGTCACATAAGTTGGAGTGCTGCTGTGTCATGAAAGTGTTGCAAGTCTTGTGGGTTAGTTTTAATTGATTTTATTAGATGCGTGAATTAAGGAATGGGTTAGTTCTTGGTTTGGCCCAATTCCAACTTGATCCTTCGAACTGAGCGTAGTGACAACTAAACCAAGGGTCCAACTGGGCGAGGCATAACCTGCTTAAAGTAGTCCACTGACTCGAGACTTTCCCCCAAGGGTGCACCGAGCAGTAGTGAGATTTCTGTTGTGTTAACCAGGTGTGCAATCCGGCGGCAACAGGGCCTACAGTCGCAGATGTGCGGTGACGCATGAAACTGACCGGTTAGGTGAAACAAGGCTGGTTCTGTATCGATTCAGTACGAAGCCGACCATTTTTGGTTCAGGGTGGTAGTTCGGATCGATTAGTGGCCTAAACTGGTCGATCTGATCATTTTTTCCAGAACCAAACTGGTTGTGATAGCGCTGGTAGAGACAACTAGATGCCTTGGCCCTCTTCCGTGATCTTCGCTAGTTGACAGTCAGCCTGGGTAAAACCAAGGTCATGATCTTCAATGGGTTGAAGAAGCTCCTCACTCGTCTTCATTTCTTTTTAAGAGAGGAGGGGATCGAGATCACTAGCTCTTATACCTATTTGGGGGTATAGTTCATAGGACCTTGTTTCAATCATTGGCATGCCCTTCAGCCCCTAGCCAACGAAGGATACAAATCTCTAGCCCTTCTTGAGAGACGATGCTTCAGACACCATTTTTAGGACATCTCGTCCAAGATGTCTCTCATGGACACTCTAATTTGACTCACAATCCCCTATGGCTCAAAGGTTTGGGGGCCTTGTCTACTATATTTTGATTGGGCCTCAATAGAGAGAGTGAAGATCCTCCTTCCTCACATCATCAGATGCAAACACGCAATACCTCGATCCATCATACTTTCGGAGTCCGGTGCTTGACCCTTTTAGATTGAGACCGTGTTCAACCACTCTTACACTGCCTTTAGAGCTTCGTTGACTCGACAAAGGAGTGAGATCAAAACCTGTAGTTAGCTTATCTCTCATCAGAGTCCATTGCCTTGGCTACCCCTTTAGGCCGCACTAGGTGTTGGTATGCGGGGGTTGCAGAGCTTTTGGCATGTGATCGGTTTCCTCCGTTTAGGTAATTCCCTAGACGTGCTTGGCCGCCTCTTACCTACCAGGAAGGAGCTGAGTATAATTACCCGAGATGACTTTTGTAAGCAGTTTGTGTAGGTCATTTGGATCAACCCTTAGGGCGGGTTATGTCCAAAGATGGCCTTTTACTTTGAGCACTTAATGGATCTGAGAGTCTCATTGTTCATCCCCATTACACAGTTCGCCATTGGGCACATGCTCTTCATATTCCTTTTCGCTAGTTTAAAGTGGGTTCTCATTGTCTCAAGGTGGGGATGAATCACCAGATCGACAAATTAGATAGGATCTGCTAGTTATGTCACCTTCGAGAGGTTGAGAACAAGGAGAACTTCATTTTTCTTTGTCCTATCTACTATGAGATTCGTGGGTGGTTCCATTTTTTTAGTGTTGATGTATATGTAACTTCGGAATGTATTTCACATATATGTATATTGTATTCCTATAGAGATGGTATTATTCCTCTATAAGGAAGTGTCGTCATTTATATTGTAAGTGTCGTAACTTATACTTGATGGGTTATTAGACCACCTTGTTTGGGGTCGGCCTTGTATAAGTCATGTGGGTCAAAGGGTTATTAGACCACCCTATTGGGGGTCGGCCATGTGGGTCAAAGGGTTATTAGACCACCCTATTGGGGGTCGGCCCACTCAGCATTATGTTATGTGGTTAAGTTCGAGCCTACATGAGTTAGGTAAAAAGGCAAGTCAAGTCAAGTATAAATAGAGTGCGGGAGGCACTCTATTTGTTCACTCACTTCTCACTCATGCACTCAAGGAGGAGTGGCGCACTTATGGAGGAGGAGGATCTGCTGCTAGGTTATGGCTATCTCTCTTGGTTGGTTGTATCATTGCTCTTTCTATCTCTGAGGAAGTTATTGGGGTTTTTCACCTTTATGGTTTTCCCCAAGTAAATCTTTGTGTCTCTTGTGTGCTTGCATTATTGTCTCCATGATTGATATGCTGTAGATATGCTGTACATGTTGTTCTCTCAGTTAAGATCCTAGATCAGATTGAAGTAAATTCTGAAAATTTAACATGGTATCAGAGCTATAGCCTGAAAGAAGGCATGATATGGCATGTATGACACTTGTTGCACTTACGATGCTAGGGCTTGATATAGCAAAAACCAGTCATCATAGCACTTTCGCTATAAATCCGTTTTGGCGAAGTTTTCGGATTTGAAATTGTTACAGGACGAAGACTAAATCTCCAGGTACCTTGTGTCCAAAGGACAACCTCTAATTCGTTGTACTTTGTGATTTATGATCTGTACAATATAGGGTTTCTGCCTCTTCCAGATCTGAGTCAAAATCAGGTGACCTTGGGAAAAAGGTCATAACCTGGGCTAGGAAGTTCCAAATGAAATTTCGTAAAAAGTGACAGTTAGTACACAGACTGTACTATCTGAGGAAACTTTTGCAGAGGCCGAAGTTGAACTAGTGACACGTGGAACGCCGTACAAGTTTGCTCTCCTGTATTATCCCATAAACAGGTCATGTTGCGACACTTGGCATAACTCTCTCAGAGAGTCCAATTGAGGTCAGACCTATCAGGATTGAAAGATAACAGGGCGAGCTATCTCAGGAAAAGTTTTCAGAGGCCGAAGTTCAAACAGTGACACGTGGCACTCCGTACAAGTTCGCACTCCTGTATTATCCCAAAACAGGTCACGTTGCGACATTTGACATAACTCTCTCTCAGAGAATCCAATTGAGGTCAGACCTGTCAGGATGGAAAGATAATAGGTCAGGCTATCTCAGGAAACTTTTTCAGACCCTGTGGATCAAAAAGTTCGGAGTTACACCAGAAACAATCAGGTACATATTTCTGTCAAAACAGAATTATTTTTGAGTACCTTCATTCATGACTTCCAGAATTTAGGGCTTTGGAGAAAGTTGGAATTTTTGTAATCGGAGACCACGGCTGAATGCTACTCATCAAAATAGAAATTTAGAGACCAAGATCAGAATTTTTGGTTGGGCAAAAGGCCGGGCTTGATCAAACCCTAGTTCGGGACTTTGATCAGAAAAGTGGAAAATTAGGGCTTCTGTAAAAATGGGAATTTTTGAAATCTGTGACCACGGCTGGAAGCTCCTCAGAAAAATAGAAGCTTAGAGCTTTGGATCAAACCTTTTGATGGGGCAAAAGAGTGGGCTTCATCAAACCCCAGTTCAGGGTCACGTCCAGTGAATCCGGAAGTTTCAAAGGCAAAATTGAGGAGTGAAACTTTGCAGTTTTCAAATTCTGAATATACCAGTTTGATCAGCTCATCAAGGCGCATATTTCTATCCTTTCGGAAGTTTGAAATTCAAAGTTTGAATTTTTGGGGTTTCTTTGACAAACCCATATCCAGCTCCAGGTCCAGTTCTTGCAAATCAAGTGGATTGGGTTAATCCTAGAAGAAGATGGATTGATCATCTGCATGAGTGAAGAAGTTCCTGTTTCAGAGGGAGATGAAGCTAAGGCCTTACATAAGAAGATTACAAGCGATCTCGACAGGTATGACTCATCGAGGTATGTTTTGATATTTGTCCATGATTAAGTTTATGGTATGTTTGTCTTCATGTTATTACGGTTAGTACAATTTTGATTTTAGATTTGTCGTATCACCTTAACAAAATTATGAATGCATGATAGAAGATATTCATTGGTTAGGGTGTTGACACTTATGATTGTACTAATGCATTATGGTGTTGTATGAGGTTTATGTTGTCTACTAACATGAAAGGTACACCAAGAAAGACAAATCATGTTCCAGTTCAAGAACATATGATCATGATGACATGAGGATAAAGACTCATCCATTGTCATGGATCTCATAGAAGATCCATTTACGAGGTATGTATAACTTGGTTTTATAATGGCTAACCTATGAGATATACAGGTTACTAGCACAAGTCATTGAAGAAGAACAAGAAGACATCATGTGAGTATGTTAGACATAAATAGCTAGCATGCTAATCCAGGTATGTTTTTCCTATATCAAGATAGAATCCTACCTTGTGTTAGGATCTTATACTGTTGTGTTGTTTGATAATGATTATTCATGAAGTCATAGGTTTGAATAAGTCATGGCTGTATGCATATTATATTTCTTACCATAATTGATGATATGACTAACCAGAAGAATCATGAAGGTATAGGTTTGAATAATCACAGGTTTTATGCATATTATATCTCTTATCTTGATTGATGATTAAACTAACCTGAAGAGTCATAGGTTTAGACATGTTATGTTTCTTATGATTTGACTAACCTTAAGAATCCTACATAAACCTTGAATGCTAATGCTTATTATTTCTGTTTGAAATGATCATGACTATACATGCTTGAGATTATTGTGTTTTAATAGTATGCTAATGAATGTATGATTTTATATGAGATCACAAGGATAACACAATCATGATACTAATAAGCATGCATAGGGACCAAGGATGAATATGAGTTCAAGAACAGGTAATCCAGGAAGCAAAGATCAAGAGGGAGTACACTCCAGTGGTTTATGCAAGGATGCAGATATTCAGAGGGAGTTGACTGTCTCTCTACATTCCACAACAGAAAGGTGTAGAAGAAGCTACTTCAGATTAGAACTCTAGCAGTTCCTGCAAGGAAGCGAAGACTCAGAGGGAGTCCACCCAACGAACAAACAAAGATAAGTATTTTAATTATCATTTCTTGCATATTTGTTTGTTTAAATAAAATTGTTGAATGATGTATATGCTCATGTTCCTAGACTTAGGATATGTATTGTGCATATTAGAATAGTTGCATTGATGAATAGTATACTACTAATATACATGGGTAAGTGGCCTATGGCACTGTACAACATTCCATTGCTACTTATCTAGAATGAAACCTCTTTGCTGACATGTTGGGAGTTGTGCACACTCTTAACAATGTTCTGGTAGAGATTGGAAGGCATCTAGAAAGTTACGGGATATGGATAAATGTTGTATTGAAGCATTGGCTAAGATAATTGCATGACTGTATGACATATTTCTTTATGCGTAAGAACTTGTTCTGAAAATTATGAGATGTTTCTAATCATGCAATTTAACCTGTTTTGTAGGAAAGACTGTATATCTTCACCTACAAAAGGACTACAACATTTGTTCCAGCAACAAAGATATCTATTGAAGATATTGAAGTTCCCAGGATCTGGGATGAAGAAATGGAATGCCATGATCCGTCGATCATGAAGAATGATGTTTGGGACATAGTCCCAAGACGTGGAGGGAAGTTTGCTATGACTTCCAAATGGATTTGTCAGATCAAGCATGTTGCAGATGGCAGCATTGAGAAATATAAAAGTGATGAAATAGAAGATGCACCAGATGGATTTCAAGACAGCATGGTGTAGTCATATATGTGTGCAGAACTTGGTATGGTAGGATAGACAACCTTCTATCCAGTTTGGGCTTTACCAAGAGTAAAGCGAATTCCAACCTTGACTACAAGGTTGAGGAAGGCAATCCAGTGATACTACTTTTGTATACGGATAACCTGTTTGTTACAGGTGAAGATAGATTGATTGCCGACATGCAGCGGAAGCTTACTGCCGAGTTCGAGATGAAGAACTTGGGGATGATGTACTATTTGTTTTTGACATGGAGGTGTGGTAGAGTGCAGATGGAATCTTCCTTGGACAAGGGAAGTATGCAGTAGAGATCCTGAAGAGGTTCGGGATGATGGATTGCAAGGCCATGGCCACACCTATGACATCGATTCTGAAGCTTCTATGTGATGCTTCATCTGAGCCGGTTGATGTCTCTTCATATCGTCAGATGATTGGGCTGGCAGTGCTGCAGATAGGAAGAGCACATCTGGGTGCTGCTTCAGTATGGGATCAGGTGTGATCTCTTGGTTTAGCAGGAAGCAGTCCTGCGTAGCACTGAGTACAGCTGAGGCAGAGTATGTTGCAGCCTATTCAGCTAGCTGTGAGGCAGTATGGCTATGGAAGCTATTGTCTGAGCTATTTGATCTCCCGTTGGAGGCTACTGATATCTTTTGTGATAACCAGAGTTGTGTGAAGCTGTCTGAGAACCCAGTGTTTCATGACAGGTTGAAACACATAGAGATCAAATATCACTATATCAGGGATATGGTGCAGAGAGGATCTGTGAAGCTCCTGTATGTTGCGACGGACGAGCAGATTGCAGATGTGCTGACGAAGCCACTAGCCAGGGTGAAGTTCGAGTACTTCAGAGAGAGGCTTGGCGTTCTTCAGATCGAGGACACTTCGAGGAAGAAGTGATGGACACATTTGCTGAAGCCATTCCAAGCATGTTGGAAGGGGGACCCTTCACATGGCTGTGGATGTAAGCGCTGGATGATGAGCATCAGGATGATGTTCTGGTTTCTGTTGGATATGATCAGTTGGATCATTTTTATGTATGTATGTATGCATCATGTTGGATGCTCGACATGATCAGTTGGATCACTTATGTACGCATCATGTTGGATGCTGATGGATACATTGTGTGGATCATGTATCTTTGTATGATCAGGTAGATCATGTGTATGTATTTTGTATATGCATCATGTTGGATGCTTGGACCATGTATCTGTATATGTATCAGGTGGATACATTGTATGATCAGGTGGATCATGTATGGTGATATGTATCATGTATTTGTATTTGTATTAGGTGGATACATTGATGATCAGGAGGATCATGTATGATGATATGTATCAGGTAGATACTTGGTATGCATCAGGTAGATGCATTATATGATCAGGATGATCATGGATGACGAGCTTCAGGATGTTGCTCCAGATGACATGCAGCAGGATGTTGCAGTGATGATGATCAGGATGATCATGGATGACGAGCTTCAGGATGTTGCTCCAGATGATATGCAGCAGGATGTTGCAGTGATGATGATCAAGATGATCATGAGTACATCAGGATGATGTATGGTGAGTATCAGGTTGATACTCTATGGTCGTGGATCAGGTTGTGCAGATGAGCATGTAATCCGGTGCCCTGGGAGATTTGCAGATGGTCTTTCGAGGTTTTGCCTATGGCATGTAATATCGGTGCCCTGGGACATCTGGCAAATGCTCTTTCGAGGTTTTGCTCTGGGAGGACATGTAATTCGGTGCCCTGGGAGATCTGCAGATAGTCTTTCGAGGTTTTGCCTATGGCATGTAATAGCACCCTGGGATATCTGGCAGATGCTCTTGCGAGGTTTTGTCCTATGGCATGTAATAGCACCCTGGGAGATCCGATAGGTTGGGTTGTGTGCCCGTAATCAGTCCTAGGATGCTCTTGCGAGGTTTTGCCATGAGTCGGAGTTGTGTACCCGTAACATCCTGGGATGCTCTTTCGAGGTTTTGTGGTGGGGTCACATGTAATAGCGCCCTGGGAGATCCTATAGGTAGAGTTGTGTGCTCGTAACAGCCTGGGATGCTCTTTCGAGGTTTTGTGACGCACGTAATAAGTCCTGAGGATTCCACAGTATGGCCAGTGATGACGAAGACCTGCAGGTGGTGGGCCTACATCCAGTATGAAAAAGGACTGGCTCTGTAGAACTTCCTATGACGAGTAGATTCAAAGATTGATTGAGATAGCAGCAGCAGTGACGATGATGATGACTCGATGACGATTATCCAGTGATGATGATCTAGAGAAGATGACTTGTGCTAGAAGAACTGTGCTGAGAAATACCTTCCTAGTTAAGAGGGAGTGTTGATGTATATGTAACTTCGGAATGTATTTCACATATATGTATATTGTATTCCTATAGAGATGGTATTATTCCTCTATAAGGAAGTGTCGTCATTTATATTGTAAGTGTCGTAACTTATACTTGATGGGTTATTAGACCACCTTGTTTGGGGTCGGCCCTGTATAAGTCATGTGGGTCAAAGGGTTATTAGACCACCCTATTGGGGGTCGGCCATGTGGGTCAAAGGGTTATTAGACCACTCTATTGGGGGTCGGCCCACTCAGCATTATGTTATGTGGTTAAGTTCGAGCCTACATGAGTTAGGTAAAAAGGCAAGTCAAGTCAAGTATAAATAGAGTGCGGGAGGCACTCTATTTGTTCACTCACTTCTCACTCATGCACTCAAGGAGGAGTGGCGCACTTATGGAGGAGGAGGATCTGCTGCTAGGTTATGGCTATCTCTCTTGGTTGGTTGTATCATTGCTCTTTCTATCTCTGAGGAAGTTATTGGGGTTTTTCACCTTTATGGTTTTCCCCAAGTAAATCTTTGTGTCTCTTGTGTGCTTGCATTATTGTCTCCATGATTGATATGCTGTAGATATGCTGTACATGTTGTTCTCTCAGTTAAGATCCTAGATCAGATTGAAGTAAATTTTGAAAATTTAACATTTAGGAACCTTCTCATGGAGCTACAGACATCGACTAGTTTCGTCAAAAATCCTGATTAGAGATGTATGGCCTTATATTTGTAGGAGGCCCTTTGGCTTCTCTCTCTCATCCTTGAGCAACATTTGTAATTGGACCAACCTCCACCTACTCCAGGCAATGACACATTACCCATTATAGATCCTCTTCTAGTTCTTCCTCTAAACAAAGTACTATTTTGAGATTCCTTTATTCGACTTCAGATGTTGGGAGAGATGCTTCCAGTGCACCCTGACAGATTTACCACTTTTGTATCACAGATTCTAGATCCACTCTCTTTGTACATTTCTCTTATGGATTGGCTCTCAATATTTGAAGTTAGCTCTTTTTGTTTTTTAAGAGTCATACTTCTTGTTGTTTATAGGAGCCGCTTTAGCGTTCCCACTTTGTATTGACGTCATGGTATCACACAGTCCCATTGACCTACTTTTGTGGTCATTTGCTGGACATTCATATAATTACCTGTTCTTATCTTATCTTGCTCAATGGTTGCTTAACCTCAATTGGGTGCTTGCTTGACATTATTTCCCAGGGCATTGGAGTTTTCTTGACAGCTTGGGGGACGTCTTGCTTGGAGAACACCCTACTTAGGAGGAGGAGGAGGATTGTGCATCTTGGAGGAGGGCATCTAGACCTAGACATCATGGGGTAGCTTGGATTCTTGTACGGAGGCTTGGAGTTGGTTTAGGGATGCTTGGGTTGTGATAATGTTCATGTAGGGGGAGTGGACCCAGAGTAGCACATGGCTTAGGAGGAGTGATGGAGTCCATGTGGGCTTGTGCTGGAGGGGTGTGGACACACCTTATGTAGCTACATCATCTTGGAGCTCTTGTTCTATACGACATCACCATGGAGCTTGACATGTGTATCCTTGGAGTGGAGCACTTCACTTATGTGAGCCTACAAGTGATTATTATAGGTTGCTCGTAAGGGCATTGACCCACATTATATTGTTGACCTCTCTCACCTCTCATATATATAGAGGATGGACAGAGTCCTTTCAAACATCATTGCACTCTTCTCTTTGTCCTAGTTTTCTTGGAGTGATTTGGTAGGGTTCATGAGGATACCCCAGGAGAAGTTATACATGGGAGGACGACCTCTCCATTGGAGATTGCTCTTGTGACTAGGGTTTACTCTTGTGAAGAGGAAGATGTTGGATATGATCATCGTAGCTGATTATGTTTATCACTCGTGTTAGAGATGTGATAAGGTGGAGCGTACTAGTCATCTTCTCTCTCATAGATCTTCATTTGTACTTGGTCTCTCTATCTCTCTCTTGGAGTTGCTAGGGTTTTGTGATCTTCTTGGAGCATCTTGAAGTCTAGGGTTAGGGTTTCATCCCATGGAGGTTTAAGATTATGGTTTTGAGATAAAATCCTAGGTGTATTTGGTGAAGAAGAGAAGAAGACATCTTGTCTTGACTCTTGGAGGACTTGTTTGAGTGATACGTGCGTGTTGGAACTCCTTGGTGAGTGTTATCAACTGATCTGTACAATAGTTGAAACCACATTGAGCCGCCAGTGTTGGAACACATCAGTGTTCACTTCTAGAGTATCTGGGTTTCAGATATTTGGGTCTAGCCAGTTTTGTTTTTGAGTCGACATGACCATGGCCCCATGGAGGTTTGTAACAAAGTGTGCTAGTAGGGTCTGAGTGGCTGGGTTCCCCATGACTGGATTAAACAACTAAGGTATTCCAGGGAGTTTTTTCACTGTCAGATTTATTCTTTGCTTCAGGCGAGATATAATCTCTTGGTTTTTCTCCCGCTTCCTCCAAAGCTGGAATGCCCGATTTTGAAATTTTTTTCCATGGGGGGTTATTAGAGTCCAACTATAATGTATAAACCTACTAGACACTATTATAATAGGTTCTGGTCATGTCCTAAGTCTCTAGGACCCCCAGAAAAAATTTCGAAATTTTTTTACCGGACGTGTTGGATTTGGGGTTTTTAATTTTTTAATTATTTTTAAATTTTAATTAAATTTCTCTATAGTTTAAATAGAGAAATTTGAGTCTGTAATATGTCAGTCATCCGGGGTCTGAATTTAGTGATTGATGGCTCGTTTCATAAGCCAAAAATCACACATGACCCATGGACCAGCTAAACCCAACTTTCGGATGTCAATTCAGCCTCATAATTAATATTTTCTCTAAAAAGTCATTTACAGAGAAATTATTAATTAAAATAATAAAATTGAATATTTTGGAGATAATCCAAATCTCTCCAAAATTAATCAATTTGAATAAAATAAAAGGCTAAATGACATGGCAATAGACATTTATGAAGATTCCAATAAACTCCAAGTGACTCCAGTAAATTATCAAGTCACCAGAAGATTATCCACTCAAGCTAATTCTCCCTCTCCCAAGCAAAAGTCGATTTGGTGAGTTGTCAAGTGTTAAATGGGTTGGTTGGTTTGCATTTAAGTTTATGGTAGGCACCCTCATGACTCATCCAATCACCATGGCTTGGCTCCTTTGCAAATTTGAATTAGCACTCCCACATGCCAACTCGCCATCCTCCACCAACCAACTCGCCCTCCTCTCAAAGCTCACGCCTTTCCTCATTTTCCTCACGTGGATCTTGTTGTCCGCCAATATGCACACCAGCAGTGGAAATCTTTCGAAAGCTGTCTCTTCACTACAAGTGAGAGAGGTGTGGCCTTAGGGGCAAGCAATGAGCCAGGTACTGTCACTTGAATCCCAGCTACTCCGTTTAGGCAAAACTCCTAACGAAGCCAAGGGGGGTAGTCCCTAAAAAAGAGTTATCTAAGGCTCTTTGTGTATTTAAATGTTTTTGGTGTAGTGATGCGGATGGGTGTTGTTTAGGAGTTTTTAAATTAGAGACAATGTAAAATTAAAATATAAGACAAGATAACGCAATCCACGTTGCAAATACAAGATGAAAGATCCACTTGGGCAATAAATAAATCACTTTTCACGTAAATATAAGCAAATACTCCAATGTTGATACTTAAGAAGGCAAAATATAAGATGAAGGACCAGTGCCTTATGGAGTCAAAAAATTTAATGTGAAAGTGAAAACTTGATACAAGTGCTTGAATTGGAAAGTTTGTGAGAACGTTGTGCAGCTTATCTTGGTAAATTTAAAATTTTAATTGTCTTGATTATTAGGGCTAAAACCAAGGATGTTTCAAGAGTATCCGGAAAGTAATTTTAAGCAGCTCCTTTAAAAGACATGTCGGGGCATGTCTGGAATCACAGCGAGGCGCGCAATGCTAACCAGCCACCGTGTCGTAGATTTGGCGGTCCGGCGCTGTTATCACATTTATAGTAGCCGGGCTACCATACATTATTTTTCTGATGCCAGTACACTATTCAGCCAGTTCCCCTACATTTGAGATGCCGAGATGAGCATCTATATTGGATCACTATCAGATTATGGACAACAGTTATATTCCCCTTGCCATGACTGAGTCTCAGGACACTCAGAGAGGTGACCGATGTAGCCATTATACCATTGGTACAGAGCAGTCAGCAGTGCCCAGAGATGCAGCAGCAGTTTCAGCGGACAGATGATGGTACAGGTTGATGAGCTTTCAGGTATATGACTCAGCAAGTATATCATGGTGTTATGGTTAGATCGCTTTTATACTTATTCTTATAGCATGTCTTAGCACTTAGTGTCATGATCTGGCGATCATATAGATATTTGGACCTGGTTGATCTATATATATATATATTTTTGTCCCTACTCAGACTTAGAAGTTCACTATTCATACTCATTGGTATTTACCCTCCTTAGGGAGAATAGCGGTGATCATTCCACCATACCATGGCTTGCTAGTGTTGGCTCCATTATTCATTGTCTTCATCCATCCATGGCCTACCTTTTAGATTATCACCCTGATTTACTACTTGACTAGTGGCATGGAGGACTTCTCCCCACTGTAGCCTCTGTATGGGATGAGCTTCCTTGTTTATTGTGTCTCGGCTCTGAGTTGGTGACAAAACTTACCTATGGTGAGTTGGAGTTCCTTGGAATTCCCCCTAGTCACTAAAGTTGTGTTGGCTAAACCTGAAACTTTTAGTGCTGCCATGAATACAAAATCTGGAAAAAATGAAATGTTATATCTTGTATGAAAAGCCCATTCATGCAATGTGTTTCTAAACACACATGAATGAAAGGCATGCCAAATGAAAATGGCTATGAAAATAAAATGTTATATCTTTTGGAAAATAAATACCTAGGTAAACAAGCTGTCCATGACACACCTAGAAGTGCTCAGGTAAACAAGTGCCTTAAAAACACACCTGCAGCAGAAAGCCTAAAGAAAAATATAAATCTATGCAATGTGTTTGTAAACACACATAGATCAAGGCTATGGAAACTTCAGGCCCTAAAAGCAATGGAACTTAAATGCTATATGTAAACAATTGCTGGCCTTATTTGTATTATGGATTGTGCGCATCTGTGAAGGTGAATAAACCCTCTTTAAACAACTCATCCATTTGTGAGACACCTCCATTCCCTGTGTTATTGCTCATTCAGTATATACTATGGTGTGTATTCCCTTTCCCTTGCCAAAGTGTCACAAAGTCAAGTCAGTCAAGTCATCCCTTAGCCCAGCCAGTTATTTCAGCCTTCACCCTTCACTAGCAAATTGATCACAACTATGAAGTGAGTATGATCCTGAAAGTCTAGTCTGAGTAATAATAATAATTAACGACACTATATATTTGGATTTAGATCGCCAGTTATGATTACTCTGTGTTATAATTGTTATTTGAATAAGTTGTAGAGCATGTATTAACCTTGACACTTTGCAGCAGCTTTGGATGATGGTCTGAGTTATATTTGGTCTTGGTTAGACACAGTTTGACCATGGAGGACCATGGGACATGAGATGTTAGACCTTATGATGACATGGATGGATGATATATGGTCTATGTATACATACATGATGATTCTATGCAGCAGCTACAGGGATATGATGATGATTCTTGGGTTACAGCAGTGTTTGGTCATTTACAGATCATTATTATTGGCCTTGTTCCGGTATATTGGATATTTATTTTGATCATGCAGAGACTCATATGGTGTATGAGTACACATCTTGGATAGATTTGGACCTTCTGAGTCCAATGGGACAGTTTGTTTTCAGTTCCGGGCACTTACAGTGATAATTGAGCCTCAGTAGGCTGTCCCAGTGCAGTTTTGCTCTGTTGGAGGCCCTGTCGGAGCAGAGATGACTTTTTTCCGGTTGACCTAGGGCGCTGATGATGGAGGGGGTGGTCCAACCACTTGTTTTTACCATATTACCCCCCCTTCCGGACACATTGGTGCCCTCACCTTGACAGCGCCAGCACTCCAGGAGGCTGTTTGGGGCAGTTTCACGCTTCCCGAGGCATTTCAGGATTGGTAGAAATGGCTATTGAGGAAATCGATTTGGGCTACTGAGGCAAGGTTATGGCATGGGATGATCAGTGATGATAGATCGGGACCTTCCACACCTTCTCCAGCAGTTTCAGCTTCATCAGGGCCCGCATCCATCACTTATGGCACTTTCTGTGGATTTCTGAGGTCTTTTTGAGGACCACGATTTGACTATGATGGCACGATTTGGTACATTCATGATTTTTTTTGGTTATTGTGCTATGGGGATTGACCAAGGAGGGATAAAATTACCCCTTGGACCCACCATAAGCCTCTTATGATATTTTGTCATCATGATTTGGTGGGATTCCCCTCTTCTAGGGCGATTTTGTCCACTTGCATAATATTTTATGTGTGATCCATGTATTTTATTGTTGAGCTCATCTCAACCATTGATTAGACATTTGTATCTTTTAATCTTAGCCACTCATTCAAAAAGTGGTTAGGGTTTTGGTACCTCTCCTTCCTATTTAAAGGAGAGAGCCTCTCATTGTAAGGGGTCTTTGGCTCTTGGATTATTGGTATAGAAAAATATTCTTGTGGAAATTCTTGTGGTCTCCTTTGCATCTGGTGTTCTTAGATGGTGATTGGAAAGTCTATTGCAACCTAGCATTTGGAAATTGTGGCAAGATCTATCTTTTTTGGAAATCATTGTTTGTCTATAGGAGGGCGACTTCAACAAGGGCGATTTTGCAAGGCTTCTTCAAATCGACTTTCTTGGCATTCGCTTGTATCAGGGGGTTATCATTAGCATCATTGTGATCTATGCTATCTTTCTGTTACTTCTTTTGTGGCATTAGTCTTATCTCTTGATGCATCAAATCTGATATTGTTGACGTTTGTTGTGCAGGAGAGGCATTGGCTTCTTGGACCAAATCGACTTGCATAGAAACTACCTCAAAGCTTCTCAAATTGATCGGGTTTGCATAGATCATCATCATCAAGGCATCTACAAGGTTACCCAGGTAAGATCCACAGGTTTGTTTCTCTTTCCTTTATCCAATCCATTGACATAGCTCATAAATTGTTGAAACCCTAAATATCTTAAAACCCCCATTTTACATTTTCTCAGATCTACTTAGATCTAGTGGGTTGTTGGGCACAATACTGAAAACCCACCTCTATAGCATCCAAGGCATCCCGGATCTATAGTTTGGTGAGGATTGGCTTCCATTTGATCCCCTTCCCAGGCCAACTTAGCCTCTCCCAAGCAAGGCGCACTTCACTAGTTGAGCAAGTTGACCTAGATCTAGGTGGTGGGTGTTTGAGATTCCACTTGATTTGACATCTACACATCAAATAACATACACCCAGGTTGTCACTTTTCTGAAATTCACCTTGTGGGCCCTATTCCACATTTCAAGGGATTTAAACCCCACTTTGGACCACTTGGAACACTTAAACTCAGATCTAGTAAGATCTAGCCATCGGATTACCGTGAAACTATAGATCCATACCCCTACTTGACTGATCTACCCGGATCTAAAATTTGGGTGCCATCCGACTTGTCTTGACCCACCTAAACCCCACTTTCAGCCTCCTTGGGTAAAGTCGCACCACCTTGGAGAAGTGAGTTCTCTCACTTCTAGGAACTGGGTACTTGAGATTATTGCAGATCTGAAACCGGAATAATTCAAAACCTAGGTCTAGACTATCACTTTGTCAAATCTTGCCTTGGGGATAGCATTCTTTGTTTTAAGGGATTGTGGTCCACTTGGGTCAAACCTAGATCTAGACAAATTCAACCATCAAGATCTCTATTGCCCACTTGTCTCATGTTGTAGGAGTCCTAAACCATAAGTCAACCCCACTTTGACTCCACTTCCCAATTCCCAAGGCACTGGTTTCTCTCCAAGATAATTCAACTTTCCTAGATTGTTGGATTGACTTGTGGTTTGACCTATGCATGGTAAACTATACCTTGAAGACATCATGAACCATGGTCAAGCTTGTCTCATGTACTAGTTAGCCCCAATCTGACCCCTAAACAACCCTGCATTGGACACAGTTCCCAAGGCAGTGGATTTTCCAACATTGAACTAGTACACTCATCCTAGATCTCACTTCAAACATTATAAGTCACTCTCACATCAACTATGAACCAAAGCTATACTTATTGAACCCCCACTTGGCTTGTGACTTCATCTTTAGGTCTAGGATAAACCATACACCTAACTTCACTTGGAAATACCCTGATTTGGTGTCTTGGTTTTGATCTCTCCTGTCGGGAGTAGATCGGGTCTCCCCCTTTGTTGTCTGGGCTAGATAACATAAAACGAAGGTTGCCTCGACTGGCGTGACAACCATATATTGGAGGTCGAGGTGATCGTGGTTGCACCTTTTGAGTTGCCCTTCCCTATTGCCATCCATGACTGGATCTATCCATAGGGGTAACTACAGTTTAGGTGATAACAGGCGCCTCCCCTGAGAACTAATTAAAATACTTTATGACAACGCCGGTTCGTTGGTTATGGGGGTGAAAGTTTTAATTAGATTTTCACTTGTAAATTAACAGGTCTTCCACCTTTCTAAGTACTAGCCCAACCGTTTCCGGTTGGCAGAGCATACGGGTGTAGGACAGAAACCAAGATAAATTAATTAAGGGGTGTATGAGTGGAAAATTTTATTATTTAAGAACCTTGTTCAACTCTCCAACAGAGAGCGCTCTTGACTTGATCTTATGACCACAGTTCAAGAGACTTGCTAAGCTTTAAAATGCCTAATGTAGGGAGAAATGCAAAACTAAAATGCCCTCTGATAGAGGGTGCTCTTGACTTGGATTTGGCCAAGTTCAAGAGACTTTGGTTTATTTTAAAGAAAACAGATAGATTGTAGTAGTAGTATATCTCAAATTGAAAAAGATTTAAACGATAAGATTTATCAGCAGGATATGAATACTACTAACAATACTATTTGCGAAATAAAACGAGATTGAGTAAATCTAGTGTTCTACCACACAACTACTAATCTACTAGGTGGGATTGATCTTCGAACAAGATCAACCACTAGAACCGCCTGCACTTGAGAACCTCCAGTTAGCTGAAAGCTCTGCCAAGGAAACCGACGGGGAAGGAAGAGTAACCACAAATTATGTGGTTCTACCCTTGAGACAGGCTCTCAAGGATACAACTTCCGGTCGAGGGCTTTGGAAGAGAGACAAGATAATAATAAATGCAAAATATAAAACTGAGCTACCCAAGAGTCTCTTTCAGGTCAAAGACCCTACTCGGGAGAGCATGGGGGTAAGTAAATATGGAAGATAAGCAAAATGACTTATTGAAATGAAATTAAACTAAGAGCATATGAAAATGATCTAACTAAGCCAAACCACAAAAACCCAAAACTCTTCCCCAAATGGGGAAGAAGACCAAAAATGGAGGACCTCTCCACTATAAGTTTTATTAATCCTTTACAAGTGCCTCAAGGGAAAATCCTTGAAAGGTCTTTAATGGCTATCTATGAACAACTTATAAAAATTTAAAAATTTGAAGCCCTAATGGCTTTTACAAAGGATAAGGAGATGTATCTTTGCTTTTTGTCCTCTTGTGTTTTTAATGGCTTCTCGCTTTGAAGCTTCTTGACTTCTACTTCCTGAAAAAAGTCTATAGCAAAATAATCGCTCCAATACCCATTAGCATTAATAAATTAAATAACAAATTGACACTAGCTATTGTCCTAGATCCACAAATTACATCCAAGCAAATGATAAAACAAAAATTTCTTTTGAGATGCAAAATGAAATTATTTTGAAATTTAAACTATTTGCAAATGTTGAATTGACCAAAATAAAGTGGCAGCCACACGTGTGAATTTTAAGGACAATCAAACAATGTTCAAAATGGCAGTCACCAAGTTTCAGGACAGTCAACGTGTAGATATCTTAGTTGGCAGCCAATAGAAACACACCTTATGACAGTCAACTAAATGTGTAGAGAACGTCAAATAACAACAATCTTTGGGACAGTCAATCAAAGTTCTAACAGTCAACTTTAAGGTAGATGGCAGCCCACAAGCTTTTTGACAGTCCTAAGTGTTTGAAAAGGCAGTCAACAATGTTTTATAACAGTCCTCCAAAATGCTAGATGGCAGTCAACAAGCTTTTTGACAGTCCTACCTATAGTTCATATGGCAGCCAACACAATAGTGCAACTAACTAAAGGGATGAGATTTATCATGACTACCTTGAAATAGTGTGAACTAACTATTAAAAACATAAACAAACAAACTAACAAATAATTAAAACCCAACTATATAAATGCAAAAGTAAGATATAACTATCAACTTTGAAGTAGATACAACAAGAAAGTAACTAACAATTTTTTGATTTTAACAAGTAAATCAACAACTAACTAGTATGAAAACTACACTAACTACTTGCTAATGCTTGTTTGTTTTTTGTTGTTGTTTTGTTTATATGTTGTAGGGCAAGATGGGAATGGATGAAAGCAAAGAGACAAAAGCCAAGGAGAAAACGAGTGGAAGGAGGAGCGAAAGTAGGAGAGGGACGAGAGGAGGAAGGTAAGGTAGGAGGAAAGGAAGGAGAGAAATGCAAAAGTGAAGTGGGACGAAAGGGAGGATGAAGACAAATCTATGGGGAAGCAGATCTAGGGCAAGGGCTTCAAGTGGAACACTTGGGATAGTAGAACACCGCCTTGGAAATCCTGCGGTTAACCGGTGATACGCCGACAACGAGTGTTGAAGAGAGCACAAGGGAACAAATCCCAAGTTATTCCCCAAGGTTGAAGGAACTTCAACCTTATGGCAAACTAATCTATGGCTTGAAAACAAGGGCAATCTCGGATCAAGGCTAGAGGGGCTAGAAATGGCTTAGCATGCAAGTACAAAAAGTTCAAGGAGCAAATGAGGAGGCTTGAAGAAGAGAAGCCTAAAGTAACCAACTTGATTTTTTAAATAAATTTAAGAGATGGAACCTTAGATTGAAGCCTTTTGCCAAATCCCTTAATGCTTGAGATTGACTCTAGAAAGATCCTGAAGCATGCACAAATGGTTAGAAAATGTAGGCCTTTTGAAGAGATAAAAGATGCAACCTAGCTCAAATCTCTCTTCAAACCTGTCGGATCTGCACAAGTAATCACTCATAAACACATCTTGATCATAATAGTATGCATAATAAAAGTGAGATTAGAATAGTAAGTATTTCCGACTACAGTCTACTCCTTCTAAATCACACTTAAACCAAACATAAATGGACAACTTGTATTCAAATGCCTATTCTATGGGCCTAAAAAAGCCTTCTAAGCAAATTATAGATCAAAACATGAGATTATAAGCAAATAACAAGAACAAATTCACCTTGATATTATGAAGACATTTCCATGAAAAGCATTTGACAACACATAGACATCCAAAGTCGCTTTATTTCCTTAAGCCAATGGCTTTGCAATGACAAAATGACAGAGTAACTTTACATCCAAAAAATCCATGAGATAATAGCCCAAATGGGCCTCTCTTTATAGTAAAAAACTACTAGCTAACCCTAGGTCGATTTAGTAATGAGCATGGAGGTCGAATCCCAATCAAGTAGTGGCTTGGCAAACAATCACAGGTTAGAGTCGAGTTTGAGGTTGGTAGGAGTGGGCATGTGGCAAACTCGACTTTGGGGTAGGTTGAGATTGAAAGCACTACCCAATAAACATCCTACAACAAGGAAAGGCGAGCTAGGGTAGAGGAGACGTGATCTATGTGGAGAGGTGCGAGCTCTAAGGTAGGATTGACGTGAGCTATGTGGAGGGGCGAGTTGAGGTATGGTGGAGACAAGTGGATGAAAGTAGGTGCTAACTTGCATGGGTGGAACATAGGATACATCACAGCCAATTATCATATCCCAACAAGGCTAGAACTCGACTTTGATAGAGATTGACGTGAGGAAGGTGAGGATTGCGAGTTAGTTTAGTGGAGACACATGTAATATGGTAGGTGTAGACTTGAATCATTGACGGGAGCCAAGCTTTAGGATAAGGTGAGTCATGAGGGCGCCCACTCTACATTGAATGCAAAACCACCAACCCAATCATCAAATGCCAACACAGAAAATCGAATTTTGCATGAGGAGGGCGAATTGCCTTGAGTGGATAATCTTCTGGTGACTGGATGGTTGACTGGGAGTGCTTGGAGTTGATTGGAATCTTCCTAAATGCTCATTGCCAAGTCATTTAGCCTTTTATTTTAATCAAATTGATTAATTTTGGAGAGATTTGGATTATCTCCAAAATATTCAATTTTATTATTTTAATTAATAATTTCTCTGTAAATGACTTTTCAGAGAAAATATTAATTATGAGGCTGAATTGACATCCGAAAGTTGGGTTTAGCTGCTCCATGGGTCATGTGTGATTTTTGGCTTATGAAACGAGCCATCAAACACTAAGTTCGGACCCCGGATGACTGACATATTACAGACCCAAATTTCTCTATTTAAACTATAGAGAAATTTATTTAAAATTTAAATAATTAAAAAATATTAAAAACCCCAATTCCGACGCGTCCGGTAAAATTTTTTTGAAATTTTTTCTGGGGGTCCTAGGGACTTAGGACATGACCAAAACCTATTCTAATAGTGTCTAGTAGGTTTATACATTATAGTTGGACCCTAATAACCCCCCATGGCCAAATTTCCAAAATCGGGCATTCCAGCTTTGGAGGAAGCGGGAGAAAAACCAAGAGATTATATTTTGCCTGAAGCAAAGTATAATCTGACGGTGAAAAAACTCCCTGGAATACCTTAGTTGTTTAATCCAGTCATGGGGAACCGAGCCACTCAGACCCTACTAGCACACTTTGATACAAACCCCCATGGGGCCATGGTCATGTCGACTCAAAAACAAAAACTGGCTAGCCAAAACTGGCTAGACCCAAATATAATGAAACCCAGATACTCTGGAAGTGAACACTGATGTGTTCCAACACTGGCGGCTCAATAAGGTTTCAACTATTGTACAAATCAGTTGATAACTTCTGGCTCCAACTGCGGGACAGACACTTGCTTGATCTAGGAGTCAAAGAAGGTGTTCGAGAATCCCAGAATATCATTTTCCTGCACAGAAAGAGAAGTGTCTTAGTTCCCATGTACATGATAAATAATGCCAAAATGAAATATCAAATATGAAACTATTTTTTGCTTTTTCCTTTTCAAATTTAAAGTACAAAAATGGAAATCTTTTATTTTTCAGCATATATATGAACTATAGTACAAAAATACACTATGATATAGAAATAATGATACATAAAGTACAAAGATAAGAGTTTAGGGAAGTCCTGAGATGACCCCTTGGTCATCTTGTATGTTGTTCCTGTAAAAGGGCTTCAAATGTTGCCCATTTATAGGAAGAGGCAATATTTCTCCTTCCATAGTGTTGAGGCCGAAAGAATTGTCTCCAACTTGGCAGCGTATAATAAAAGGACCTTTCCAAAGGCTGTCGAATTTTCCATGCTTCCCAGGTTTCTCCCTTCTTTTGTCCCATAATAGAACAATGTCCCCTTCTTGAAAAGATCTTGGCTTGGCTGACCTATCAAATGTGGCTTTCATACTCTCCTTTTGTCTCAACATTTTGTCCAAGGAATTTCTTCTGTTCTCATCAAGCTCGATGATTTGGTTGGCCCTATCTTCCAACTCTAACTTCTCAGAGTCATAATCAGTTAGTATTCTGAAGATGGGGATCTGCATGCTAAGAGGTAATGTTGCTGTGATGCCATAAACAAGTTCAAAGGGGGACTTTCCAGTGGAGTTTTTCTTTGTAATTCTGTTCGCCCAAAGGGCATATTTGATCTTGCTATCCCAGGATCTTTTGTTGTCACCAACAGTTTTCTTAAGGATAGTCATCAGGTTCTTGTTTGAGGATTCAGCAAGGCCATTACCTTGTGGATAATAGTCGGAAGAGTGAGATAAAACAATGCCATATTTGAAACAGAAATCATTCATTTCTGTTGAACTGAAAGCTTTGGCATTATCGGTAGTTATCTTCAAAGGGGTACCAAATCTAGTGATGATTTTATCTTCAATGAAATTCATAACAACCTTCTCAGTAGCCGTCTTGGTAGGAATAGCCTCAACCCACTTGGTGAAGTAATCAGTTGCTGTTAGAATCCAGCAAAATCCATTGCTAGAGTTATCTTTAAATTTACCAATAAAGTCAAGGCGCCATTGCTGGAAGGGGGCAATGACAACAACCGGGTTGAGGGGTAAGGCGGCCAACTTAGGCTTTCCTGTGAAAAGTTGACATTCCTGGCAAAACTTGACATGTTTGTACACATCGGCAAATATGGTTGGCCAATAATATCCGGCTCGAAGGATTTTGTGAGCAGTTGTATTCGCTGCATAGTGTCCTCCACAAAATCCTGAGTGGAGGTCAATCAAGATCTTTTTAGAATCTTGCTCATGGACACATCTAAGGATAACCCCATCAGGGCTTCTCCAACCCAAGCCTTCTTGAGTAAGGCAATATCTGGCAGCTTTTAATCTTAGTGCCCTTCGTTTGTGTCCTTTAAGGTGATCAGGGCAAGTCATATGTAAGAGGAAATATATAACATCAGAATACCAATGGATATCTAACTCTCGCAAAGAAGGTGTCATACGTGGACAATTAGGTTGATCCGTACAGTTTATGTCAATGGCTTCCTCATTTTTCTGGGTCAACATTTTGGCTAGGCCTTGTCCTTTGATAAGTTTAGTAGGTTTGATTTCCAAGTCATATTCTTGGATCTTGGATACCCATGTGCCTCTTGTTCCTAAGCAATCCTGTTGGGATAGGATGTCTTTTACTGCAGCATGGGGAACATAACCTATAACTTTGTTGTAGCCAATATACGTTCTGAAATGTTTCAAGGACTTAACCAAGGCATAAGCTTGTTTTTCCATTATGGTGTATTTCAATTCTGAATTTTGTAAGGCCCTGCTCATGAATGCGATTGGTTGCTCGAACCCTTCGAAGTTCTTTTGGAGCAAAACCCCAGCTATAGTATCCTCAGAAGCAAAAGAGAAAATCATGAAATCTTTGGTATAATCTGGACTAACCAACACAGGTGACCTAGTAATAGCATCTTTAATAATGTTGAAGGCTTCTTTCCCATCATCAGTCCACACAAACTTAGCATCTTTTTTAAGTAACCGCTGCATGGGTTTCATCAACTCAGCAAGGTTTGGAATAAATCTTCTGATAAAGTTTATGTGACCATTAAAAGATTGAAGGCCTTTCACATTTTTAGGGAGAGGTATCTTCTTGATGGCTTCAACTCTTTCAGGGTCAATCTTGACCCCGTCCTTGTTTATAATATGCCCTAAGAGTTTTCCCTCTTCAATACCTAATACTGACTTTGCCGGATTTAAGGAAATACCATATTCTCTGCATCGTTCAAAAATTTTTCTTAAGTGATCAACATGGCTGGATCTTTCCTTTGAGAAAACAGTTAAATCATCTTGGTATATCTCGATGATTTTTCCTATTAATTCCTTAAAAGCATAATCCATGGCCCTTTGGAAAGTAGCTCCTGCATTTGTAAGGCCAAAGGGCATTCTCAGATATTCAAAGGTTCCCCAAGGAGTTGTAAAAGCAGTTTTATGTTTATCCTCTTCTTTGATAACAACCTGGTTGTATCCTGAAAATCCATCAAGCATGGACATCATATTAGATCCAGTGACCCGTTGGAGGAGGGTCTCCATGTTGGGAAGTGGATAATTGTTTTTCTGGCATGCCATGTTCAGGTTTCTGAAATCAATGCATATTCTGATACTTCCATTCTTCTTTCTGACGACAACTAAGTTGGAGCACCATGAAGTGTGTCGGGTAGGAGCTATAATGCCTGCTGCCAGCATCTTCTCTAGCTCTCTTTTGATAATGGGGGCCAACTTAGGATTTATTTGCCTTAGTTTTTGGCAGAAAGGTTTGGCATTTTGCATTTCCGGTTTAAGGGGAATGGTATGTTGGAACACATCTTCCCTATAGGCCTTCAACTCATCATAAGTAAAGGCAAATATATCTCTAAACTCTTTGACAAGGTTTATTAGTGCATTTCTTTCTTTTTCTGATGTTCCTTTTCCAATTTTTATGATTTTTGGATCTGTTTCCGTTCCAATGTTTACCTCAATGTAATCTCCTGGCTTCATCTGGTCAATGTTGTTTTTCTTCCCGTCATGTCTATCAAAGATGTTCTCTAACTTAGTGAAACCACGTGAAATTGGGTTCATGGGTTGGCTTTCATCTTTATACTGCTTGCCTTCGTCCTGTTCATTAATGTTGAAAATGGCAAACTCATCTAAGTTATTTATGAATCTCAGAATCTGTTCATCATCTTTGAAAACCTGCCAATGGTTCATATTGTCTGGGATAGATGGCCTATAATTGATCTCAAGGGTACAATCTCCTTTCAACATTTCTTCTGACGGCTGGAGGGTAGATGCTGCAACAGCTAACCTATCTGCCATACTTTTCTCTTCCCTATGGACTGCTTTTATGTTTAGTGCATCAAAATATTCCATGGTGTCCCATACTGCATTCCTATACCTCTTGAGTCTTTTGCAATGGCATGCAAAGTTACCCTTGATCTGTTGTACCACTAAATCAGAATCCCCCTTGATACTAAGCATTTTGATCTTCATGTCTTTAGCAATTTCTATGCCTAGTAAGAGTGCTTCATACTCAGCAACATTGTTCGTGGCTTCAAACTCAAGTCTAAATGCAAAGTTGAATACCTTATCCTCAGGTGATATTAAGACTATACCGGCACCTTTGCCAGCTTTAGAAAAGGCACCATCAAATTCCATTTTCCATAGCCCATCAATTTTCTTGTCTTTCATTTCCTTATGAACCGGATCTAGAAAAGTGGAATTGATCTGGTGGGTTCCCATGTCGTCTGTATTGTAGATGTATTCATTTGAAGGTTTCTGGGGATTTTCAACATGGTACCTCCTTTCCTTTTCTGAATGTAGTTTAACCTGAGTGTTTTCTGAAGCAGGAACAGTTGCGTAGGATAAATCTAACTGTAATGAACCACCCAAGGAAGCACCCCACTTTCTAGACAAAAGCATACCCCACTTATCAGGCACATCTATGACTAGGATGTCCATGGTGACATGGATGTCTGGGTACTTGGCTAATCTGACGGTTTGATTCTGAATCATCCCCTCAACTTCGACAGGTCTAGAGTCCATGGCACAAACATTCCCATATGGTCTAGTGGTCTTTAAATTTAGTTGCTGCATGACTTTCTTGGTCATAAGGCTGGCACCAGATCTTGAGTCCAACATACAGTTATGTAGAAGAAGGTCACCTATCATCAATGATATGTAAAAAGGCGGGTGAGCTTCTTTTCTCGTTTCCCTGGTATGTAGGACTATAGGGGGATCTCCATAATCATTCATACAACTTGTTGAAGGTTGCTCTTTAGTTTCTACGAAAGTTACCTTTTTAGGGGTAGGGTATTTTGCAGGTGGAGGATGCTTTTCAGATGCAATGGGATGAGGAACAGCAAGGGGCTTTTCAGAAATTATAGGTTTAGGAGTATGAGGGGGAGTGTTATTAGCATGAGGCTCTAACAGTTTTAACAGTTTCTCTCTCTGACCAGGAAGTTTGCATAGTTCAAGTACTGGGACTGGAACTTTAGTGTTGGACAACCAATTACTTAAATCAAAATTTAAATCAACAGGTGGTTCCTTTTCAATGTTTATTCTTTGAGCAATGTGAGGAACTGTTACCTTAGGAGTGTTTTGATTAGAAGGTCCTTCCTTTGGTTTCTTTTGATAAGTGTTTCCCTTGAATCTCTGGCTGTTGTTGATACTAGGTGGCATCTCTCCATAAAGTTGAGTCATGTAGTCGATCTGCTGATAACCCTGGCTGGCTTGAGTCATATCAAGGCTCTCATATTCATTTCCCACATGGTTTATAAAAATAGGCTCGTCTAATGAAGTACTAGGCTCACATCCCTCAGGATATCCATGCTCCTGAACAAAACAGGCATAATGACAACCAGATTCCTCATGCAAATCCTTGCATGCTCTACAAAAGGGCTTGGCATGCTCAACCATGTTAGCAGCCTCTAGTTGATGAGGAGGCCTCTGTTCATGGTTAGGAGGTCTTCTTTGCCAAGTAGGTTTGGCAGAAAAATTTCTAGGAGCTGGTTGTGTATGTTGAACCTGTTGAACTTGTGCTCTTTCCATGTTGATGATCTTGTTTTGCAATTCTTTAATCTGACTTACATGTTTCTGTTCTGCTTTCTCCATTCTCTCACATATTTCTATCATTCTTTTTTCGTAAGAGTCCTTCATAGGTTCTTTGTCCTTATGCTCGATTGGTTTTGAAAGCAGCTGAGATCTAGAGTATCCTTGGATGTTTGACTCTCTGGAAGACTTCATGTTCCTATCAATCTTGATGGCCAAAGCTTGAGCCTCAAGCAAGGTAGCTGGCTCCTTATCCCTGATCTGGTATTGGACTTTGCCACTTAATGCTTCTATGTAGTAGTCTAACAAAGACGCCGCAGGAGGTGCATAGGTGTCAGGGATGGAATTGGACAACTCCATGAATTTAGTGTTAAATTCATCCATAGTTTCGTTCTTAGTCTTCTTCATACTAGTTAGAGATGCAACTAAATGTCTAGGTTCTTTTCTGCAACCAAACTTGTTGAGGAAGGACGTCTTGAAGGCTGCTATGGTGGCAAAAGAATTGTCTGGCAGATTGTCGTACCAGTTCCCTGCCTTACCCTCCAAGGATAGGGCAAAAAGAGTCATGTAAACATCTTCATGTTTATCAGCTCCCCTGACATGAGCACTACACAATTTGGTGAAGTTTCTAATATGTTGTTCAGCAGATAATGAGGCATCAGTGCCATTGAAATTTGTGATCTTATCAATAGCCTTCTCGGGAATATCGTGAGGTTGACCTGGTATCTGAGTAAAGTTGAGTTGAGTGAAGAACTCACCCATTGTGGAAAGGAAACAGTTATTATTCTCAGAATTTGTTTGATTTTCTTGAAATAAAGAGTGGATGTCTAAAATAGATTCGGATCTAAGATTTTCAAGAATTCTACGAGAAGCAAGCTTGTTCAGTCTCCTCCTATAAATCTTTTCAGGCTCAGGGATAAAACTAAGCAAGCCTTCAGAGTTTCTTCTAGTTGAATACCTTGATGTGTTAACTGACAGTGGAGTCGCCAGGTGAATCCAAGTCTAATTTTAGAGAGTGATTAAACTAAAAATCTACCAAAGTAAAAAAGGTGAAGTGGAGTCGCCAGATAGATATGATAATCTATCAAAAGGTAAAACAAACTAGAAAAAACTAAGGTCGTCTAGGAACAAAAAGATTTGTCCCCGGCAACGGCACCAAAGATGTTGTCCGCCAATATGCACACCAGCAGCGGAAATCTTTCGAAAGCTGTCTCTTCACTACAAGTGAGAGAGGTGTGGCCTTGGGGGCAAGCAATGAGCCAGGTACTGTCACCTGAATTCCAGCTCCTCCGTTTAGGCAAAACTCCTAACGAAGCCAAGGGGGGTAGTCCCTAAAAAAGAGTTGTCTAAGGCTCTTTGTGTATTTAAATGTTTTTGGTGTAGTGATGCGGATGGGTGTTGTTTAGGAGTTTTTAAATGAGAGACAATGTAAAATTAAAATATAAGACAAGATAACGCAATCCACGTTGCAAATACAAGATGAAAGATACACTTGGGCAATAAATAAATCACTTTTCACGTAAATATAAGCAAATACTCCAATGTTGATACTTAAGAAGGCAAAATATAAGATGAAGGACCAGTGCCTTATGGAGTCAAAAATTTAATGTGAAAGTGAAAACTTGATACAAGTGCTTGAATTGGAAAGTTTGTGAGAACGTTGTGCAGCTTATCTTGGTAAATTTAAAATTTTAATTGTCTTGATTATTAGGGCTAAAACCAAGGATGTTTCAAGAGTATCCGGAAAGTAATTTTAAGCAGCTCCTTTAAAAGACATGTCGGGGCCTGTCTGGAATCACAGCGAGGCGCGCAATGCTAACCAGCCACCGTGTCGCAGATTTGGCGGTTCGTCGCCTCCACTGAGAACTAATTAAAATACTTTATGACAATGCCGGTTCGTTGGTTATGGGGGTGAAAGTTTTAATTAGATTTTCACTTGTAAATTAACAGGTCTTCCACCTTTCTGAGTACTAGCCCAACCGTTTTCGGTTGGTAGAGCATACAGGTGTAGGACAGAAACCAAGATAAATTAATTAAGGGGTGTATGAGTGGAAAATTTTATTATTTAAGAACCTTGTTCAACTCTCCGACAGAGAGCGCTCTTGACTTGATCTTATGACCACAGTTCAAGAGACTTGCTAAGCTTTAAAATGCCTAATGTAGGGAGAAATGCAAAACTAAAATGCCCTCCGATAGAGGGTGCTCTTGACTTGGATTTGGCCAAGTTCAAGAGACTTTGGTTTATTTTAAAGAAAACAGATAGATTGTAGTAGTAGTATATCTCAAATTGAAAAAGATTTAAATGATAAGATTTATCAGCAGGATATGAATACTACTAACAATACTATTTGCGAAATAAAACGAGATTGAGTAAATCTAGTGTTCTACCACACAACTACTAATCTACTAGGTGGGACTGATCTCCGAACAAGATCAACCACTAGAGCCGCCTGCACTTGAGAACCTCCAGCTAGTTGAAAGCTCTGCCAAGGAAACCGACGGGGAAGGAAGAGTAACCACAAATTATGTGGTCCTGCCCTTGAGACAGGCTCTCAAGGGTACAACTTCCGGTCGAGGGCTTTGGAAGAGAGACAAGATAATAATAAATGCAAAATATAAAACTGAGCTACCCAAGAGTCTCTTTCAGGTCAAAGACCCTACTCGGGAGAGCATGGGGGTAAGTAAATATGGAAGATAAGCAAAATGACTTATTGAAATGAAATTAAACTAAGAGCATATGAAAAGGATCTAACTAAGCCAAACCACAAAAACCCAACACTCTTCCCCAAATGGGGAAGAAGACCAAAAATGGAGGACCTCTCCACTATAAGTTTATTAATCCTTTACAAGTGCCTCAAGGGAAAATCCTTGAAAGGTCTTTAATGACTATCTATGAACAACTTATAAAAATTTAAAAATTTGAAGCCCTAATGGCTTTTACAAAGGATAAGGAGATGTATCTTTGCTTTTTGTCCTCTTGTGTTTTTAATGGCTTCTCGCTTTGAAGCTTCTTGACTTCTATTTCCTGAAAAAAGTCTATAGCAAAATAATCGCTCCAATACCCATTAGCATTAATAAATTAAATAACAAATTGACACTAGCTATTGTCCTAGATCCACAAATTACATCCAAGCAAATGATAAAACAAAAATTTCTTTTGAGATGCAAAATGAAATTATTTTGAAATTTAAACTATTTGCAAATGTTGAATTGACCAAAATAAAGTGGCAGCCACACGTGTGAATTTTAAGGACAATCAAACAATGTTCAAAATGGCAGTCACCAAGTTTCAGGACAGTCAACGTGTAGATATCTTAGTTGGCAGCCAATAGAAACACACCTTATGACAGTCAACTAAATGTGTAGAGAACGTCAAATAACAACAATCTTTGGGACAGTCAATCAAAGTTCTAACAGTCAACTTTAAGGTAGATGGCAGCCCACAAGCTTTTTGACAGTCCTAAGTGTTTGAAAAGGCAGTCAACAATGTTTTATAACAGTCCTCCAAAATGCTAGATGGCAGTCAACAAGCTTTTTGACAGTCCTACCTATAGTTCATATGGCAGCCAACACAATAGTGCAACTAACTAAAGGGATGAGATTTATCATGACTACCTTGAAATAGTGTGAACTAACTATTAAAAACATAAACAAACTAACTAACAAATAATTAAAACCCAACTATATAAATGCAAAAGTAAGATCTAACTATCAACTTTGAAGTAGATACAACAAGAAAGTAACTAACAATTTTTTGATTTTAACAAGTAAATCAACAACTAACTAGTATGAAAACTACACTAACTACTTGCTAATGCTTGTTTGTTTTTTGTTGTTGTTTTGTTTATATGTTGTAGGGCAAGATGGGAATGGATGAAAGCAAAGAGACAAAAGCCAAGGAGAAAACGAGTGGAAGGAGGAGCGGAAGTAGGAGAGGGACGAGAGGAGGAAGGTAAGGTAGGAGGAAAGGAAGGAGAGAAATGCAAAAGTGAAGTGGGACGAAAGAGAGGGTGAAGACAAATCTATGGGGAAGCAGATCTAGGGCAAGGGCTTCAAGTGGAACACTTGGGATAGTAGAACACCGCCTTGGAAATCCTGCGGTTAACCGGTGATACGCCGACAACGAGTGTTGAAGAGAGCACAAGGGAACAAATCCCAAGTTATTCCCCAAGGTTGAAGGAACTTCAACCTTATGGCAAACTAATCTATGGCTTGAAAACAAGGGCAATCTCGGATCAAGGCTAGAGGGGCTAGAAATGGCTTAGCATGCAAGTACAAAAAGTTCAAGGAGCAAATGAGGAGGCTTGAAGAAGAGAAGCCTAAAGTAACCAACTTGATTTTTTAAATAAATTTAAGAGATGGAACCTTAGATTGAAGCCTTTTGCCAAATCCCTTAATGCTTGATATTGACTCTAGAAAGATCCTGAAGCATGCACAAATGGTTAGAAAATGTAGGCCTTTTGAAGAGATAAAAGATGCAACCTAGCTCAAATCTCTCTTCAAACCTGTCGGATCTGCACAAGTAATCACTCATAAACACATCTTGATCATAATAGTATGCATAATAAAAGTGAGATTAGAATAGTATAAGTATTTCCGACTACAGTCTACTCCTTCTAAATCACATTTAAACCAAACATAAATGGACAACTTGTATTCAAATGCCTATCCTATGGGCTTAAAAAAGCCTTCTAAGCAAATTATAGATCAAAACATGAGATTATAAGCAAATAACAAGAACAAATTCACCTTGATATTATGAAGACATTTCCATGAAAAGCATTTGACAACACATAGACATCCAAAGTCGCTTTATTTCCTTAAGCCAATGGCTTTGCAATGACAAAATGACAGAGTAACTTTACATCCAAAAAATCCATGAGATAATAGCCCAAATGGGCCTCTCTTTATAGTAAAAAACTACTAGCTAACCCTAGGTCGAATTAGTAATGAGCATGGAGGTCGAATCCCAATCAATTAGTGGCTTGGCAAACAATCACAGGTTAGAGTCGAGTTTGAGGTTGGTGGAGTGGGCATGTGGCAAACTCGACTTTGGGGTAGGTTGAGATTGAAAGCACTACCCAATAAACATCCTACAACAAGGAAAGGTGAGCTAGGGTATAGGAGACGTGATCTATGTGGAGAGGTGCGAGCTCTAAGGTAGGATTGACGTGAGCTATGTGGAGGGGCGAGTTGAGGTATGGTGGAGACAAGTGGATGAAAGTAGGTGCTAACTCGCATGGTTGGAACATAGGATACATCACAGCCAATTATCATATCCCAACAAGGCTAGAACTCGACTTTGATAGAGATTGACGTGAGGAAGGTGAGGATTGCGAGTTAGTTTAGTGGAGACACACGTAATATGGTAGGTGTAGACTCGAATCATTGAAGGGAGCCAAGCTTTAGGATAAGGTGAGTCATGAGGGCGCCCACTCTACATTGAATGCAAAACCACCAACCCAATCATCAAATGCCAACGCATAAAATCGAATTTTGCATGAGGAGGGCGAATTGCCTTGAGTGGATAATCTTCTGGTGACTGGATGGTTGACTGGGAGTGCTTGGAGTTGATTGGAATCTTCCTAAATGCTCATTGCCATGTCATTTAGCCTTTTATTTTAATCAAATTGATTAATT
Organism: Larix kaempferi; assembly: GCA_027924585.1. Taxonomy (NCBI): domain Eukaryota; kingdom Viridiplantae; phylum Streptophyta; class Pinopsida; order Pinales; family Pinaceae; genus Larix; species Larix kaempferi. Next base: position 685,284 of record BSBM01000135.1, read on the forward strand.
TTGGAGAGATTTGGATTATCTCCAAAATATTCAATTTTATTATTTTAATTAATAAGTTCTCTGTAAATGACTTTTCAGAGAAAATATTAATTATGAGGCTGAATTGACATCCGAAAGTTGGGTTTAGCTGCTCCATGGGTCATGTGTGATTTTTGGCTTATGAAACGAGCCATCAAACACTAAGTTCGGACCCCGGATGACGAACATATTGTAGACCCAAATTTCTCTATTTAAACAATAGAGAAATTTATTTAAAATTTAAATAATTAAAAAATATTAAAAACCCCAATTCCGACGCGTCCGGTAAAATTTTTTCGAAATTTTTTCTGGGGGTCCCAGGGACTTAGGACATGACCAAAACCTATTCTAATAGTGTCTAGTAGGTTTATACATTATAGTTGGACCCTAATAACCCCCCATGGCCAAATTTCCAAAACCGGGCATTCCAGCTTTGGAGGAAGCGGGAGAAAAACCAAGAGATTATATTTCGCCTGAAGCAAAGTATAATCTGACGGTGAAAAAACTCCCTGGAATACCTTAGTTGTTTAATCCAGCCATGGGGAACCGAGCCACTCAGACCCTACTAGCACACTTTGATACAAACCCCCATGGGGCCATGGTCATGTCGACTCAAAAACAAAAACTGGCTAGCCAAAACTGGCTAGACCCAAATATAATGAAACCCAGATACTCTGGAAGTGAACACTGATGTGTTCCAACACTGGCGGCTCAATAAGGTTTCAACTATTGTACAAATCAGTTGATAACAGATCCTAGTTGGAGTTTGCTTATTGGTTGGTGATACTTCCCATGCAATCACCAAAGTCTAGTTATGCCACCTATCCATTCAACCTACCAACAAGTGCGAGTTGTCATGCGAATTAGCTCCCCAAGCTTGGTTTGATTGGAATTCGACCTTCATGTCTATTATCATTGACTCTCACTCAAGCCAATTCGACCTAGGGTTTTAGCTTTTTGTTTTACTATAAAGAGAGGCCCATTTGGGTTATTATCTCATGGAGAATTTTGGGCAAACTTACTCTGCCAAATTGTATATGTGTTATAGCTTTTGCTAATTGAAATAAAGTGGCTTTGGAGGTCCATATGGTGTGTTGATCTTGTTCATGGGAATTGCTTCAAATTAATCAAGGTGATCTTGCTCCATGTTTTTTGCTTACATGTTCATTGTTTTGATCAAATTTATTAAAGCTTAAAAGACTTTTTTAAGTCCATAGGATGGGTATTTGAGTTCAATTTGTCCATTTATGTTGGGTTGCTTGTGATTTGGAAGTAGTGAATTGTAGTCGGAAATACTAACACTCTTCTTGTCTCATTCAACTTTGCATACTATATTTGATCAAACTTATTTGTAAGTGATACATTTTGCAGATCTCATAGGTTTGAAGAGGAGTTGGAACTCGGTTGTCTCCTCCATCTCTTCAAAGGACCCTTTTTTCCCTAACATTCGTGCATTGCAGGACCTCCTAAAGTCGATCTCACAACATCAAAACTTGGCAAGAAGTGTTAGATTCAAAGATCCATCCATCCATCATTCAAAACTTTATCTTACCTTGGTTACCTTAGGGGTTTTCTTCTTCAAACCCTACCATCCATCTTCCATTCTATCTTTCCCTTGCTCTAGTCTTACCTCCATTTAGTGCCTTCGTCCCATCTCATTTTGCCTCTTCTCTCTCCTCTCGTCCCATTTTAGTCTCTACTCTTCATCCCATTCGTCCTACCTCTCTTTGCCCTAGATCTCCTCTCTCCATCTAGCTCTCGTCCCATTTCTTTAGCCCTCTCTCTTTGCTCTCGTCTCCCTTCAAGTCTTTGCCCTTCATTGCATTCGTCCTATCTCTTTTAGTATCCTCTCGTCCATCCCTATTTTTGCCCTAAAACATAACAAAACAAACACAAAAGATTGTTAGTAGTAGTTTTGTCAAGTTCTAATAGTTAGTTGCATCATTTCAAAGTTACTAGTTTAGATCTCATACTTTGCTATTTGTTAGTTGGTTTGCATCATTAGATCTCATCAAAAGATAAAAACTTGCATTGTCTTTGAAGTATTCAACCATTTGCATATTAGAATCTCTTTTCCATACTATCATAGTTTTCTTTAGGCTTTAGAGATCATTTAGTCTTTAGATTTACTAGTTTCAAAGTTTTGGTTATCTAACATCTAATGGGTATTTGAGTTGCTCATTTGTGATAGATCTTTCCTTGAGAAAGAAGAGCTTTGAGAAGATCTGAAGCAAATAGAAGAAAGAAGCTTCTAATATAAGAAGCCATCAAGAAGACAAGAGGGCGATCCAAACCAAAAGACTAGTATTTATCCTTTTGTAATAGCTCTTAGAAGCTTTTTTCAAGTATTTTTACAAGTTACATCTCTCAAAGTCCTTCAAAGGGTTAGAAACCCAAGGCAATTGTAAAAGCTTAATAAAAGTTAAGTGAAGGAGGCCTCCACTTTTTTGGGTCTTCTTCCCCATTTGGGGAAGAGTGTCGTGTTTGTTTAGCTTAGATTTGTTATTTCATGCTCTTAGATTAGTTTCCATTTCAATAAGTTGTTTTTGTTATAATTTCCAGTTTAATTACCCCCATGCTCTCCCGAGTACGGTCTTTGACCTGAAAGAGATTTTTGGGTAGATTAGACTTTATTTTCTGTTTAGCATCTTATTTTTCATCTTGTCATTTCTCTTCCAAGCCTTGACCAGAGTAGAGCTAACTTTGGGATTGTATCCCAAAGGCCACATAACTTTGTGGTAGCTGCTCGTTCCCCCATCAGCTTCTTGTGGACATCCAGCTAGCTGGAAGGTTTCCAGGACTGGTGGCTTCTAAGTGGTTGACCTTGTTCGGAGGTTGATCCCACCTTTAGATTAGAATTTGTGTGGTAGAACACTAGATTTTTCAGTTTATTTTACTTGGCAAAGTAGCATATTGGCAGTATCTCATATCTTTCAAATCTATCACATTGTTTAATCATTTCAAGTTGAAGTATATTGCTTTACAACTACTGTTTGCTTCTTAAAACGAACTAAAGTCTCTTGAACTTGGCCAAATCCAAGTCAAGAGCACTCTCTATCGGAGAGCATTATTAGTCTTGCATCATTCCCTGCATTAGGCATTTGTTAATTAGCAAGTCTCTTGAACTGTGGTCATAAGATCAAGTCAAGAGCGCTCTCTGTCGGAGAGTTGAACAAAGTGCTCTAATAATAAAAATTTTCCACCCATATTTCCCTTTTAATTAATTTATCTTGGTCTCTGTCCTACACCCGTATGCTCTGCCAACCGGAAACGGTTGGGCTAGTACTCAGAAAGGTGGAAGACTTGTTAATTCACAAGTGATAATATTAATTAAAATTTTACCCAAAACCCCAACCAAGACAAAATCATTGAGTTCTTCCTGAAACAGGTGGTGCCGGGAATCCACTGTCAGACTCGAGGGCGGTCAAGCCGTAAGCACACTTGCCCTCTTTGCAATCTGGGTGCTCCCGACCTATCATCTAAAAGGTTGCCAGTGGTTCTTTTTGGTTAATGTTCCACCTTTTTTGAATATCCTTGTTCTTAGCCATAATAATCAAGACCACTAAAATCTTAAATTTACCAAGATAAGCTGCAAAACGATCTCACAAACTTTTATCTCAAACACTTGTATCAAGCATTTCACAATCACTTTTACATTTTCGACTCCATAAGGCACTGGTCCTTAATCACAATATTTTATTTGCTTATTGTCAATATTGGACTATTTGTGTTAATTTTCGTAAAGAGTGATTTATATTTGATTCAAGTGTATCTCTTATCTTCTATTGCAACGTGGATTGCGTTATCTTGGTCTCATTTTAAGCATTTTTGTGTCTCTCACCTTCAAAAAACTCCTAAACAACACCCATTCGCATCACAACACCTAAAAACATTTTAAACACACAAGAGCTTTAGACAACTCTTTTGTAGGGACTACCCCCCTTGGCTTCGTTAGGAGTTTGCCTAAACAGAGGAGCTGGGATTCAGGTGACAGTACCTGGCTCATTGCTTGCCCCCAAGGCCACACCTCTCTCACTTGTAGTGAAGAGACAGCTTTTGAAAGATTTCCGCTGCTGGTGTGCAATCTGGCGGACAACAGTGAGCTAAGGTTTTCATTGGAGAGCTAGTGGATTGTACTAGCTTTGTGATAAGGCTATGGTATGTACAACAACTTCATCTTTTGCATATTAAAGAAGTTTTCAGCTATCCAATACTTGTGTAAATTGCAGATTTGATTTTCAGTGATCTAATTTCTTTATGAATTGATATTTACAGCTATATGTGTCTTTCTGATTAAAAAAAGGGCAATTATGTCAAGTGATTTAACATCATAATTGAAGATGTTAAGACCTGTTTGACTGCTGTGATCTGGTTTATGCATGGCATGATTTCCCTAGAGGGCTGAAACTTATTGGAACACTTTGGTATCTTTTCTCTTGGGACTGACTAGAAGATTGGGTTGTTACAGATTGAAATATTGTTCAGTTTCCGCTGCTGTTTTGTTTTATAAGATTGAAAATTCATAGGGTTAAGATCTGGGAAACCTCTAGTCAAAGAGGTGAAATTTCTGTTTGCATTAAACTATTAAAATGCAGAAATTTCCACAAGATCCAACAATGACATTCAAATATGTGACCATCATTGAAGGGTGGATAGGATTTTTAGTTAATTTTGTGATATAGGACCTTCATTTACAAGGGGAACAGACCTCTAGTTAGAGGGAGCAAAATTGGTAATGGATGATGATAATGATCATACCAGAAGTATGATGATGGCAGTTTAAGAAAATTACATAGTAGGATAAAATGAATAGGTGGAAATAATACTGGTCTAGTGCAGCAAGAATGAATAAGCAGTGGACTACTCCACAAAAGACGAAGTTAAAAAAATCCAGAAATCAGCTTGAAGTCGAGAAGAATCCCTTTGACATAAAGGGAGAGCTTTTAGCATTAATGCCAATTTGACATTAAGGGGAGTTTTGGAATGTAAATTGGTAAGAATAACGCTGTGTAGATGAGTATCATAATTGTGATGATTGTGGCCTGTTGTATATGAATCGTGGCTTCTACCACATGTTGTGTATGTTGGCCATTGGTTTGTAGTGCAATAGATGGGGCTCTCTACTATGTATAAAGAGCAAGCTTTGTAATGTAACATTCAATTTAGATCATATTGCACATATAGTCAACGGGGTTTTGTTTCAATGGCTAAGCAGGGGTGGTGATATCCCCCCCACAAAGGTTCAAATCCCCCTAGAGACATGTTTCATACCTCGTGGGTTGTGTTTCCCATGAAAGTGAGTGGTTTCAAGTGGTTGGGGTTGGGTGCAAGTCCTGAGCAATTTAGGTGGAAAAGATACCCACAACCCATGGTTTCTTAGTTGAAGGAATCTTCCTTCAGTGTTGTAAGCCTACTACAATTCATTGCAATATTCCCAGATTGGGAAAGTGATGCTTGCTGTATCATCATAGGAGGAAGCATCTTGTCAAAAAATAATAATATGCATGTTATGTAATATCATTTTGGTGCTATACCTGGATGTGGGTGAGCGGAGTCAGCAAGGGGACGTGTCATCGCGTTAACATGCAGTATCGTTCTGCCGTGTGGTGGATGCATGCATTTACGAAGGCAAGTGGAAGGGTGGGTGATGTGGTATCTCCCCACGTGTGGTATAAACTGATGGTACATTGCAGTACACGACGACAACTGAAGATGGTAATGTCGGAAGCAGGCAGTACAGAGAGCGAGTGGATTCAGACCATGGCCATTATGGAAACCAGTGGGATTTGCATCATATTGAGGGAACGGATGGGGAAAGTCTTATCACAAATTATGACTATTTCCATATGTGGCCCGATCATCACCATTAAATGGTGCAAAAATGCAGTAAGCAAGCACTGTGGAAACGATTGTGTAACAAAGAAGGAATACGTGAATTGGGGTGATATCGAGTCGGGAGGTGGCAAAGCTTTGGGTGACGATCTGTTCTACGTTGGCGTGGTGTGCAACATGGATACTGAGGGGACTCAGGGCAATCCAGACATCCCGAGGCGAAGGAGGGCGAGTCGTGAGCAAATTCGGGCTGCGTAGGTGGCTTGGAAATATCGTGCCTTGATTCCTCCGGCTATCAAAACCGACCTGGAGATGATGGAAGACGGGGTTTGGAGAGAGATGTTGGAAAGCACGCCTTCGCTGGATGAGGTGGCTCTTGAATATTGGATTCAAGACCCTAGGTCGGCGAGAGTGCGCGTTGGTTTTTTTGAGAAAACGGTAACCCTTTACTGGGTAATGAGGGACTGGTGGGTCGGGTGCTCCTTGAAAGAGAGGAGAAGCTTGGTGGAGACGAGATCCCCATGGCCTTTTGGAAAGAATTTTATGATGACACCCGACTCCTTCATATGAAAATTGATGCAATTGGCAAGGAAATGGGGCTCCCATTTCTCCCTAAGATGGGCTATGTTACCCCCCACTTTGACAGGGGTTTTCACACAGCGGAGAATACCATTCAAAAGAAAAATGCAAGGAGGTCTACGAAAATATTTTGGTGGGGGTTCATGTTTACTTCTACCTATTTCACTGGAAAAATTGAAAGAGAAGAAAGCAGTCATGTCAGATGCTCTAACTCCCACTACAGGTCAAGCTCAATGGTGTAGCAACAATAATTGGAAAAGTTGGATTATTCTTTGCCATTATTACATTCTCTGTATTAACAAAACGATTGATTGACAGGAAGATAAGCAGTGGGCAACAGTGGAACTGGTCCAATGATGACTTTATGGAAATTTTAGACTTCTTTGCTATAGCAGTGACGATTGTTGTGGTTGCAGTTCCAGAGGGACTGCCTTTGGCTGTGACTCTCAGCCTTGCATTTGCCATGAAAAAGATGATGAATGAATGATCACTTGTTCGCAATCTTGCATCTTGTGAAACAATGGTCTCTGCAACATGCATTTGTAGTGATAAAACTGGTACATTAACAACAAACCATTTGACTGTCATGAAACTATGGATGTACGACAATGTCAAGGAAATTCGCAAAGCTGAGGAAGCTAAGAAGGTGATGACCGAAACCTCTGAGAGTGTGTCTAAAATGTTTATGCAGTCAACTTTTCAAAATACCAGTGGTGAAGTAGTGACAGACAAGGATGGAAGATGTCATACACTAGGCACACCAACTGAGACTGCTCTTTTGGAATTTGGCTTATTGTTAGGTGGAGATTTTGTCAGAGAATATAGAGAAGCCACAATTCAAAGTTGAACCTTTCAATTCTCCGAGAAAAAAAATGGCTGTCGTCTTGGAGCTTCCTGGTGGAAAGTGCCATTGTCATTGTAAAGGTGCTACAGAAATTATCTTGGAAATGTGTGACAAGGCTTTAGATTCAACTGGTCAAGCTGTTCCACTTGATGAAATAACATTCAATCATCTAAAGAATGTTATTGAGGGTTTTGCTAGTGAAGCTCTCCGAACACAGTGTCTTGTTTATGTTGACCTGGAAAATAATTTTTCTCCCGATCATCAAATCCCAGAAAATCCGGAAATCGTTCCAGTGCGAATTTGTCGCTTTACTAGAGACTGATACCAGCCTTTGTGACTATACGTGGCATTCCTATTTGGTCCGTGAGTTAAAAAATTGGCGAAGACCCTAAAGCTGTAGAACTGACATCAAGCTAGTATATACACCTGTTGCTTCACATATCAGTTTATTGACAGCCGAGCTCGAGACTAGAACAAAGAAGAACGGTTTCGGGATCTTATTGGAAGTTGCCAACAGCGTCAGGAGTCGAAGGAGGAGTCCTGTAAATTTTCCACAGGTCACTTCCTCGCGGCTGCTTGAAAGCTTGTTTAGACTTAAACTGTGCCGATTAAACCGAGCCACGGGTCAACGACTAGTTTGGAAGCGGGTTGATTGATGCAGAGTTCGAGTTCAATAAAATAGCTCACCACAAACAGAACTCAAATCGGAGGTCACGTCTGAAAACATCTCCCGTGGCAGCCGATTTCATATTCAACGTGGAGTTTTGACCTATTTTTTCATTGGCAGCCATTTCATCGATTGTTCCAACCCGTGTTGGCAATAGTTTGATGTGGATTCTAGTAAAGGGAAGTCGTAATCACAATTTGCGTTTCACATGAGCTCGGACCTGTCTGTATTGGCAGCCAATTAATTGAGGCAAGTTTCAAGAGTTAGTCAAACCACCAGTTACATCAGTGGTCATTTCTACCATTGTCAGTTCGTCTCGTTTTAGCAGTCGATTGTTTGATGCATTCAATACAGAGCTTGGTGTTCAACGAATTCTTCAGCACGGTGGAAGTTAAGCAACAGAGGTCACTTCATGGGAAATCTCTGTTTTCATCAGCAGTTGAAGACTTTTTCCTTGGCAGCCGATTGCACTGGTGGTCGACTTTTACATTCAGAATCTGACAGTTGTTTGACAGTTGTTTGGGGCAGTCTCAGTTATGTGAACTTTTGGAGCAGTGGTCTTATCCACCAATTGACCCGTGTACCCCTGTCTTCATCAGCCACCGACTACAAGAACCTTTCTCAAATAATTCGACCCTTCATATCGGCGTTTTTGGCTACATTGGATAGCCCAAGTATGAGTTTCATTAATAAAGTGGAGTGGTTGTGTGTGCGTTGGGAGGAAAAAGTGGTTTTATTATTTTATTTTATGAAAATGCTTTTTAAGGGGTCAACCTTCTTCATTGTAAAGATGGAAAAAAGTTGGGAGTTTTTCTTTCCCTTGAGCTTATTAGAAAAATATCATGTTGGGTTTTTTGGACATATTGGGCATCTCTTTCATGGTTACATGTTTCATTATAAACTGTGGAGTAAATCTAGCATAGAAGGCTATATTCTAGTCCATTGGGCAAGCATTTGCAGTTGTCAAGTTGTTTGTTGATATTATGTTTTCAAAAGATCTTACGAGTAATAGACTGTAGTCGGTTATACTTATATTCTCCTTGTCTTTGATTATGGAATGTACTAGATTAATCTCACTTGTATGAAACTTGAGGCCCCCTTGAGTCCTCTTTTGACTCCATTCTCCCTTCTGGTATACTGACACTGGTCTTTCCCCGATGACTGATCCTCCCTTCCTTTCCATCACTTAATCAAAATTACTTTCAATCCTACAGTCGTTTCCCTAAGGCAGCCTCTTCGATTCACCTTGCCCCTTTGTTGCACCTTCCTTAGCGATCCTATATTAGGGAAACCCCCCTTGAGTTGGAGAAGAGCCAACCTGAAGCAAGGAAGAGAGGAGTGTGGTGACATTGGCTTCTCTTTTGAGAGTTGTCATTGAGCTGGTGTGCTTATTTTTGGGCTTCAGCACACGCATGTCAGTTTTGGGTGATAACAGGCTACTTCGACCCTGGATCAGCTATGGAGGTGCAGGACACCAGGATGGGCAGCGGTGCGGTCACCGGGAGCAGAGGACCAGCGGGTAATGAGGAGGTTCTTCCTCCCTCAGTCAAGAACCAGTAGCTTCTCTACCGGGACTGGGTAGGTTTTTGCTGTCTTTTTGCTTCTGTTCTTTATGTTGGATGCGGTTGTAATGCGCATGATGATGGGAATCGGCTTTTGGCTCCTCAACGAAGTGGCATGATATGTCAGTTGGTTCTGTTTTGCTGTTTTGTGGCTCTTGGGTTAGTGACGGTAACCATGACCAGGCTCTGTTTAGTTTTGTCAATGATTTCAAATGGTTATCTATTTTTGCTGGGCTCGGGTGTTTGCATTTGATATGCATTGTTATGCTAGTCTGTGGCGTCTTTAGAAATTTGGTTGTATGCCCTGTTTTCTCCTTCGGGGGAGGGACCCTAGGGCTGATGCTGTGTAGACTGTAGAGAGATTAAAATGATATACTGTATCTCAGACTCCTCCTTGGCAGACTGATGGTTGAAATCTGGATTGTAACTTTCTGTATACTCTGTTAATATAAAGTTCACTTATTTTACAAAAAAAAATATCATTCTGGTGCTATTTTCCCTTCATTTCATTTGAGTTCATTCATGTGATTCTCATTTTGGGTTTCTTTTTGTTTAGTAGTCTCTATAAATACCCTATATCTCTATTGTACATATTAATGTTCTGGTTGCCTAATCTTATGTGCCGGTTTTTAATTGTTACAATTAATCTCTTCCTTTGTGTTTGTGCATATCTGCCTCGGGGTAGAGAGAGAGAGAGAGAGAGAGAGAGAGAGAGAGAGTTAAAATGGAAGAGTGATGAGTAAAAGCTGTATATCAATTTTCTCATGGCTACACAAGTGGCATATGGAAACACAAAAGTCATATCAGAGAAAGCTGACAAGTGACAACTTGTTTTCTCCCTGTTACAGATTGAACACTGTAGTGAGCTGAAGGTGTCCATTTCTGGAAACAATTCTGACCTACTTCAAGGAAGAGTTAGAAGTTTAAAAATCTCAGCAAAAGGAGCTGTGTACAAGGTTTTTATATTGCAGAACCTATTCTCAAATTGAATGCAAGCATTTGTTTTAACTTTTGGGTGAAGAACGCTTCTCATACTTTTCTTGGAATACTAGAAGTATTTGTCATTTTTTTGTCATTGAGCACTGTTCTGAAACATTATTTTCATTTTACTTGTTGAACTCAACTTTTCACACTCATTTTCAAATCTTGAAGTGATTTCTGCAAAGACCAAATTTTTAGATAATGATAAGATCATCTCTTTGCTTGTGAATGCTGCTCATACATTTACGTTGTCTTCTTCATTTTTTATGAGTAATATATTCTACAAGTTCTGACATAAAATGGATTTCTAGAAGGGTGAATTTGCTTACGAGAGTGTTTGATGCCTCCAAAGTGCATTACTACTGTCACCTTTTTTATAGTTGTGAGATAGGTTGTTTCCTTTTGTCGAAGATGACAGACTTTTCTTTTTTCTTTTTCACATAAATGGCTACTGTTTTGTATTTATATCAAAAAAGAGGTTGCGTCCAAACCGTTCAACCTGGTAAGACAATCAGCTGAGAATGTCTGATACATAAATTAAACAAACTGTTTAAAACTTGCAAAACTTCAAGTTCTGACTGTCCATACCCTATATTTCTATAGCTACTGCTAATGCATCTACTAGAGCAATGCCTGATAAACTGACATATTTATCTTCTTATTCTTTTGGCTATTTGTTTGTATTCTTCTTTTTCTCTACATGACATAATTGAAATCTTCCAAATAACTCAAAATAGTGTTCTAAGTTTTTCCTTGCTTGAACTTGTAGGTCTTCATCAATGGTGACCTCTGGCATCTTAATGCATGTGTAGGTGTTAGTTAACCTGCTCCAACTCATCAAAACCTTACTCAAATTTCCCAACCCACTACACAACTTGCTCGGTAGTTAGCATGGTCGTTCACAACAAATATGCAGTCAATTAAGTATCCACATTAGATACATGTGCTTGTGCACAAGGCCTAGAAACTCTAGGTGTTCTCCAAATGATAGTTCCAACACTTAGCACTACTTTTTTGGGTATTTTCCTTAGAATCAGATTGGTTTATGACTTAATGAAACCATGGTAGAATTCTTCTTAAGTGGAAGTGGTCAAGTATGATGTGAAGTCTCCATGCTCCTAAAAAATGTTTAGCATGGCCTTACAATATTCTAACTTCTATGCTAGATGTTTGATCACTACAAGTACTAAGATTCAATCATGTGGTGACCATAGAGTCTTCATAGTGGCTATTGGAATGGCTCCTTTGGGAGTGGATACCATGTTCTTCAACCTTTGAGGTTTTCTACTTGTATGATTTTGGAAGGAAGGAAGCTTTGTCTGTTCCATCTACCATATATGCATATTCTTCCACTTCTTCTTCACTAGTAAGGAAATCATCCATACTTCTGAAGTGGTGGTTAGGGTTATCCCCATCAACATAGCCACCCAATTCTCCCCTACTATTGTTTTGATTCCCTGGGTGGATGATTATATTGTGTCTCCTCCTAGTCTACATCTTTAGTCTTGCATTGATTCTATTGTTGCTTTGGTTAGGGGTGATTTTCCTTAGTAACCCACATCTCATTATCTACAATAACCCTTTATGTACTTGGAGGGAATCCATGGTCCTCATCCAATGCACTAGTGGGATAGTGGTGGACGTGTTCTCCTCCAATTCTTCATAGGATTTTAATTCTCCTTAATAAAATTCAACCTCTTCTTCTCATACAACTGCAACATAATCTACCCTGTAACTTAACTATTTAGAATGTTGAATGGTTTAACCTAGGTGAGGAGTGGAATGTGCACCTCCAACACTCCTCGTTATCTGAAACTTTGTAGCAATGATTATATTATGGTGAATGGAGGTGACATCGACACTAAGTGGATAGATTCTCCTCTGGAAGAAATATTTAATTACCCTGAGACATTGCTTGAGGTCACAACTATGTAAGGTTGCATTGTATTGAATCTGACTACCCAAAAGGGGAGAGACGGAACCTGATTGATCATCCATAGTAGAAATTTTTGTCTGCTGGCTCTAAGTTTGATTTAGAACTAGACTCAATCCCCTTCCTCTTTGTTAGTTTTTCATCATTTAATTCAATATATCTAGGATCTTAACTGAAAGAACATGTACAACATATCAAGCATAAGAGACAAGAGACACAAAAAATTTCACCGGGGAAAACCAAGAAGGTGAAAAACTCCGCAACTTCCTCAGAGATAGAATAAGCATCAATACAAGGATCAACATGATCAAACCCACGAGATAGATATCTTCAGCAGCATGCTCCTCCTCCACTTGTGCGCACTCCTCCTCTCTCTCACTAATGCGAAGTGAGTGAATAATAGAATGTATAAAATGAGAGAGACACACTCTCTATTTATACACTAACTTGACTTGCCTTTTAATTCTAACTAGGTCGGCCCCAACTTAACCACTTAACATAATACTAACTGGGCCGACCCCACTAGGGTGGTCTAATAACCCTTTGACCCACACAACTCATACAGGGCCGACCCCATCAAGGTGGTCTAATAACCCTTTGACTCACACAACTCATACAGGGCCGACCCCATCAAGGTGGTCTAATAACCCATCAAGTATAAGTTACGACACTTACAATATAACTTGCGACACATGCAAGTACAACTGACGACACTTCCAATCGGAGGAATAATACATCTCCGTTGGGGATACAATAAAGTACAAATGTAATACATACAATATACAAGTGAATATCTTCCAAAGTTACAAATACATCAACACTCCCTCTTAACTAGGACGGTATTCTCTTGACACAAGTCATCAATACATATAGGCACAAGTCTTCAATTCTGGAGTTGGATCATCGTCACTGGATCACGAAGCATCATCATTATCACTGCTGCTGTACTCGTCATCTTGATCATTGAGCTATCTCATAATTCTTCTCGTCATAGGAAGTTCTACAAGGCCAGCCCTTTTTCATGCTGGATGTAGGCCCACCTCCTGCAGGTCTTCATCAACACTGGCCATACTGTGGAATCCTCATGACTTATTACATGCGTCACAATGCCTCGAAAGAGTATCCTAGGATCCTTTATGTGTCGAAGCACGACTGGTAAGATCTCCCAGGTCAACTTACATGTGACCTTTACAAAACCTTAAAAGAGTGTCTTGCTCAACAAGAACTCTAAAGAGCATCCGAGGACTTTTACGTGCCTAGCACAACCTGTCCGGACCTCCAGGACTGATTACATGTAATCTCCACAAAACCTTAAAAGGGTGTTGTTATTACCTAAACTGTAGTTATCCCTATGGATGTATCCATTAATGGATGGCAGTAGGGAAGGGCAACTCAAAAGGTGCAACCACAATCACCTCGACTTCCAATAGATGGTTGTCACGCCAATTGAGGCAACCTTCACTGTATGCTATCTAGCCCAGACAACAAAGGGGGAGACCCAGATCTACTCCCGATAGGAGAGATCAAACCAAAACACCAAATCAAGGTTAAGTATCAGTGAAGTATTGCAAGGTGTATGGTGTATCCTAGACCTAAGGATGAAGTCACAAGGTAAGTAAGGGGTTCAATGAGTATAGCTTTGGTTCATTGTGAGTGTGAGAGTGACTTATAGTATTTGAAAATGAGATCCAGGATTATAGTACTAGTCAATTATGAGAAAATCTACTGCCTTGGGAACCGTGTCCAATGCAAGGTAGTTAATAGTTAAATTGGGGCTAACCAGTACTAGAGATAAGCTTGATCATGAGATATGGCAATGTTAAGGGATTCAAGCAACCAAAACAAGGATCAATCCACAAGTTAACCCAACAATCTAGGAAAGTCGAATGAGCTTGGGGAGAGATCAGTGCCTTGGGAAATGGGGCAAATGGAGTCAAAGTGAGGTTAACTTGTATATTATGACCCCAATAACATAATCCAAGTGGGCTACTAAAGGTTTGATGAATGGATCTATCTAGATCTAATAACTCATGATGTGACCTAAGTGGACCACAATCCCTTAAAACAAGGAATGCTATCCCCAAGGCAAGATTTCACAAAATGACCTACTAGATATAGGTTTCAAGGTATGCTTGTTCCAAATCCATCAAAATCTCAACTACCCATGTCCTACAAGTGGACCAACTCAATCCCCTCAAGAAGTGCGACCTTGCCCAAGGAGGGTTAAAAGTGTGATAAATGGGATCAAGACAAGTCCAATGGCATCCAAACTTTAGATCCAAGTAGTTTAAGCAAGTGACAATGTGGATCTAGAAAATCAAGGCAATCCAAGGGTTAGATCTTACTAGATCTGAGTTTTAAGATACCAAGTGGTCCAAAATGGGGTTTTAATCCCTTAAAATGTGGAATAGGGCCCACAAGGTATAAATAAAAAAAGTGACAGTCTAGGGGTAGGTTTTAGGATGTGTAGATTACGAATCAAGTGAAATCTCAACTACCCACGTATTAGATCTAGGTTAAATCACCCAAACCAAGGAGTGCAACCTTACTTGGAGAGGCTAAGTTGCCTTGGCAAGGGGGTAAAATGGAGGCCAATCCTCACCAAACTATAGATCCGGGATGTTGTGGATACTATAGAGGCGGGTTTTAAATATCTTACCCAAGAAGCCACTAGATCTTAGTAGATCTGAGAAAATGTAAAATGGGGGTTTTGCTTAATTAGGGTTTGAAGAAACTTAGACAAATGGATAGATCATGGAAAGAAATTACCTTGAGATCATACCTTAGTGATGTGAATGAGATGCCTTGTTGTTGAGGAAGACTCCCGCAGAGATCAAATGAGAGATTGTTGATTTTGCTTGCCGAAATGATGCCCTAGCCCACAAGTGCGACCTCCTCTACCTGTCAATTCAAGGAAAGCGATTTCAATCAGAGAGGTCAAGTATGGAGGAAATACAAGCGAAGTGCAATAGTAACATGAAATAGAAGGTCCTGGGACAGTAATACTCCCTGTTACCGACGAAGAAACCCAAAGAAGAAGTAGGGAGGGTCCTCCCCTACCAATACGTCCTCCTTGAATGAATTCGGCCTCCACTTGTAGATGCAAAAATGGTACAAAGAATATGGCAAGACAAGATCTCCAACAACTATGCAAAGGAAGAATCAACGAACGAACACCAAAAACATTCACCACAACACTGGAGATAGATGCAATAATAATTTTCTATTCCAATAATCCAGAGCCAAAAGTCCCCTTTACAATGAGAGGCTCTCTCCTTTAAATAGGAGGGAGAGAGTCCATAATCTAACCACTTTTTGAATGAGTGGCTAAGATTAAAAGATCTAAAGATCTAATCAATGGTTGAGATGAGCTCAACAATAAAATACATGGATCACTAATAAAATATAACATGAGTGGACAAAATTGCCCTAAGAGAAGGGATCCCACCAAATCATGATGACAAAATATAACAACTAGCTCATGGTGGGTCCAAGGGGTAATTTTAGACACCCTTGGTCAATCCCCATAGCACAATAATAATAAAATAGTCATCAAAGTACCAAATCGTGCCTCTATGGACAAATCGTGGGCCTTAGGAGGCCTCAGAAATCATCAGAAAGTGCCATAAGTGATGGATGTGAGTCCCGATGAAGCTGAAACTACTGGAGAAGGTGTGGAAGATATCCCACTCATCATCACTGATCATCCCATGCCAAAACTTTGCCTCAGTAGCCCAAATCGAATTCTTCTGTAGCCATTTCTACCAATCCTGAACTACCTCGGGAAGCGTGAAACTGCCCCAAATTGCCTCCTGGAGTGCCTGCACTGTCAAGGTAAGGGCACCGGTGTGTCCGGGAGGGGGGTTATATGGTAAAATCAAGCAGCTGGACCACCCCCTCCATGCACAACGCCCTAGGTGAACCAGATAAAATCCATCTTTGCTCTGACAGGGTCTCTGACAGACCAAAACTGCACTGGGATAGCCTACTGAGGCTCAATCATCACTGTAACTGCCCGGAACTGAAAGTAGACTATCTCATTGGACTCAGGGGGTCCAAATCTATCCAAGATGTGCACTCATACAGCATATGGATCTCTGCATGATCATATAATATATCCAATATACACGAACAAGTGAAATAATAATAATCTGTAAATGATCAATAAATGCTGAAAACCATAAATCATCATCATAAACCTGTATATGACGCATAGAACCATCATGTACATGTACATAGACCATATATCATCTATGTGTATCATCACAAGGTCCAACCATCTCATGTCCTGTGATTGACCTTGGTCAAACTAAGTTTGACCAGGTCAACATTGACCAAATATAACTCAGACTATCATCAGAAGATGCTGCAAAGTGTCAAAGGTTAATGCATGCTCTACAACTCATTCAAATAGCAATTATAGCAAAAAGTAATCATTACTGGCGATCTACCAACAAATATATAATGTCATTAATTATTATTATGACTTAGATTAGACTTTCAAGACCATACTCACTTCATAGTTGTGATCAATTTGCTAGTGAAGGGTGAAGCCTAAAATAAACTGGCTAGGCTAAAGGATGACTGACTGACTCAACATTGTGACACTTTCGATATGGGAAAGGGAATACACACCATAGTATATACTGAATGAGCAACAACACAGGGAATGGCGGTGTCTAAATGGATAAGTTGTTTAAAGCAATGTTGCATGACTCGGACTCGGCAAAGACTCGACTGGCATATGACTCGTAGACTTGGGAAAAACTCGGGAAAGACTCGGGACATCCTTGGCAAGACTCAGCAAATAGGAAAAAATATAAAATTATTGTACAATTTGGGCAAAAAAAAAGGTTAAAAGCATTTCCAATCCACATAAGCTATAAAATTACAATTTATGGAATAATTCATAACATTGTATCATAAACTATGATTATAGGACACCCAATCTTCTTTTTGTATGCAAAAATTTAAATAGTGATCATATAAAATTAAAATTAATTAACAATTAAATTAAACTTAAAAACTTATAATTTAATAATTTAAAACCCCCCCAAAAAAAATTAAACTTGTAATTTATAATAGGCCATTGCTATAATTTAATAATTTATAACCAAAAAAATAAAAATTGCATTTCAAAAACAGTTAAAAAATAAAATTATATAATTTTATAATTATAAGTTATAATTTATAACCAAAAAAAAATGCTATAATGTAATAATTTATAGCCAAAAAAAATTGCATTTTAAAAACAGTTAAAAAATTGCATTTTAAAAACATTTTAAAAATTAAACAGTTATAACCAAAAATATAAAAAGTTAAAACAATGTTATGATTTAAGAATTTATAAAAAAAAAAAAAAATTTGCATTTTAATAATAATTTATAAACAAAACAAATTGCATTTTGAAATTTTTATAGAGGGTCGAGACTAGACACTACACACTATAAGTATACATTATAGTATTATACACACTATACATTATAGTATTATACAAGGAGAGGGTCGAAATTTTTTATAGAGGGTCCAGACGGAGACGGGCTGCTTGATAGATAGCCTGGCACTTAGTTGCAGAACGGACAGGCTGCTTGATAGATAGCCCGGCACTCAATTGCAGAACGGTGACCGCAGAGCTACAGAACAGTGGCTGTGATTCAAAGAGGGCTATAAAACGGTGGCCGCGACTGAGCAAACCACGGCCTCGACTTCAACCAGCAGTGAATCAACAGTGAACACAGCCACGACCACGACCAACAGTGAACACAACCACGAGTTCGACCGAGTTGTCTGCACGATTTTGACTCGAGTCCGCGAGTTTAGGCGAATTCAGGCAAGTTTCCTGTTATGCTGAGTACTGGGCCGAGTTTGCAGCGATTACTCGTTGCAGGAGCTGACTCGTGGAGACTCGCGAGTACCCGCGAGTCTCTCACGAGTGGTGCTTCACTGGTTTAAAGAGGGTTTATTCACCTTTAACAGATGCGCACAATCCATAATACAAATGAGGCCAGCAATTGTTTTGATATAGCATTTAAGTTCCATTGCTTTTTGGGCTTGAAGTTTCCATAGCCTTTGATCTATGTGTGTTTATAAACACATTGCATAGATCTACATTTATTTTAGGCTTTTTGCTGCAGGTGTGTTTTTAAGGCACTTTTTTACTTGAGCACTTCTAGGTGTGTCATAAACAGCTTGTTTACCTAGGTATTTTACATTTCACAAAAGATATAACATTTTATTTCATGGCCATTTTCATTTGACTTGCCTTTCATTCATGTGTGTTTAGAAACACATTGCATGAACGGGCTTTTCATACAAGATATAACATTTCATTTTCCAGATTTTGTATTCATGGCAACGCTAAAAGTTTTAGGTTTAGCCAACACAACTTTAGTGACTAGGGGGAATTCACAAGGAAATCCAACTCACCATAGGTAAGTTTTGTCACCAACTCAGAGCCGAGACACAATAAACAGGGAAGCTCATCCAATACAGAGGCTACAGTGGGGAAAAGTCCTCCATGCCACTAGTCAAGTAGTAAGTCAGGGTGATAGACTAAAAAGGTAGGTAATGGATGGATGAAGACAATGAATAATGGAGTCAACACTAGCAAGCCAAGGTATGGTGGAATGATCACCTCTATTCTCCCTAAGGAGGGTAAAACCAATGAGTATGAATAATGAACTTCTAAGTCTGAGTAGGGACAATAGAATATATATATAATAAGATCAACCAGGTCCACATATCTATATGATTGCCAGATCATGACACTAAATGCTAAGACATGCCATAAGAATGAATATAAAAGCAATATAACCACAACACCATGGTATACCTGCTGAGTCATATACCTGAATGCTCATCCTCTGAACCATCATCTGTCCTCTGAAACTGCTACTGTAACTCTGGGCACTACTGACTGCTCTGTACCAGTGATATAATAGCTACATTGGTCATCTCTCTCAGTGTCCTGAGACTCAGTCATGGCATGGGGAAAATATATATTGTCCAAAATCTGATAGTAATCCATAATAGATGCTCATCTCAGCATCTCAATGTAAGGGAACTGGCTGAATAGTGTATTGGAATCAGAAAAATAATGTATGGTAGCCCGGCTACTATATATGTGATAACAGGGGTCTTGCCTAGCAAGAACCCTAAAGAGCGTCCGAGGCCTGTTATGTGACTAGCACAACTTGTTCGGATCTACAGGACGTATTACATGTGGTCTAGCAAAACCTTAAAAGGGTGTCTTGCCCAGCAAGAACCCTAAAGAGCATTCGAGACCTTTTACGTGACTAGCACAACCTGTCCGGATCTCCAAGACGTATTACATGCTACCCTTGCACAACCCGTCCACGGCCACAGAGTATCAACCTGATACTCACCATACATCATCCTGATGTACATGATCATCCTGATCATCATCACTACATTGTCCTGTTGCATGTCATCCAGAGCATCGTCCTGATACTCATCACACATGATCATCCTGATCATCGTCACTACATCGTCCTGATGCATGTCATCCAGAGCATCATCCTGATACTCATCACACATGATCATTATGATCATACAAAGAATCAACTGATGCATATCCAGAGCAGTAACTGGAGCATCGTCCTGATGCTCATCACACAGCGCTTACATCCATAGCCATGGAAGGATCCTCCTATCACCATGCTTGGAATGGCTCCTGCAAATGTGTCCCATCACTTCTTCCTCGAAGTGTCTTCAATCTGAAGAACACCAAGCCTCTCTCTGAAGTACTCAAACTTCACTCTGGCTAGTGGTTTCGTCAACACATCTGCAACCTGCTCATCCGTCGCAACATACAGGAGCTTCACTGCTCCTCTCTGCACCATATCCCTCATATAGTGATATTTGATCTCGATGTGCTTCGACCTGTCATGGAACACCGGGTTCTTAGACAACTTCACACAACTCTGGTTGTCACAAAAGATACAGGTAGCATCCAACGGGAGATCAAATAACTCAGACAATAGCTTCCTCAGCCATATTGCCTCACAACTAGTCGAACAAGCTGCGACATACTCTGCTTCGGTTGTACTCAGTGCTACGCAGGATTGCTTCTTGCTAAACCAAGAGATCACACCTGATCCCATACTGAAGCAGCACCCAGAAGTGCACTTCCTATCTGTAGCATTGCCTGCCCAATTTGAATCAACATAACCTTCTAGGTTAAACTTTTGATTCGCATCATACTTGAGCCCATAATTGATTGTACCCTTCAGGTACCTCAGAATATGCTTTACAACAACCAGGTGAACACCTCTGGGATCCGTTAGGAACTGGCTCAATGTGTTCACCGCAAAGCAAATATCTGGTCTCGTGTTCGTCAAATACATCAAGGACCCAATCATCTGATGATATACCGTGACATCAACCAGATTAGATGAAGCATCACACAGAAGCTTTAGGTTCGATGCGATAGGTGTGGCCATGGCCTTGAAGTCCATCGTCCCGAACTGCTTCAGGATCTCTACTGCATACTTCCCTTGTCCAAGGAAGATTCCATTTGCACTCTGCCACACCTCCATGCCTAGAAAGTAGTGCATCAACCCCAAGTCCTTCATCTCGAACTTGGCAGCAAGCTTCCTCTTCGTGTCGGCAATCAACCCATCCTCACCTGTTTCAAACAGGTCATCTACATACAGTAGTAGTATCACAGGATTGACTTCCTCAACCTTGTAGTAAAGGTTGGAATCCGCTTTACTCTTGGTAAAGCCCAAACTGGATAGAAAGCTATCTATCCTACCATACCAAGTCCTAGGAGCTTGCTTCAAGCCATACAAGGCTTTCTTTAACTTGCATACATATGACTCCCTATCATGTGTCTCAAAGCCGAGTGACTGCTCCACATACACTTCCTTTTGATGGAAGTGTATTTGGCTATAGGTGCAAAAGTCTCTTTCATAATCTATCCCCTCTTTCTGGGAGAAGCCACGAGCTACAAACCTCGCCTTGTATTTATCTATACTACCATCTGTAGCATGCTTGATCTTATAGATCCACTTGGAAGTCACAACAGACTTCCCTTCTGGTCTCGGGACCACATCCCAGACATCATTCTTCATGATCGACTGGTACTCCTCGATCATGGCATCCTTTCATTACTTCATCCCGGATCCTGGGAACTTCAGATTCTTCAATATCTTCAATAGATAGTTTTCTTGAACTTCGTTGCTGGAACAAATGTTGTTGTCCTTGTAGGTGATTGTACACGATCTTTCCTACAAGTCAGATTCAATTGCATGATTAGAAACTTCTCATAATTTTTTAAAAACATATTCTTATGCATAAAAACATATGTCATACAGTCATGCAATTAGCCAATGCTTCAATACAACATTTATCCATATCCCGTAACTTTCTAGATGTCTTCCATCTCTACCAGAACATTGTTAAGAGTTTGCACTACTCCCAACATGTTAGCAAAGAGGTTTCATTTTAGATAAGTAGCAATGGAATGTTGTACAGTACCATAGGCCACTTACCCATTACTTAAGTAGTATCTTGTTCATTAATGCAACTTTTCTAAAATGCATAATATACATCCTAAATCTAGGAACATGTACATCACTGAACAACATCATTTAAGTAATAAGAAATGACAATTCAAATACTTATCTTTGTTTAGTTGTAGGGTGGACTCCCTCTCAATCTTTGCTTCCTTGCAGGAACTACTGGAGTGTGCTCCCTCGTGATCTTTGCTTCCTGGATTATATGTCCTTGAACTTATATCCATCGTGGACCACTATGCATGCTTAAGTGTGCACTAGTGTCGTCATTGTGTTATCCTCAAGATCTCATACATAACCATACATACATCAGTATAATCTTAATACTATCAAAACATTATAATCTTAACATGTATGGTCATGATCATTTCACACACAGGTAATTTATCACAAACATTAGTATTCAAGGTTTCAGTGAAGACTTCTTTTATTCATGCATAATCTTATTTGACCATAGGACTCTTCTGGTTAGTAATATCATCAATCAAAGTAAGAAACATAATATGCATAGACCCTTGATTACTTAAACTTCTAACTTCAAGAATAATCATTATCTTTCATACAAAAGTATAAGATCCTAACATAAGGTAGGATTCTAATTTGATATAGGAAAAACATACCTGGAATATCATGTTAGCTAGTTATGTCTAACATACCCAAACAATGTCTTTTTGTTCTCTTCAATGACTTGTGCTTAGTAACCTGCATAACTCATAAGTTAACCATTGTAGAACCAAAATTATACATACCTCGTAAGTAGAGCTTCTATGTGATCCATGACTATGGATGAGTCTTTGTCTTCACTTAACCATGGTCATATGTTCTTGATCTAGAACTTGATTTGTCTTTCTTGATGTACCTTTCATGTTAGTGGACAATATCATCCTCATACAACACCATAGTGCATTAGTACAATCATAAGTGTCATAACCCTAATCAATGAATGTCTTCTATCATTCATGCTAAGGTGATAAGACAAGTCTAAGATTAATCAAGATTGTATTAATAATATGAAGACAAACATATCATAAACTTAATCATGAACAGATTTTACAAACATACCTGTATCTCTTCAAGTCATACCTGTCAAGATTGCTTGTAGTCTTCTTATGTAAGGCCTTAGCCTCATCTCCCTCTGGAACTGGAACTTCTTCACTTATGCAGGTGTCCAATCCCAATCCACTTTGATTTGTTGAGACTGGATCTGGAGCTGGATTAGGGTTTGTCAGAGAAACCCTAAAAATTCAAATTTTGAATTTCAAACTTCTGAATGGATGGAAAGATGTGCCTTGCTGAGCTGATCAAGTCGGTATACTTCAATTTTGAAAACTGCAAAATTTGACCCCTCAAAATTGCCTTTGAAACTTCCGGATTTTCTGGACAGGATCCCGAACTAGGGTTTGATAAAGCTCAGTCTTCTACCCATCCAAAAGGTTCTATCTTATGATCTAACTTCGATTTTTCTGAGGAGCTTCTAGCCGTGGTCACAAATTTCAAAAATTCCAACTTTTGCAAAAGCCCTAATTTTCCACCTTTCCGATCAAAATCCTGAACTAGGGTTTGAACAAGCCCGACCTTCTGCCCAACCAAAAAATTCGATCTTGGTCTCTAAATTTCGATTTTGATGAGGAGCATTCAGCCGTGGTCTTCGATTCAACAAACTCCAACTTTCTTCGAAGCCCTAAATTCCCGCAGCAGTGACAAGCCAAGAATGAAGGTGCTCAGAATCCAATTATGTTTCGACAGAAATATGTGCCTTATTGTTTCTGGTACATCTATGAAATCATGAATCCACAGGGTTTGAAACTTCGGCCTGTGGTAGCCTGACCTGTCATCTTTCGAACCCCACAGGTCTGACCTCAATTGGATTCTCTGAGAGAGAGTTATGCCAAGTGTTGCAACGTGACCTGTTTATGGGATAAAACATGAGAGCGAACTTGTACGGCGTGCCACGTGTCATTGGTTCAACTTCGGCCTCTGAAAAACTTACCCGAGAAACTACAGTCTGTGCTCTTACTGTCACTTTTTACAAAATTTCATTTGGAGCTTCCTAGCCCAAGTTGTGACCTTTTTGCCTAGGTCACCTGTTTATGACTGAGATCTGGAAGAGGCATAAACCCTAGATTGTACAAGTCATGAAACAGAAAGTACAGCGAATTAGATGCTTTGCTTCAGACACAAGGTACATGGAGATGTTATCTACGACTTGTAGAAGTTTCGGAACCTGAACCTTCTTCAAAATGGATTTATAGCGAAAGTGCCACGATGATTGGTGTTTGCTATATCAAGCCCTATCTTCCAATTTGTCGCAAGTGCAACAAGTCTCATAAATGCCATACCATGCCTTCCTTAAGGCTAACTCTGATACCATGTTAGTTTTTCATCATTTAATTCAATATATCTAGGATCTTAACTGAAAGAACATGTACAGTATATCAAGCATAAGAGACAAGAGACAAGAGACACAAAACATTTCACCGGGGAAAACCAAGAAGGTGAAAAACCCCGCAACTTCCTCAGAGATAGAATAAGCATCAATACAAGGATCACCATGATCAAACCCAAGAGATAGATATCTTCAACAGCATGCTTCTCCTCCACTTGTGCGCACTCCTCCTCTCTCTCACTAATGCGAAGTGAGTGAATAATAGAATGTGTAAAATGAGAGAGACACACTCTCTATTTATACACTAACTTGACTTGCCTTTTAACTCTAACTAGGTCGGCCCCAACTTAACCATTTAACATAATACTAACTGGGCCGACCCCACTAGGGTGGTCTAATAACCCTTTGACCCACACAACTCATACAGGGTCGACCCCATCAAGGTGGTCTAATAACCCATCAAGTATAAGTTACAGCACTTACAATATAACTTGCGACACATGCAAGTACAACTGACGACACTTCCAATCGGAGGAATAATACATCTCCGTTGGGGATATAATAAAGTACAAATGTAATACATACAATATACAAGTGAATATCTTTTGAAGTTACAAATACATCAACACTCTTCTCCTACACCTCCTCCTTGATGGCAATTTCTTTTGCTTTGTTTCTGTTGTGGGTGTTCACTAACACATTTGGTATAATGTATATACTAGTGTCGTGAGGGTCTTAGTATTGCGAACATTTAGCCATGAAAACAAACTTTATCCAATGCTTTCTCATCGAGGTAGAAGGGTAAGGAAAATATACCTTGAGCTTATCTTGGTCAGCAGCTCATGGTCGCACCTAAGTGTTTTCTCAATGGGCATAGAACCATATTTTCCTGCCATGTGCATCGATAATATACTTAGGCACCCTGATGGGATCATTCGTGCCAATGAGCATCATGATGTGCCTTTTGGCAGATGATTTGTCATTAAAATCTACATTTTTGGTATCCTTGCAGACTTGCCATGGCTAATACTGTGTAGTAATAATCGTTTACCCCCATATTAGTTGTGGTTGCTGACCCTAAGGAGGTTACCACTTGAAAGTTGCAAAAGCAAACAACAGATAGCCATACATGAAATAATATCTTGTAGCATGGGCATGAGTGTAGGCTGCCATTAAGTCATTTAAGATGAATGTGTGCTTTTTAAATGCTTACCGTAGATACACAATTTCATAATTAATAAGGTGTCCATGGTGCTTTCTCCTTTGCTATATTTCCTTCCTCTTCTTATTGCCTTCTTGTTATAAAGCATGTAGTCTCTGCTGCGTGGGAGTGCCCCCCATCCCCTCGCTCCTGTTCTTGAAGCTCGCTCCCAAAACACTCCCAGTTTTGGGAGCACGCTCCCAAGGCACTCCCGAGGCGCTCTCTACCTCTCCTATACTAAAAGCTCCTATACTAGGTTGATCATTTGATGACAATGTTATGGTACCTCCCTTCATTGCCAAGCTCATATAAAAGTAGTTATGGTTGATCATTTGATGATAATGTTACAAGTTATAACTACTAGATGATTGATGTTATTGTTAAATTTTGGGTTAGGTTAGGGTTTCAAGCAGAAAAATCAAAATTTCTATACTTTAATGCAAAAATTAAACTTCTAACCTAGCATTAGAAACAAATAGTATATCTGTAACAAGGCAAGATAAATTTAAAACATAATTTTAATTTCTTTCAACTTTAACACTCCCAAGGAGGTCCCTGTGTTAAAGTTGAAATCTTCAGTGACATGTAATCAGCAGCAGTAGCATAACTAATTCAAACAAAGTTCTAACAACAGTGACACATCTAATTCACAATAGAAAAATAACAAGTCTGATTACTTACCTGGAGTGATGAGACCTTAAACTCAGAATTTTACTTTCAGAACAGACTCTGCCTCTTAGAGGCAAGTCAATCTATTGGAACAAACTGACCCTTAGCTGAGGGTTAGTACAAACCTGAGAGAGAGAGATGGAATGGGCTGTAGTACAGTCAGATAGACAAGGACATAAAGGCAGCAGTGGTGGTCATCAACAGTCAAATCACAGTGGCAGCCTAGACAGTCACCCAACACAAAATATCAGACCTCAAGTCTTAGTAAGTCGATTCAAACAAATTTCCAACAGTCAGAGACTTACACAGGTGACCAAAAGGCAGCCCTAAATAAGTAGATCTGACCCAAGCAGGTGACAACATAGTAAATCTGACCCCAGCATGTAACAACACAGTAGATCTAATCCTAGACAAGTAGATCTGAGTAATAACACAATAGATCAACCCACAAATAGTCCACAGGGGGTAGTGGCCTCCACACACATCAACAAGCAACCCTAGATCATTAGATAAGGGACAGTGGCCTCCTCATTTAGGGCTGTGGCAGTCCCACACAAACTCAGAAAGGTCACGGCCCTTTCCAACAGAAGCAGCAGCAGACCACAAGTGACAGTAGGCAGCCTTAAAGGCTGCGGCCTCCCCTAAAGCAGATCACGGATGGGCAGATCAGCCCCTAAAAGAGGCAGCAGTCAGATCACAAGGCAACAAACAGTCCACGGTTTAGTTGTCAGGCAGACTCAAGGGGTGCAGCCTCCTTCTAACAGCTGCGGCCTCCTCATATTAGCTCACAAGAACCTCGATTCAGACCTTAAAGGCAGACTGCCTTCAAAACATTACATAGGGCAGCAAAGACAATCCACTAGGGCATGCGGCCCTATCCTCAAACAGTCCCACAAAGCAAGCGGCCTCGCCAAAGCAACCGCAAGTGGCTAGATCAGACTTTACGGTAAAATTCAATGAGTGAACAAGCCCTAGCAGCAGCAACAGTCCCCTTAAACCCTTGACGTCAACCCTAGAACAGTGCCAAAGATCAGAGCTGAGATATATTGTATTGATGATAATGATAAATGAAGAATTAGAGTTGTATTTATAGCCTCTTAGAGGCTTCTAGAAATATTCTTTCTAATTCTTCATTAAGTTAGGGTTTCCAACTAATAAGGGTAGGGCACCATACATTAACAAGGGTCACCACTAATAAAATATAAAATAAAGTTAATGGTGTCTTTTAGTGGTGGGTACTAGGGTCATAGCAAAAGGTCTTAGTAACCACATTAAACAGGGGGGCGCTAGCTCAAGGACTAACAATGGGTCAACACAAGACCACACCAACACAAACCACAAATGGTACATGGTAACGTTAATGGACACAATGGCACACTGAGAGGGGGGGTGAATCAGTGGAGCAGCCCTTAAGACCAATTTAAACTTCTAGACTCAAACATATATCATTTAACGATTTCACTTCAACACTAGGCAGAGTTCATCATTCACAATGAGCTAAACATCAAATTAAACATATCATCATCAATCCACATCATTAGAGATCATCAATCCACATCATTAGAGACACATCACAATATAAGCTTTGTAATATTTTTATATTTCTTCAATCGGCTACAACTGTTAAGCTTTACCAGCTACAACTTCTATTCCAAGACACAGCTTGGTCTTTTCTTAGATCCAACTAAGAAAATATGTACAAGACCCAGCTTGTATTTACAGACAAATTCTTGTCACATTACATTTCATCACTCTGCCCTTGTTAACATAGTCATGTCAAATGTCATCACTGTCATCAACTAAATACATCATCATTCTGTCCATGAGCACATCATCATTCTGTCCACAGTCATGTCATCAACCTGTCATATCATTTGCCTCCCCACCAACACATCATTCTGTCCACCAGCACATCATTCTGTCCTCAAGCACATCCTTATATCATCAATCATAAATATGTCCACAGTCATGTCTTCAATCTGTTCATATCTTCATAACTTCACCGAAATTTAGAGCTTCATTATATCTTCACCAAAGAGAGAAATTTAGAGAATAAAAGTCATTTGTTGTTCCTCGGATCTGCTGCTGTCTCTGTACCCCGAAAATCTCAGACCCCCGAAAATTAGAGCTCCTCTACTCCACCGAATTCACCACTCAAAAGAAAATGCACACCAAGAATGAGGCGGATGGCCTTTAGCATTAAAATTATATAAATTATACACTTCTGTCCAATCACTTCTGCTGAGTCTATGCTTGAACCTTTTGACCATACAAGAACTTGACCATACACAAATGCAACTCTATAACCTCTATCCTCCAAAGTTGAGATGGATAGAAGATTCTTCTTTAGTCCTGGTACATGTAGTACGTTCTTCATATGTAGAGAACTATGTTGCACTGGCATTGGGGACGGGGGGACGCAGGGGATGCGGGGACGAGTTTCCGGGACGGCTAGAGCGCACCCCCAATTTTTCAGGGGACAGCAGGTAGGGGACGACAATTTTATAATAATAAAAAAAAAATATATATATAATTAAAATTATATATAATTATTATTAATAATTATATTAAATAAAATATATATATATATAATATTTTAATTATAAACACATTGACATTAAAATCAGAATAGCCTTTGATTGAGAGAAATCATAAAAATTAGAACATGTTTGCAGCAAAACATTAAAATAGCTTCCATGTAACTTTATCAGAAAACAATAAACATCAAAACATGCTTGCATCCTTTAATTGAGATAAATCATAAAAATCAGAATGAGATAAATCCGTTTTTCCTTTTATTTTGGGTGATTTTTTTGACAAACTGTAGCAATGGTTTCTTCATGTTGACTGTGCTAGAGATTTCAGTTTCCCCTGCTCTTGTTTCAGGCTCTGATTGAGTACGTGCAGAAGGAGTATTGCTGTCCATTTCACTTCTTCTAGAGGAAATTTTAAGTTTGAAATGTTCCAATAATGGCAATGAAAATTTTAAATTACAAATTATGTTTTAAAATTTAGTTTTTTAAACAAATAATTAGTAATGCTATGAAACTGAGTCTGAGATTTAAAAAAAAATAGTCATAGAGGCAGCATCGCTGAGCCTTTTATTTTTCATAAATTAAAATTTAAAAATTATACCAAAAAAAATTTAAAATACAGAAATGCAATAAAATTTTTAGGATGTAAACAGAAATGCAATAAATTTTTTAGCATGTAAAATACAGTAATGCAATAAAATAGCACAGTCGACTGGGAGCTGCAACTGGGGAGCTATGACCACCGTGGAGTGCGACCGAGGAGCTATGCTGCGACTATGTGTTGTGATGGGGAGGCTGGCCGCTGGAGCGAGGAAGGAGAGTGCCACCGAGGAGCTGGAATATTGGTTGCTCAGAATGGAAGCCGCGCGAGTATGGGGAGTGCCAACAGAATGGTAGCCAGAGCCCGAAGCCGAACACAGAAGTGGTAGCCGCGAGTATGGGGAGTGCGCTCGAGTTGTAGCCGCACGAGTATAGTAGCCGTGAGTATGGGGAGTGCGCTCGAGTGGTAGCCGCGCGAGTATAGTAGCCGTGAGTATGGGGAGTGCACCTGAGGAGCTAGTGCCCGGAGCTGAATGCCCAGAGCTGGATGCTGGAGCCCGAACACTGGAGCTCAAACGCTGGAGTCGCTCAATGCTGTAGCCGCCGACAGAGTGCTATAGCCGCGGGAGTTTGGTAGCGCCGGAGTATGGAGGAGGAGAAGAAAATGTAGGGGTCGTGGGTTTAGGTTAGAAAATTAGAAATTAGAATTACGTTTTTCATTTTTAATTTTGATTATTTTTTTAATTTGTAATATTTCATGTGCAGAAATCGAGGGATGTGTGGGAGTCTCTCGTTGCTCGAGGGACGCTGGGGACATACCCAAAAAGTCCTTGATTTGCAAGGGGACGTTTAGGGGACGTCCAAAAAGTCCCCAGGTCCCCGACGATTTGGGGACGTTTCCGAGGAGTCCCCAAGTCCCCAGAACGCGGGAACGCAAGAAACGTGTGAAATTTTGGGGGGGACGGATCCCCGTGCAACATAGGTAGAGAATCTCCATCGTCTAGTTGGACTGATGATGTTCCAACTCCTTTTACAACATTCTTGGAATTGTCTCCAAGTTTTACTTGCAATGAAGAGTTATTTTCTGTCAAATTTGTAAGAGAGTCTTTGTAACCTGTCATGTGCCTAGAGGCACCGTTGTCTATCAACCAAGTATCACTGTTATTTGTAATAGTACTTGTGAGAGCTGAGATAAGAAAATGATCCTTTTGAAATTTTGATGCTCGACTTTTACCATCTTGTAAGTTGTTCTTGGGCATCATACTGAGGTTGGAACTGGAGGCCATGCTGAAAATCTGACCTAGAAACCCTAGCAGAAGCTAGGTCAAAATTAAACTTTGTCAATTATAAAAGATGACTCCACAGGTAGGTGCACCTTTCCAAGGCAAGTTCCAAGGTGCTGAGATCCAAGTTAATGTGTGGTCAGAAAGACCATAACCTGAAAACCTTAATTTCTCGATTCCAACAAAAAATCGGTCAAAACTGAAAATTGTCAAAATTGAATTTTGCCTCCATTGAAAGATGCACCCTCCTAGGGCAAGTTCCAATGCACCTAGATCGAACCAAAGTTGAGGTTGGAAGTGTTCACTTTTGGAATCCCTAGTTTCCATATTAGGGCACAAGTAGTCTTTGGCAATGGCATCTATTCATAACTACTCTAATACCGTGTTGAATTTTTATTTAGCAGTATAATTTTCATCTCTTTCAACTTTCAACTTTTAATTTCATAAATCATTTCATCCCACAATTATAGCATCATTCATTTGTAGCGGAAAATAAACAAGAATCACTGAAAGATAACTATGCACAAGAGACACAAAGATTTACCTTGGGAAACCCAATAGGGAGAAAACCCAACAAACTTTTCCTAGTGGAAATCAATCCAATACAAACAATACCAAACATGAAGAGAGGTTCACCCTCTTTCACAAGAAAACCCTAGCAAGGGTAGCGAGTCTTCCAAGAGAATAAGAGAACCCCAAAACTTTGCTTCTTTCCTTTGCTAGGCCTTCCAAGGAAATGCGCACAAGTGGAGAGAAGATATTGTGTGAATGAGTGAGTACAAATGAGGTGAGAAGCTCTCTATTTATATTCTTTCATTATCTAGAAGTTTCCTCAAATGGGGTCGACTTGTCTTCCTTTACTGGGTCGACTTGCTAGTTTTGATCTTCCACTTTTATTTACCTTCAAGCCGACTTGCCATCTTATCTTCATTTTCTTCTGGAGCTTCTTCAATTCTCCTTGGAACTTCTTCAATGGTTTGTCTTGTCTTCATGGATTATTTCTTCATCATAGAAAAGTTATCCCTTGTTGATATCTCCTCACATACGGTCACATTCTTTCAATAGAGCTCTAATGTTGGTTTGACCATACTCTAAGAAGTCCCAGACACTTCTTAGAGCCAATTGTCAAATTCAAAATTAGATTAGACTTTGTCTAATATACAAGGAGATAAGATCTCCTTGTAGAATAGATTAGTCGTCTCACTCTACAAGAATAGAGCACTCCCACCTAGAGTACGCAATGTGACCTCTAGCCTACTGCCACTCTAGTCAACACATGATTGGACAAGGCTAAGCATCCGAGCCATAAGACACACAGTCAAGGGCTACGACGGGGCCATTCTCTTTGGGTCGTGAACCCATCCAAGAGAATGATCTGCAGAATGTTTGCCTGATGTTGGAACCATGGAGAACATCAACACCCCATAGATCATTGGTTAGAGGTTCGATGGTCCATATGCCTTGGATGTGCCTAGCTAGAGATAGTGTCACATGTTCTATGTGTGGTGATATCTCTAAAGCCTCATAGACACTTAGAATGTTTTCTTGTATGACAACATGTTTGCATGGGATATTACATTTATGCTCGTATTGTAATTCATAACACTTAAAACAATTACTCATGTCATAGTCTAACCTTGGTGTATTATGCCTTAGAAGTGTTTTAGTTTGAAGGTTAATTTGTACCCTAGTGAACTAAATTAAGTGAATTCATTTATTTCATAACATTTTGCCTAGCCATTTTTCATCCAACTAGTTAATTCATCCATCCCCTTCACTTACCCCTTTATAAATGATCTATCATTACTAACAACTTAAGATCTCATAACTATTCTCTTGTATGAATGCCTCAATTAAGCTAAAAGGTCTAGTACTCTAAGGTTGATGCTGATAAATTTAAATGCAAATGGAAAACTATGGTAGATACTCCCTTTGCAAAAAGCTAGGTTCCCTTGTCCTAGGTTATCAAAGCCAAATCTAAGGCAAAAGGGACTAAGCCAATGAAAGGGCTAAGAAATGAAAATAAATGAAATATCAAAGAAAGTAAAAGAAAAGGGATTGCAAAAAAGAAACGCAAGGATGGATGACCCATAACATCACTTTCTTCAAAGGCACACATGTGGAAGAATCATATTAAACCCCAACTCTTGAAAGTTAAGGGTAGACCTATCACACTTAGTTGCTATGATGGTTAATTTGCAAAGATCCCTTTCTTTCCGTAAGTTTGCGTTCACTTTATTTACCCTCACTTACTTTAGGAATTTAGGCTATGCAATTTAGCTTAGGGGTCTCACATGTAATAAGGATTTTAGTAGAGTCACACCAATGTTAGATGGGATGAGTAAAGGTTAATTAAGTCATTTGAGTTGCTAGAAAGGTATGATTGTAACTTAATTTCATGTATTATTGTCATATTTGAGAACATTTCCTAAGTTATATGATGGTTTAATCTCTTTGCACTAGGACATTTACTTATCTACACATGCTATGACACTTGATGTGGTATATTGATGGTTATTAAGTAGAGTGCTACACTTGGAGACACTTTCACTTGATGTTTCCTAGCACTTACATGAGTTTGTTCTCCTTTCTCATTATGGAGACACCTTCATTTGGCACATGGAAGGATTGGAGATGCTTCTACACCCTTCTTCACCATATTTGGACCATTGCTACATCACTTTTGGACCATGGAAATAGATGTTGGAGCTATTTTGGGTGGGCCGTCCCACAAGTGTGGCCTTGAGGATGACTTTGGAGGAGTTTTGAGGTGAGCGCTCTAGGGGTTTGACTCCTCTAGCACCCTCCTACCACTTGGCATGTGATTTGAGGAGATTGCTCCCAATTTTGAGGCTATTTGTTGATGTTTGGACCTTCTTTGAGGTTGATGTCCTCCTTATTTGATGCTTTAGACCACACTTGTGACCATTATGAGGAGAGCGCTCTAGTGTTTGGGCCTTGTATGTTGTGCGAGGTCATCTATTGAACCATTTGGAGTGGAGTGCTCCTCTCTTTGAGCATGTATTGTACCATTTCTTCACTTGTTGACCATGACTAGGTGGTGCACCCCCTCTCTCTTGGTGTTTTTAGTTAGACTCTCATTTTTTTAATATTTTTGACCATGTCTTGGAGATTCTTTATGTTAGATTTAGGGTTTTGGTAGATCTAATATTATTTTATTGAAGGAAGTTGAGCTTTTTTCCTATATAAGAGATCTCACTCCTTGTTGTATCTTGTTGTTGAGTATTGGAGAATAAAATTACCTTTCATCTTTCGCTCATGGATCTTGGAGATTTATTTCACTGTGGCATAGCTTGTGGATCTTTTTCTTGAGGTAATTTGTGAAATTTCTCTTGCATTATAAGGTTGATTTATCTAGTCCAATAAGATGAACAAATTTGTTCCATTGGATGAAGTAGGAAAGAATCTCTTTGATTGTTTTGTGCATTAGCTTTGCATCTCACTTGTATTTGGCATCTTTGGAGGGGTACCAGATTGAAGAAGGCATAGGCTAGGGTATGAGCTTGAATTTCAATTGAAGGTGTATGCTTAGGTGATCCTTCCTTGGAAGGATTTTTGCAACCCAAAGGATTTGGGGAATTTGTCATGTTCTTTTACAGGTGTTCCATTCAAGTAAATCAAATCAAGCCTCAAGGAGAAGTGCTACATAGACTCCATTTCACCCAAGGATTGAAGTCACTAATCCCAGACTCCATTCCTACAATAAAAAAGCCATAAAAAAGTTCCAATTTCATTTTGTTTCAAGGGTGAAAACTAAATCTAAAGAGCCTAAAAATATCTTAGCCTTTCACCTAAGTCAAGCCAAGGTATCTACTCTCGTTCTCTCATTTTTTAGGTTTGATAAATTTGAGTTTAAACTTTAATTTCTGTTTTATTTCATATGTCTTACTGCATAAAAGCAATCCTAGTTGATCTCCTAATTCATATTTTGCTAAAAGGTTTTGTGCTAGATAGGTCACTGAAAAATTATGGATTACTATTCTGATTTTAATTGTTGGTTTTAGTGGTCTAAATTGGCTAATTTTGCATTTTACCAATTCTGGAAAATATTACGGCAAGCAATCTTTACTTCTGGAAAGTTT
Source organism: Larix kaempferi (assembly GCA_027924585.1). Lineage (NCBI taxonomy): Eukaryota > Viridiplantae > Streptophyta > Pinopsida > Pinales > Pinaceae > Larix > Larix kaempferi. The sequence continues at coordinate 719,955 of BSBM01000135.1, forward strand.
TTAGGCCATCTAGCTTCTAGAAAATTTCAGTTTCAAGTGCTTTAATTTTCTAATGTTAATTTTTTGGTTAAATCGGAAATTTTCTTAAGTTTTCTTGCTTATTTACTATTGTAAATACCTTGGGACAACAAGTTAATAATTCTGGAATTTTTTTGAGTTTGCTGCTATATTTTGTCACAGTAAGTGTTTCGTACAAGCAAATAAACTTCAAGTGTTTTATTTAGTAAATGATGGTTTGATATGTCACATTTATTCAGGTACATTGGCTAAATAACTTCACTTCTAAATTTTGGAAATTCTAACCTGGTTAATCGTTTAACATGGCATGTTAAATCTTTAAATAACTATTGGTTAAGTGTATCTTTAAATTCTGGAATTTCCATTGTGCATTTCACTTCTCTTGTTTTATCTTTTATTTGTACAAGCTCTCGATGTTATTATTTATCTTATGGATCATGGATGCATGAAGCAATGTTTCTTGAATGATCTAAATTGAAGTATTGACATATTAACTAAGAAGATCTAAGTACCACACTTGGAGGAGTGATTTTCATCACTTCAATAAGTCTGGAAATCTCACAGTTAACCTTGAGTGACTCCCTTTTTCGGAGATTTTCTCTCAAGGAGGGGCTCATCCAAGGGTTTCTTAAGGAGGGACTCATCCAAGGACCAAACTTCATAATCTAATTAAGACATAATCTTCATAATTTGTCTTATGTGCAAGTTTTATTTCGTGGATGTACCTTTATCATGGCAATGAACCCACTTGCTTAATCACACCTTACTTTCAAGTCTGGTGAATTTTGTTGCTATCATTTATTTCCATATTTTGATATTGCTAAATGTCCATTGTTTACTTTACTTTACATCTTTGAGCATTTCAAGTATATGATCTAAGAGCTATTTGATAGCTCATATGGTTAAATACTTTGGGAAGATTAACTTAACAATACATTAACACATCTTAACTAAGTCATCCTCTCCCTTTAGCTCTCTCTAAAAACTTCATCCAACCAACCCATAGGGAAGTCTCCTTTGACCTTGAGAGTTGGTCTAAAACATGGAAAGTTAGCACTGAGGTGATAGTGGTGTTGTTTTCCGAAGTTGCACTTGATAGCATTAGTGGATTATGACTTTTCTACTTAGGCGCTAAATGAGCTGTAACACCATTGGCGAATAATTTCATTAAATGGAGTATAAATTTTTTTAATTTGTTTTTTATTTTCTAAGTTTCCAACTTAAGGATTAATTTAATATATTAAACCATCAATATATCAATAAAATAAATCAAATGCTAAAGCTTACCTCCATAACTTTTGTATTTGCAGTTTATCCTACCTGTGTGATTGCCATGGTTGCCTGTGCCTTCCTCTCCTTCCTCTGCTTGGTGCTTTCACCTACTACAGCTTGTGTGGTTTGCTATCTCACACACTTCTCTCTCGTGTTTCAAAATCACTTTATTTATCTCCCAACATGCCATGCTAGGTATATTACATTATTATATGACCATTATAAAACATAAACCCCATACATTTCCAAAATTCCAGTGTGTGATTACATCTCCCTAGTTCCGTTTACGTGGTACACTTTGAAAGTTTGATGCACTTCGAGCAAAAAAATAGAATGGTCTTTGTAAAGAATGTCTTAGTTGCTGATCCATGCCTTTCCTATCCCCTTTAGAAAATAGTGGGTTTTTAAATGTTTGATGATTCACTCAACGCATCATATCTGTATTAAATTATGTTCCAACTTCTCAATGTAAGTGATACAGTGTATTGGCACTTGGCAGCATATCCTTGTAGGACTTGGAAAGTGTTGAAAAAAAGGGAAGAAATTCGAATACACACAAATAAACATGTATACTATTTTGCCCATTTACATGTATTCTTTATATGATTTAAATGGGGCATTTCAAAGTAGAGTTACACAGTATATACAAAAAAGGAACCACTTATTGTTTTAAAGTGAACCAGGGTTTAAGGGACTGACTCTTCTAAAAATTGGGTAGTTTTTGGTGAATCTTGTCAAAAGTTTCCAAGAAAATCGAACTTGTCCTTTGAAAATTGGTGAACCTGGTAACAGGGGTTGGAAAATTAACCATTTGCATTATTTACTAAGTGATATCTACTGAAGCGTTTGTAATCTTGGCAGGGAATCTACCTTACAGATGTACAAGTAGCAGCTTCAGACATCAAGCTGAAACCGAGAGCTTCAAGGTTCAGTAATTGATGGCACGTTGCTCAAGGATGTCTCTGTAAATTTAAGATTTTTGAATTTATATTTTTGGTTAGAATGTTTTTGATAATTATGTAAATATTCAATATGTCTGATTTTCATTATCTTAAAGTTCAGATCGTTTGTACTAGAAATAATATAGCATGGAAGAAGATAACCTGTGAAATGAATAGGCTAGGTTGAATAAGCGAGAGCATGCATTTAAGGAATGCTTCTGTGTAAATAATAAATATACTCAATGCAGCCATTTTTTTACATTGGCACTGTGAGAAAGATAATAACTGTCTGTCTATGGTTTTCAGGATTTTACAAGAGCCATCTAATGTAAGGGCCTCTATCAGAGTTGATGAAGAAGATTTACTGTCCAGGTTTGCAAATTTCTAATAAAGGAAATAATCTGAGCAAATAAGAATTGAAATCCTTTTTCAATATAATGTCCAATAAACTCATGAAAATAACCATTATTTGAAAAATGAATAAGTGTATGTACTTTTTATTTTTTAACAGGAACGGTTAAAGGGTTTTGTATTAAAAAAGAAGCTTTGGACTAGCCAAAAAGCAAGGGGGACAAAGGGAGGGTAGCTGATGACATCAAACAGTGCTATCAGCTTCCTGCTGGCATTCCTGGGAGACAAATCCCAATTGTTCAACTACATTTTCTTTTGAAATTTAAGTCCAGTTTACAAGTGTATATCCAAACAAATTGGGAGCATAACAAAATATAGAGACAATACATTATTTCTTGCTTGGTTGAGATGCTGAGAGCCCCTTAAACAGGGGATCCAACCGACTTTGGTAACCAGACATGATGTTTGCTTCAACTTCCCTTTCTCCCCTTTCTTTATTTGTCTTTATTCCTCTTGTAAGAGGAGGAGAGGGACGAGAGACATCTGAATTTTTTGGAGAATGAACCCTATTGAAGGGAGGAAGTTCTTGATTTTCCTTATCCATTGAGACTTATAGTTGGAAACTATTTCGGCCAGTCCTTTGGGGGCCAGAGCATCTTGTTAGGCCATGTCTCTTTCTTGAAAACTGGCGGGATAGAATTAGAAGCTCCCATTTCCGCCTCTTCAATAACAATAAACAGAAATGCAAATATAATCACACATACACATTACAAGAGAGACACAGATATATCGTGGTTCGCCCAACTTGGGCTACGTCCACATTGAAGTTGCCATTCCTTATTATTATTTTGTCTAGCAAAGTGTATGGATACAACCTGCAGCACAACCGCTGCACTTCCTCTTCACTGTTACACAGTCTCTCTTCTGATCTCAGAGATCTTTAGAATGCATAAAACCTAATACATCAACCCTAACCGTATTACAATGTCTTTCTTTTATAAGGGAAATACAATGGGAAAATACCACGGGATACCCAAAACCATGGGCCCGAAAACTGTTGGCGAAAACAGCCCCAAAATTTTTTCAAGGGGGCTACGCCCCCGAACCCCCATTTTCTCGGGGGCGTTGCCCTTGAACCCCCATTCGCGGGGACTTTGCCCCCGCACCCCCGTAACTCGGGGGCGTTGCCCCCGAACCCCAAGGTTGGGGCATGAGTGTACAGTCCTCTGGGGTGCACGGCTGAGACACTATCATCTATGACACTGGAAGATCTGGCTCCACAACCAACAGTTCAAATTTATTATTGCTTGCAGAAGGGATTCCTTCTAGCATTGAGTTTGCAGGAGTGGGCATTCTATGATGGGGCTCCTTGCACAGAGAGTTTTGACGTCGGTTAGATATTGTTTGGAACTCTGTTTCTTTGCTTTCTGGACTTTTTGCAGCTGGTAGATCTTTTAGTTTGAGACAGTTCTTGGCAAAATGTCCGTATACATGACAAGCAGTGCATTTAAATGGGATCTGCTCATAGACCAACTCTTGAATGTGGCTCCAGTCCTCAACGTTAAGTTTTAGAGCCTCTGGAATCCCTTTCTCCAGGTTAACTTTCAGACAGATTCGGGCTCAAGAGATCTGGCCCCCTTTTGGATCAGCACTATCCAAAAATTGACCCAATTTGTTCCCAATATCCATGAGTGAACTTTTCTCCCAAAGATGAAGAGGGAGATGGAGCAACCTTACGCAGAGTAGTGCAACCTTACCTAGACAAGTGACGTGCTTCCAGAGAGTGAAGGGAAGCCCTAAATCTGATCTGAAAGTTCATAACCAGATCTGGTTTATGCCCTAATTAGACCTCAAATAGATGGTGGACCTCAAACAGATGTCCAACCCCCCAGGGGTCAACCCAGGCCTTAAATTCTTGCTTTTCAGGCCTTCAAACTCAACTGAATTGATCAATGTACTTGTTATACCTGTTATAATAGATCTACAAAAGAGAAACCCTAGAACACATAGATCATGGTATATCTCACAAACTAACCACAGGAAAAGGGTGTCCCTGAAAACCCACTATGAAATCACCTATGAAAGTTTTGGGAATCCCAACCCGGTTTCAAGCTTGATAGCTTCTCTGCATGGTTTAATTCCCAAACCCCAGTATGCACATTTTTAACATAAAAATGACTAAACTGAAACACACGAGATTCTTTTTCAAATTCAAACAACTCATAAATTTTTAACTTTCGGCCAATAAACTCATTCTCAAAAATTTAAATCAGTCAACCACATGAAATTTTTAACACAAGATTTTGACCAAATTGGTCCAGGATAAAACCCCCAAGGGAAAACTTCACTGAGAGACAAAATTTTATTTTCAGAGACAAATTATAAAAATTACAACAGTACTTATCTAAACCAAATTTCATCTCGAAATTAGTGCCAAACTGGCTTGCTGTACGGACTGTCCTTTTCCTCGAAATTTGTGCCCAACAGATTACTGTACGACCTCAAACGTGCGGCCTCGATTTCTATGCAGAATTGTTCCTCGAATTCTGTGCCTGAATTTTGTCCCTATACGAACAACATTAATTGCTGTACTTTTCATCCTAAAAAACTGTGCCAATCTTCAGCCTCGAAAACTGTGCAACTCCTCAATTTCTGTGCTGGTACGGACAACATTAATGGCTGTACGGTCTCCTCTAATTCTGTGCCAGAATTAGACTGTACGTCTTGTTATCACATATATAGTAGCCGGGCTACCATACATTATTTTTCTCATTCCAGTACACTATTCAGCCAGTTCCCTTGCATTTGAGATGCCGAGATGAGCATTTATATTGGATCACTATCAGGTTGTGGACAACAGTTATATTCCCCATGCCATGACTGAGTTTCAGGACACTCAGAGAGATGCCCGATATAGCCATTATGCCATTGGTACAGAGCAGACAGTAGTGCCCAGAGTTACAGCAGCAGTTCCAGAGGACAGATGATGGTACAGGTTGATGTGCATTCAGGTATATGACTCAGCAGGTATATTATTGTGCTATGGTTAGATTGCTTTTATACTTATTCTTATAGCATGTCTTAGCACTTAGTGTCATGATCTGGCGATCATATAGATACATGGACCCGGTTGACCTATTATTTATATTATATTGTCCCTACTCAGACTTAGAAGTTCACTATTCATACTCATTGGTACATACCCTCCTTAGGGAGAATAGAGGTGATCATTACACCATACTCTGGCTTGCTAGTGTTGGCTCCATCATTTCATTGTCTTCATCCATCCGTGGCCTACCTTTTAGATTATTACCCTGATTTGCTACTTGACTAGTGACATGGAGGACCTTTCCCCACTGTAGCCTCTGTATTGGATGAGCTTCCCTGTTTATTGTGTCTCGGCTCTGAGTTGGTGACAAAACTTACCTATGGTGAGTTGGAGTTCCTTGAGAATTCCCCCTAGTCACTAAAGTTGTGTTGGCTAAACCTGAAACTTTTAGTGCTGCCATGAATACAAAATCGGAAAAATGAAATGCTATATCTTGTATGTGAAAGAAATGCCAATTGAAAATGGCCATGAAAAATAAAATGTTATATCTTTTGGAAAAATAAATACCTAGGTAAACAAGTTGTCCATGACACACCTAGAAGTGCTCAGGTAAACAAGTGCCTTAAAAACACACCTGCAGCAGAAAGCCTAAAAATAAATGTGAATCTATGCAATGTGTTTGTAAACACACATAGATCAAGGCTATGGAAACTTCAGGCCCAAAAAGCAATGGAACTTAAATGTTATATCTAAACAATTGCTGGCCTTATTTGTATTATGGATTGTGCGCATCTGTGAAGGTGAATAAACCCTCTTTAAACAACTCATCCATTTGTGAGACACCGCCATTCCCTGTGTTATTGCTCATTCAGTATATGCTATGGTGTGTATTCCCTTTCCCTTGCCAAAGTGTCACAAAGTCAAGTCAGTCAAGTCATCCCTTAGCCTAGCCAGTTATTTCAGCCTTCACCCTTCACTAGCAAATTGATCACAACTATGAAGTGAGTATGATCCTGAAAGTCTAGTCTGAGTAATAATAATAATTAACGACACTATATATTTGGATTTAGATCACCAGTCATGATTACTCTGTGTTATATTAGCTATTTGAATAAATTGTAAAGCATGTATTAACCTTGACACCTTGCAGCAGCTATGGATGATAGTCTGAGTTGTATTTGGTCTTGGTTAGACCTAGTTTGACCATGGAGGACCATGGGACATGAGATGTTGGACCTTATGATGATATGGATAGATGATATATGGTCCATGTACACATACAGGATGATTCTATGCGGCAGCTACAGGGTTATGATGATGATTCTTGGGATACAGCAGTGTTTGGTCATTTACAGATCATTATTATTGGCCTTGTTCCGGTACATTGGATATTTATTTTGATCATGCAGAGATTCATATGGTGTATGAGTACACATCTTGGATGGATTTGGACCTTCTGAGTCCAATGGGACAGTTTGTTTTCAGTTCCGGGCACTTACAGTGATGATTTAGCCTCAGTAGGCTGTCCTAGTGCAGTTTTGGTCTATTGGAGGCCCTGTCGGAGCAGAGATGACTTTTATCCGGTTGACCTAGGGCGCTGATGATGGAGGGGGTGGTCCAGCCACTTGTTTTTACCATATTACCCCCCTCCCGGACACATTGGTGCCCTCACCTTGACAGCGCCATCACTCCAGGAGGCTGTTTGGGCAGTTTCACGCTTCCCGAGGCATTTCAGGATTGGTAGAAATGGCTATTGAGGAAATCGATTTGGGCTACTGAGGCAAAGTTATGGCATGGGATGATCAGTGATGATAGATCGGGACCTTCCACACCTCCTCCTGCAGTTTCAGCTTCATCGGGGCCCGCATCCATCACTTATGGCACTTTCTGTGGATTTTTGAGGTCTTTTGAGGACCACGACTTCACCTTGGAGGCACGATTTGGTACATTCATGATTATTTATTGGTTATTGTGCCATGGGGATTGACCAAGGAGGGATAAAATTACCCCTTGGACCCACCATGAGCCTCCTATGATATTTTGTCATTATGATTTGGTGGGATTCCCCTCTCCTAGGGCGACTTTGTCCACTTATGTTATATCTTATGTGTGATCCATGTATTATATTGTTGAGCTCATCTCAACCATTGATTAGACTTTGGTATCTTATAATCTTAGCCACTCATTCAAAAAGTGGTTAGGGTTTTGGTGCCTCTCCTTCCTATTTAAAGGAGAGAGCCTCTCATTGTAAAGGGTCTTTGGCTCTTGGATTATTGGTATAGAAAAATATTCTTGTGGAAATTCTTGTGGTCTCCTTTGCATCTGGTGTTCTTAGATGGTGATTGGAAAGTCTATTGCAACCTAGCATTTGGAAATTGTGGTAAGATCTATCTTTTTTTGGAAATCATTGTTTGTCTACAGGAGGGCGACTTCAACAAGGGCGATTTTGCAAGGCTTCTTCAAATTGACTTTTTTGGCATTCGCTTGTATCAGGGGGTTATCATTAGTATCATTGTGATCTATGCTATCTTTCTGTTACTTCTTTTGTGGCATTAGTCTTATCTCTTGATGCATCAAATCTGATATTGTTGACGTTTGTTGTGCAGGAGAGAGGGCGCATTGGCTTCTTGGACTAAATCGATTTGCATAGAAACTACCTCAAAGCTTCCAAATTGATCGGGATTGCATAGATCATCATCATCAAGGCATCTACAAGGTTATCCAGGTAAGATCCACAGGTTTGTTTCTCTTTCCTTTATCCAATCCATTGACATAACTCATAAATTGTTAAAACCCTAAATACTTCAAAACCCCCATTTTACATTTTCTCAGATCTACTTAGATCTAGTGGGTTGTTGGGCATGATATTGAAAACCCACCTCTATAGCATCCACGGCATCCCGGATCTATAGTTTGGTGAGGATTGGCTTCCGTTTGACCCCTCTCCCAAGCCAACTTAGCTTCTCCCAAGGAAGGTGCACTTCACCATTTGAGCTAGTTGACCTAGATCTAGTTGATGGGTGTTTGAGATTCCACTTGATTTGACATCTACACATCAAATAACATACACCCAGGTTATCCCTTTCTTGAAATTCACCTTGTGGGCCCCATTCCACATTTTAAGGGATTTAATCCCCATTTTGGACCACTTGGAACACTTAAACTCAGATCTACTAAGATCTAACCGGTGGATTGCCACGAAATTATAGATCCATATTCCTACCTGACCGATCTACTAGGATCTAAAGTTTGGATGCCATCCGACATGATTTGACCCACCTAAACCCCAATTGAAGCCTCCTTGGGTAAAGTCGCACCACCTTGGAGAAGTGAGTTCACTCACTTCTAGGAACTGGGTACTTGAGATTATTGCAGATCTTATACCGGAATAAGTCAAAACCTAGGTCTAGACTGTCACTTTGTCAAATCTTGCCTTGGGGATTGCATTCCTTGTTTTAAGGGATTGTGGTCCACTTGGGTTAAACCTAGATCTAGACACATTTAACCATCAAGACCTATACTGTCCACTTATCTCATGTTGTAGGAGTCCTAAACCATAAGTCAACCCTACTTTGACTCCACTTCCCAAATCCCAAGGCACTGGTTTCTTTACAAGGTAATTCAACTTTCTTAGATTGTTGGATTGACTTGTGTTTTGACCTATGCATGGTAGACTGTACCTTTGAAGACATCATGGACCATGGTCAAGCTTGTCTCATGTACTAGTTAGCCCCAATACAACCCTTAACTATCCTGCATTGGACACGGTTCCCAAGGCAGTGAATCTTCTGACATTGACCTAGTACACTAGCCCTAGATCTCACTTCAAACATTGTAAGTCACTTTCACACCAACTATAAACCAAAGCTATACCTATTAAACCCCTCACTTGGCTTGTGACTTCATCCTTAGGTCTAGGATAAACCATACACCTAACTTCACCTAGAAATACCCTGATTTGGTGTCTTGGTTTTGATCTCTCCTGTCGGGAGTAGATCGGGTCTCCCCCTTTGTTGTCTGGGCTAGATAACATAAAGTGAAGGTTTCCTCGACTGGCGTGACAACCATATATTGGAGGTCGAGGTGATCGTGGTTGCACCTTTTGAGTTGCCCTTCCCTATTGCCATCCATGACTGGATCCATCCATAGGGGTAACTACAGTTTAGGTGATAACACGTCTGTCTTGGTATTTGTGCCAACCCTGCTGTAAGGATTTCCTTGGGAAATGTGCCAGGATTTGTCTTCTTCTCTCAAACCCTTTCTTCTTTCTCTCTTGCTCTCCCAAAACTCTTTCTTGGAAAAGTGATAATGAATGTGGTTACCTTGCCCAAGTCCCTTTTTGTTCATGGCAACTTCCTCTTTTCAATCTAATGGTCCAGATTAGATTAGATGAGGGGTTTTCATTAAATGCTCAATTAAATAATTAGTAAATGACATTTAGTGCATTTCATGTCATTTAATAAAGTGAGCACCCCCCTTTTAATTAATCACTCACTTGACTTTTCATTAAATGTGAACTTAGGATAAACCATGACTTTACCTTTTAATAAAGTGACTTTAAAATTATAAAGTACATCTGTAATGTCCCTTGTTAGGAATTTTATTAAAATGGCAATTTTCACTTTTTTCCCTAGTTTGATCTTTGACTAGTTTTGAGCTCTATGCCCCCAAATTGCTCCAATTGCTCCAATTGCTCCCAAATCTTCTGAGAAGGTATATGGATGATGTTAGAACATAAATATGTATTTCAGGGATGCTTTTGGACCTTTAAAATACTTCTGCAAATCCTCTTTCAATTCTGGCCAATGTAGGGGACTTTACTAGTAATTTCCTTTTGACTAGTATTGGTCTCTAGGTCTCGAATTGACTCCAAATGCCTTCAAATATTCAAGGAAGGTGTATGAATGATATTAGGACTTGAATATGATGTTCAGGGATGATATATGGCCACCAAAATATCTCTGCAAACTCTCTTAAGATTTTGGACCAAGTATGCAATTTTACTAGTAATTTGGGGTTCAAATCCCCCTGGGGTTAGTACTGAAAATGGCTTCCCAAATGCCTCCAAACCCACTCAAATTTCTGAACAAAGGTAGGGAATGTATTAAGGATGTTATTAAGGTCTCATTTGCACCATTAATTGATTATTATATCTGTTCCAACCCTCTCCCATTCAACTGCAAAAATCACCAATTCGACCCTTGGGGAAATGGCACTATTTCTTCTCCCAATGCAATTAAACTGAGTAAAAATACTTCAAATGCTCAAGTATAGTACATGAAACTTGTAAAATACATCCATGGCAGTCCATTAATAACATATGCATCATAGAATCATCCATTCATTCGAAATCATCATCAATACATTGGTTCACAACAAGGTAGTGTGGAAATGGCATTGTTCTTCCATTAAAAATGAGATTTATACATTTCTACTTGGAATTTCGCCTGAAACTTTCTGGAGATGAAGAACAGAGTATTTACTTCATATTACAAAAGAAATGGGGCATGAGAAGCTCCCCCAAAGAGTACAATAGCTTACCAAAAACGCCCTTCCTCAAGGATCAAGAATATGCCATCAAAACTGGAAATGGTTGAGAGAATGTGCAGCAATAGAAGAAACCATGAGCTGCCCTGTTGCTTACACCTGCAAATAAAGACTCCATTAAAGCTCCAAATGAAAGGTCTGAATGGCCTTTCCAATTACCAACTTGGATGGGAATCTTCACCCTCAAAATTGGCTAAGGCAAAAAACTAGTCATCCACTAGCTCTCCCTCTACACAAATGCAATTGCAAATTCTACAAATGATCAAAAGCTGGTTTCATTCTTTGTTATTGACATTTATAAAGTTCTAATGTCCTCCATGGGTTGAATTCCTTCCAAGAGACTCATGCCAACTCAAGTTGGGAAGAGATTCCAAAGAACGCCACTTGTACAACAATTCTTAGTCTCCCACTTCCACCAAATCACATGTGGAAGCATCTTAGCTACCCTAACACCCTTGAGCGCCCTCTTGGAGTCTATTTTTAGCCTTGACATGTCATATATATCATATGTCAGCCTTCAGGTCTGATTTGTGTCATAGGTGTCATAGCATCTTCATCATTGTTGTCATAGAGCTAGGGAATCTAGCCCAAGTGTCTCACTAGCTCCAAATTGCCTCTTCCTCTTCCATGGGAGTTACTCTTCCTCTATATTTCGACCTCATTGACTCATGCCAAGTATTATTGACCTTATAACTCATCCCAAGAACATTAGGCTTCCCATGGATTCAAAATTGCAAGAAGAGGATGCCATGTGGCACATAAATTCTAGCTTGTATGGGTCCCACTTCCTCCATGTGTCTTCATGATCAAATGCCACTTTGATTTTCACTCGTGTATATTTATTTATTTCCTTTATTAAATATTTATTCCATCCTAATGTTCCAACATCATTTATTATCCTCATTACTCCAAATCCCAAAGCTTCCACCCCAAACCTAGGAAACTAGTAATTTTCCTCCTTGGCAATTATTTGACCTTTAGCATCAATTTGACAAACTCTAATGAATAGGGCCAATTTGCTTAGGCCATTGTGACCCAATTCCAAATTTGGGATATGACAACATCTCACTTTATTAATTAATAATGACTAGGGGTCTCCATTTAAAGTGTTCTTGTCCACCCCAAGGCAACACTAGGTGAACAACACTTCCTAGCTAACTTTTCGACAACCTAAGGCACACTTTTCCAGCGGAGCACAATTTCCAAATTCAAGATATTTTTTGAGATATGAATTTTCTACATTTTTATGTTTTTTCCGAATATTATATTCTTTTGGCATTTTTATAATTTATACAACTGAATTTTGATAAAAAAGAAGAGAAGGGGTTATGACCTTAGTCCTCAACCCTAGGGCATTAAGAGACCAAGGTCAATGTCCCTACTCAATTTGGCTATTTAAGATTTATCAATTGGGACAAAGGCTAGTAACCCTAGATAGGTCAAAATAACAAAACCTTAATTAGGGAAAACAATGAATCCCAAGGCCCCACTATGGAGAGCTCCTTCAAGAGGAAAGTCTCTTCAAACAAGATTGACAAGATGCCAATAAAACCCTAATTTACCCTGTTTAAGGTGCAAAAGCAACATCAAACATGAAAATGGAAAGATTTACCAACATCGTCCAAGTAAAGAGCAAGAGAGAGAGTTCTTAGATCCTCCTTAGTGACGAGTGATAACAACCATTCTTTGAATCAATCTTGTAAGATAGCAAAACCCTAGAATTCCACCGTTCCACCATTCATCACAAGAGAAATATGCCAAAAAGAGAGGTGCACCTAGCTCAAATGCTCTAATATACCAACATAAATAGAAATAAGTACATATTTGAACCCTGGTCTTGTTTACAAATGAGTGTTAGGAGCCTTTGTTTATATGAGACGTACTAGTCTTTTTTACTTGTAGAGCCTACCTTACTAAAAAGTAAAATAATTTAATTTTAGGGTTTGTCACGGTCACCCATAAGCCGGGGACTAAACCACAAAAGGCTAAAAATAATGAGAAAATGATGTAGATGGCTTCATCCAAGTGAAGTGATCAGCCGAAGGAGTACGTTATGCCCCAATGATGTAGAAAATCCCTCAATTTCCTCCCCTTTTGCAAGGTAAGGCTTTCTTGAAGAAGATGATGTCATCATGGATTTTGCATGTGTAGACTAAGAGGAGGGGCAATACATGAAAGAGAAGGTCCAAGTGGGCATAAATGAGGTGTGCTAAAGCGGCTATGACAACCCTTACACGTGCAATCACCTTCTACATAGCATAAACATGAGTGTGGCTAGGTGCCCCTAAGCCATGTGTCCTAGTTGGCCTGTCCCAAGAAGCACCAAAGCACCAACCCAGGGCATAAATACCCAAAATGATGGGGGACTTCCATCCATTAATGGGTAGTCAACAAAGCCATTAAGCCAATACTCTTTAGAAAGAAAACCAAAAGGACCTGCCATGACTAGACCAAGGGTCTTGAGCTTAGCTAGACCAACATTTTTACATAAACAAGCCCAGACTTGTCCTTTACAATGGCAAAAGACCCCGTCACTCTAGTATATCCTGAAAGGCACATTGCAGACAATCTGGGGCGTAACAAGTTCCATGATGCTCTAATGTCTCATACCAATCAAAATCATGCCGAAAACCAATCTGCAATATACATTATTAAGCTGCTCCAAATTATTAAAGTAGGACTTAGGCTTTTTTAATTGTAAACTTAGGCAATTCCATAAATTACAGGCTATTAGTCCATAATAGTTGAAAAACACATTTGGAAGGGTCCAATTGGTTTCCAAAGGCTAAAGTATAATGAGTGGTGATGCATGGGGACCACATATTGCTGGCTGGTCTTGTTGACCAAGTCAAACCCCCCTCTGACCAAGTCAAAAAGTTGAAAAGTCAACTTTGGTCAAAGTTGGACAATGTTGTCCAATGAATGAAAGGATGCATCCAATGCCTTTAGGAGGACAAAATATCATCTCAAATGATATATATTGATAATGTACTAGTGCTACACTGCTTACATTACACAAGTGATTGATGTGACTCATCACATAGCTTCGAAGATAGGAAATATTGCATAGACTATTACATAGCATGAAATTCATGTTTCATATTCATCAGAATCATGTCACCATCTAAACAATCATCAAGAGTGTAACATAAATCATTTCTCTTTTGGGTGAAGTGGATGGATAAAGTCAACAAGGCTAGTCAAGTGAAGTATTGGTCAAAGACAACTAATTGATTCAAGACAAAGGGCACAAGGGAGACGCTGTGACATTCATCAATCAAACAAACACTAGGAAAGGTGTCTCACAAATGGATGATGTTTAAGCATATGATACTCCTTTCGACCTTAGCAAACCCCCCTTTCTTTCTCTTTTGCACGTTTCTTCTCTTTTCTCTTTTTCTTATCTTTATTTTGCTTTTGAATCTTTCTCTTTTTGCACTTTTTCATTTTCTTTTGATTTTCTATTTTTGCTATTTTCCCTTTTTCTTATGCTTTAGTTGGCTAATGGTTGAAAGGTACTAACCCTGGATGCCTTCTGGGCACCAATGATGACACGGCCTTATCTACACTGCAAGCAACTGTCCATAGGCCCGATAGAGTTGCCACAGTAATGCTTGATTAGAGCAAATAGATTTAACCATCAACCAATTTCAAGGATAGGGGAAACTTGTTTTAGGTCTAGGGAGCACATTTCTCCATGGCAACTTGCCATCCTAATACATAGAAAGTGTACAGGGCTTTACAAGCAGACAACCATACGATATTAGAAAGCAGTTCTCCTACTACGTAGCAAATCCACAGGGATTGACAAGCAGAAAGAAAAACGACATCAGAAAACCTTGCTGCACACCTTAGAGCTGAGATACTAGGGAAAACAGGGTGGTTTTCATAATTAATAGGTCACAGAGGGGAAATCAAGAGTCAATCTGTCAAGTCCAGGCCAATAGTTTCAAGATACGAGGATGACATGACATGGAGATGGAGAGGTCAATGGCGGAACCAAAAGAGGTTTGTGATCCATGTAATAATTAATATATGTGAAGTTAATGGTATGTGCATAAAACACTGACAACTTCTATGCATTGATCTACTCAACATTCCTACTAACCATGCTTATCAGAATCACAAGTGCAAGCAACATGAGTGACATCTAGTACAATGACCACTATACACCATATAATCCATAAATATAATCCTCAAGGCATACAACTGGTACTGCAATATGATGGCATGGCATCATCACAACTCACAAGTCAACATATGGCAACAAAATA
Organism: Larix kaempferi; assembly: GCA_027924585.1. Taxonomy (NCBI): domain Eukaryota; kingdom Viridiplantae; phylum Streptophyta; class Pinopsida; order Pinales; family Pinaceae; genus Larix; species Larix kaempferi. Next base: position 735,407 of record BSBM01000135.1, read on the forward strand.
TGACATCTCAGCAAATCACATCATCTCTGCTCTGGGAAAAATGAATCTCAGCCCTGTACTGCTAAGAGAAAAATAAGGGTATGCCAACCCCATATATAATCTGGTATAACATCATCTTGATTGGAGGTCATTCTAGACAGAGGTGTTCCCTGTAATTCACATCACTGTTTCTCGTCCGTAAAACGACAGTTCCAAAACTTCAACTTGGGGAGGCTGCAACATTCTCAATGCTAAGAAACTTTATTGTTGTAGATAAGATAAGATAAGCTAATTTTATTGATGTCCAAAAAATGACCACTAAAGTATGTCAAAGGGACTGTTGGATACTAAAGGGAGAGGGATGCTTCCTGCAAGTCATATCACTGTTTGTCATCAGCAAAATAGCAGTGCCAAAATTTTAACTTGTGGGACTAAGAAATTTTTTTGTAGCCACTTTTTGGAAAGATCTTGGTGTCTACTTCCCAGCAAACTCAGTGTGGCTTCATGAAGCTCAAAGCAGCTTTTGTTTGGAGTTAAGATCCCTTTTTTAAATGTTGTAACCTGCTGCATATATGTTATTATTGTCTAGAGTTGGCTGCCTGTTGTTCATGTGAAGACCCTACTTTTAATTTTACCTAGTCAATTTAAAAAAACTATAGTTTGTCTCTCTGATACCACTTGTTATAAAATGTTGAATGTTCTGTGAAACTGAGAATAACATAAAATAATTGTTAATAACCAAAATAACACAAATACCCTTGAGGTAGGCTTTTAGCATAGAACTATGCTCAATGAAGGATAAACTATACAGCTTCCTTCAATATGAAGGATATGATCAAAAGTGCAATCCATGACATCCTTCCCTCTTACATTTAATACATATTTATAGAGGAGGTCGCTCTACTAAATTATCACTCGACACATTAAACCTAGTCTCAACTAAAGGAGTGTATGTCCCTACCTACTTAATGACAAGGTATTATAATATTATAGAAAGAATAACATGAAAATAATCATAATTTAATATAGGTCACTAGGTGACACAAGTTATTGTTCTTGTTAATACATTATCTGTAGTTAATAAAAGTCTTATAAGCCATCTCAGGGGGTATCCCTAGGGGGTATATGCTGCCATCTAATCAATAAATCTGTACAAAGTCCAAGATGATCAGCACACAAAAGATACACTTTGGGGCTGTCCGTAAACAGACCTGTTATCACAAAGTTGGTAGCTGCCACGAGAGGTATCCCATCTAGGACAGTAGAGGTGGACAACTAAACCAGTGACACTTGCAAGGGCCTCGTTCACCGCTTGATTCGAGGGTTGTCACACTGAACTGGCTCTTGTCACCTTAGATCAAGCTGGAGGCAAGATCAAAGGGGAGACCCTAACCAGCCGATGAGGGCTAGTGAACCTACTCAAGACACTCTAAAGGGAATGAAATGAAAGTGAGAGTGAGATCTTAAGTGGATAGATCTAGATCTAGGAAGTAGATGTGGTATGTGGGAGTTAGGGACTGGTTGAGGAGGCTTAGGTTTAGACTAGTAGATTTAGATATATCTAGTGCCAACATAAAATACCCCAATGAGATCCACCTAGGGTTTATGCAATAAAATTTGAGATGGACCAAATTGAGGAATTTAAGGGACCAAAATGCACTAGAATGATTGCTTTAGGTTAGATTGAGAGATAAGATGTCAATCAAGCCATGCCCAACTGATAGATTTGGAAAAATACCCAAGAACCCAAGGAGGGCGAATTGCCTAGAGGGTACCAGTGCTAGATCTACGGGTAAATGGAGTTGGTTTTGGCCCAAATTTGGTCTCTCGGGGTTTTCAATGATTTTACACTTGGCTTTTGATTCTTAAGCCCAAATAATCACCTGATCTATCAGATCTATAAAACCAGGGTTTTAAACTTGTAGATCTAAATGACTAGTGGAATAGAAACAATGAAGATCAAACAAACCTTGTAGTGGGAAGTCCTCAATACCACTAGTTAAGGTATAAGTTGGGATCAAATCAAGAATGGAAGATAACAGATGGATGGGGAGATTGACAAAATGATGCCATGACTAGCAAAGACCCTATGGGGAATGGCCAAGTTTATACTATGATAAGGGCAAGACCAATGAGTATACACAAGAAACTCTCACTCAAAGCAACTGAATCACCTCTACTCTAAACCATCAAATACAAACAAGATTGAATATCGCCAATACATAACCACCACATACCAAGTCAAGCTAATAAGATAAGTAAATGAGCACAATAAACATCCAAGTGCACAAACCATATACTTGCTGGGTCATATACCTGCATCTGTAACCTGTAACATCTGAATGGCACTGGAACACTGCTATCGGACAAACTAGCAGGGCTAGTGTGCGATAGACAATGCGAGGGTGCGACCCAATGTCAACTTAGTCACACTTCCACAAACTTCTTAGGAGTGTCGTGACCTCCAAGGGGAGAGCCCTTTTTGATATTATGCAAGACACTTAGGCAACCAAACTATGTCTTCTACACACTTGTATTAGTGACGAGTGCCTTATGGGGTCCGATAGAACATGAAGAACAGATATTGAACATGGTATGTGCTAACAAATGAAAATAAAGGCTTTCTTCACCAACTAATTACTATGAACATATGATCATTTATCAAATAAGGAAGGCAAAGTATGTGAGTACTGCTGCACTGATGCAAATAACCAATTTATGAAAAGTAATCTCAGTAGTAAACACAGATTTTATCCAATGAATGTTGAATGTACTTTGGTGTTTCCAATAGTGTCAAGCAATGGCCCAATTCAGTACTAATTAAGACAGTCATGTAGCATCATGAAGTTATTAAATATTGTTAAATTTCATACATTCATAGCATAAAACATAAATGCATTATCAAGATCACTAGAAGTAAGACAAAGCACAAAACAACAACATAGAGTTTACCCTGGGAAACCCAAATGGGAGAAAACCCATCAACCTTCGCAGAGAGATGATAATTTTGAGATCAGAGTACAAATGAAGAAAGAGAAAGAATGTGAAGTTATCTTTCACAAGTAGATGCCCCAAATAAACCTCCTTCTTCTAGTGATGCGAAAATCTGCTCCTCCAAGTGATGCACACTTCACAAGTGTGAGAATAAACAAATGAGGAGCACTAACCTCATATTTATACAAGTGCCGAAACCAGAAAATCCCTTATGGGGCCGACTTGTCTTGGGGGCAATAAATATTTTATTTTTAATCTTTTTATTAATTCCTTTTGCACCTCAAGGCTTACATTGATTCTTTCATGTGTTTACATAATTGTTTACATAAGGTTCTTCTCCCTTAGGAGGTACAAGCAAGTACAATGGAGGTACACAAAAATATAACAAGTAATAGTTTCCGAAGTTGTACAAAATCCAACACTCCCTCTCAACGAGGAAGGTATTCTTTCGTCTTCATCTGCATCACGATCATCTGGGTTTCATCTTGTACATCCATTCTGTCTCCATCATCTTTCTGCATACTGAAGGTTGTCCACACAATCTCTGTGCATCATCATCACCAGTCCTTCGGTGAGTCCAGGAGAATCACTCGATCCTGGATCCAGGAGAATCACTCAATCCTGGATATCTGAGATATACAGCTATACCCTCTCTGCTATACAATTTGCTACTTGTCTGTCTCATCTGCCGATGGGGTCCTCCCATACGTGGTTGAGATCTCAGACGAGCAAAAGGGCACGACCATCTACTGACTGTCCGACTCTTCTGCCTATGGGATTTCTCCCATATCTGGCTGAGTACCTGGACTGTAGAGGCACCTGTGCAATCACACGACCAACTGCTGACTGTCCTACTCATCTGCCTATGAGATTTCTCCCATATCTGGTTGAGTAACCAGACTGCAGAGGCACCAGTGTGAACCCGATCAACTGCTGACTGTCCTTCTCATCTGCCTATGAGATTTCTCCCATATCTGGCTGAGTAACTGGACTGCAGAAGGTACCTGGGTGAGCCCGGCCAACTGCTGACTGTCCTACTCATCTGCCTATGAGATTTCTACCATATCTGGCTGAGTAATCGGACTACGGAAGGCACCTGGGCAAAGCAGGGCAAACATCTCAATGTCATCTTTCCCTCTCAAGGAGGGAAACATTCTCCTCGACTCCAAGTCTTCCGCGAAAGTATTCGAACTTCACCCTGGGAAGGGCCTTGGTGAGAATATCTGCAGTCTAGTCGTCTGTCGGCACATACTGTAACTCTTCTGCACCATATCACGAATGAAGTGATATCGAATCTCGATATGCTTCGACCTGTCGTGAAATATAGGATTCATTGACATCTGCACACAGCTCTGGTTATCACAGTGAATCACGGTCGACTCTGGAATCTGGCCGAACAATCCTACCAGGAGTTTACGAAGCCAAACTGCTTCTCGAGTTGTTGTGCTAGCAGCCATGTACTCGGCCTCTGCAGTACTGAGTGCTATCGAGTTCTGCTTCCTGCTGCACCAGGAAATAACTGCAGAACCCAAACTGAAGCAACATCCAGAAGTACTCTTCCGATTTGCAACACATCTGGCCCAATCTGAGTTTGCAAACCCCTGCAATATCAGGTCACCATCTGAAGCATACTTCAATCCATATCCCACAGTGCCCCGTAAGTATTTGAGCACATGTTTTGCAACAATCCAGTGAATCTGCCTCGGTTCGCACATGAACTGACTGAGAGCATTCACAACAAAACATATATCTGGTTTGGTGTTGGTCATATACATCAATGACCCAATCAACTGGCGATAAATGGTGGGATCAAACAAATCAAAATTTGAAGTAGAATCTCTCAACTTCTTCCAATTCGCATCCATCAGAGTAGCCATGGACTTGCAGTCCAACATTCCGAGTCTCTTCAATATATCAATGGTGTATTTTCCTTGTCCTAGGAAAATCTCTTTTTGCCTCTGCCATACTTCTAATCCCAAGAAGTAATGCATCAATCCAAGATATTTTATTTCAAACTCAGAGGTGAGATTCTTCTGACACCATACAATGAGTTTCTCATTTCCTGTGAGAAACAGGTCATCAACATATAAGACCAAAATCAGTGGCTCAGCATTTACAACCTTGTAGTAAAGGTTGGGGTCTGCATCACTATTGGAAAATCCCAAGCTCACCAGGAATCCGTCTATTCGTCCATACCAAGCACAGGGTGCTTGTTTGAGGCCATACAATGCCTTCTTCAGTCTGCAAACATGAGACTCTTTTCCTTGGACAATAAACCCATCTGGCTGTTTGATGTAAACTTCTTCCTCAATAACACCATTGAGAAAAGCTGTCTTCACATCCATTTGATGCAACTTCCATCCCATAGCTGAAGCAATCACGATAATGGATCCGATGGAAGTATATCGGGCCACAGGAACAAAAGTCTCATCATAATCGACTCCCTCTTTCTGAGAGAATCCTCTGGCTACAAATCTGGCCTTGTATTTCCCATATGCTCCATGCCAAGTCTGTTGTGCCCATCTAGCTCTTTTCCGACCTACTGCAACATTTCCGGGGATATCAACTGGATCAATGGAATCGATAGGTTCATCCTTTTCTGCTAACTCCCTCTTGAACTAGAGGGGGAGATGATCTCATCTTCTTTGGTTCTATCATTTCATCATCGATCTCCATGTTTGATCCTCTGCCTTTCCTGACAGCTAATTCTTCTTCAAAGGTCACATCCCTATTGACTTCAATCTGTCTGGACCCTAGGATGTAGATTTTGTAAGTCTTTGAAGACTCACTGTATCCCACAAAGGTTTCCTTCTTGCCTGAAGGTTCCAACTTGGGCACATGTATAAAGACTGGACAACCAAATATCTGAAGGTGGCTTACTTTTGGTTTCACTTTTGTGAAATCTTTCTCCAATGTCATCCTTCTAGGCTGAGAGTCATATTCCAGGAAGCTTCGTGCTGAACATCAACAAGATTCATATGTCCATCGAAACAAGTCTTCTCTTGTAGGCCAAATCACATGGTCTTTTCCCTACAAGTCAAATCCTGACTGATGATCAGTGACATTTTATAATCAAATGAGAAAACAAATAGTTTACACAGGCATCTTAGCTAATACTTTATCACAACAATCATGAGCATGTCTACCAAACATATCTGGGAACTATCTAGATGTTTGCTATCTCCACTAGAACATGCCATCAAGAGTGTGCACTACCCTAAGCATGCAGAAAGGAGATATCATCTAGACTAGCTTCATGAGTGTTGTGTAGCTCATATGCATAATATAACACTATAAACTATATCAACTACTCAATACATTAGATCTTCATATAAAAAAGATTTAAGAAAAAAAAACATATCTATGTAAGCAAGAAAACAAAATACTTATCTCTTATTGTTTTGGTGTGTGGGCCCCCACTGCCTTCTTGTGGGAACCATAAGAGATCTATGTTCTTGCATTCTGGATCTTCTAGAAGAGGAACTCCAAACGATTATCATCCCTTTGCTTCTTGCGATGATGATCCTCTTCTACATTAGCAGTTGAGGCTTCATGCTTCCTTTTACTTGAACTTCGATAGCTATTTGCGTAGTGTCCATATTTTCTGCACCTATAGCATTGAACTTGAGATATGTCCTTCTTCTCCTTTTGATCTGGGCGAGGACTTGGTCTCCTATCTTGGTGCTTGTGTTTATGGAACTTCCTACCTTTTCCCTCACCCTTCGTGGCATGAGAAACAAAAGCTTGGTTATCCTCAGGTTGAGTGCCATGGCCATGGAGTCTTTGACGTGCTGCAATCCTGGTCTCTTCCTGAGTGCAATCTGCCCAAAGCTTATCAAACTTTGGTAGTTTGGATCTATCACTTATGCTTTGGATAAAGGACTCCCATGATGGTGGAAGACCATTTAAAGTGTGGAGGACAAGCTCCTTATCGCTAATAGGATTTCCACTGGTGCTGACCTTGTCTCTGAGTTTTGCGATCCTCATAAAATATGAGGCAATGGATTCTGACTTTGCTATCTTCATATTTGAGAGCTGGTTTCTCAAAGTTATGAATACATTTAGACTAGTGTGTTCAAACAACTTCATAATGGTCTTGAACATTTTCCTAGCACTCTTCTTTCCTGAGATTTGAGGAACCAAATGGTCTCTCACTGAATCCACAAGAATCTTTCTTGCTTTAGCATCATTCTTCCTCCAACGGGATTTATCCTCTCCGGCTTCTTGTTCAGGGACCTTCTCATTTACATATAGCAAGAGATCATTTTCTTCTAGGAGTAGAAGAACCCTAGAATTCCAGGAGATAAATTTAGAGGTTCCTTCCAAACGATTTTCAACTTTCATCCCAATCATCTTGACTGTAGATCTGGCTCAGAAACCCTAGCAGGAGCTAGGTCAAAAATGAAAGTCAATAATTTGAAAAACTGAACCCACAGATAAATTCACCTTGCCAAGGAGAGTTGAATAGAGGGTGGGTTGGTCCAAATATGTGGAGAGAAATGAGTTAAAACTGAAACCCTAATTCTACTGCAACCAAAGAGTTAAGTCAAAAATTGAAAGTTCTCGGAATTGAATTCCATCTTCACCAATAGATTTGTCTTGCCAAGAACGAAATTCCTATGGCTCTTTTTCTTCAAAATGGTGGGTGAAGACTTCACAAGATGAAACCCTAATTTCGGCAGGGTTCCGACAATCCTTCGGCAATGGCTTCTTCTAGAATGGCTCTGATACCATGTTAAATTTCATACATTCATAGCATAAAACATAATTGCATTATCAAGATCTCTAGAAGTAAGACAAAGCACAAAACAACAACACAGAGTTTACCCTGGGAAACTCAAATGGGAGAAAACCCAGCAACCTTCGCAGAGAGATGATAATTCTGAGATCAGAGTAGAAATGAAGAAAGAGAAAAAATGTGAAGTTATCTTTCACAAGTAGATGCCCCAAATAAACCTCCTTCTTCTAGTGATGCGAAAATCTGCTTCTCCAAGTGATGTGCACTTCACAAGTGTGAGAATAAACAAATGAGGAGCACTAACCTCATATTTATACAAGTGCTGAAACCAGAAAATCCCTTATGGGGCCGACTCGTCTTGGGGGCAATAAATATTTTATTTTTAATCTTTTTGTTAATTCCTTTTGCACCCCAAGGCTTACATTGATTCTTTCATGTGTTTACATAATTGTTTACATAAGGTTCTTCTCCCTTAGGAGGTACAAGCAAGTACAATGGAGGTACACAGAAATATAATAAGTAATAGCTTCCGAAGTTGTACAAAATCCAACAAATATTGACAAGATTCACCTCCAAAACAAACTGTCCTGTACCAATTTAGGGCACTAAAACTTGATATAGCAGACCTGATTTACAACCCTTGTAGCTATGTAAACAAGTAGCAGGATACAGTCCTTTTGCCAATCTTTACTAAAGAGTAATTAATTGTTCTTTGTACAGGCCTGATATTTAATTCCTGTAGCATTCAAGTTGACTTTAGGCAGCAGTAATATAACCCTGTTATAGCAGACTTTTATTCCACATTAACTTGATATTTCCTTCACAAGTTTGGTCTCACACTTTATGACCTTTGTTGTGTGTTTTCTCCTGTCTTTTGTGACAGGTTTAGGGGGTAGCAAAAAGTGTGACAGTCTGCTTCTATAGCAGACCTCAGAAAGGGGGCAGAAAAGCGGTAGCAGAGCAAGAGGGAAGGAGAAAGATGGAGGGCGAGGGCTGGATAGGAAGGAAGAAGGCAGGTCGAATTAAAGGAAGGCTTGAAAAGGTAAGGTCGAGGGTAAAAAGGAAAGGGCCGAGGGTTGATGAGGGAAGAACAAGGGAGGTTGAGGAGGAAAAGAAGAGCCCTAAGGCTGTAAGGTGGAAAAAAGAGCAGGCCATGGGTGAAAACCAATTAGTCAGACTCGGACTCGGCAAATACTCGGCTGGCTTGGGACTCGGCAGACTCGGATAAGACTCGGCAAATATGAAAAATATGAAAAAAATAAAAAATGTGGTAACTTTTAAGCACAAAAAACATAGATAATGACATTTCTAATCCATATAAGTTATAAAAACAATTCTATGCAGAAATTCATTAGATCATCTCATAAAAATTAATAATACAACATTTGACACTTGATATTTGTATGCAAAATAGTGAACTGAAAGATGATTCCTTGAACACATTCCAAAATTGTACCAAGTTCAAATACATAGTACCAAGTTCAAATACATAGGTAAACATAACCAGAAAATTAAAAAAGATAGTGTCTCCAAGTCCAAACTCGATTCTCATGCATGACTACGAGCAGTGGAATGCCTAGTATAGGCCCTACTAGAGCTAGTGACAACATCACTAGATGGAAAAATCAATTGTGATGCAGGTGTGTTTGGCGTTTCCATTTCAGAAAATGTTACACCAGAGGGACCCTCGGTCTCTTCATCAAGCCAAGCCAAATCAGGAGGAGCTTCATCCTCCACTACCCAATCAGAGACTAGATCAATCTGATCCAATAAAATTGGATCCAAATCCTTTCCCCGCAGCTGTTTTGTGAGCATCCGAAGGTTGTAGTATATGTAGACCAACTTCTCCAACCTCTCATGCTCCAACCTGTTGCGCTTTTTGGTGTGGATGTGCTCGAATACCGACCAATTGCGCTCACAACCTGAAGTGCTGCAAGGTTGAGTCAATATTCTGATGGTGAATTCCTGTAGTTGTGGTGCCTCAGCGCCACAATCTATCCACCATTGGGCTGTTATAAAAAAAAAAACAAAGATTACAAGTTTTGCAATGTCAAACTTTAAAAATAAAACTAGCAAAATAAAATTTAACGAATTACAAATTGAATCTTACATGGCATTTTCTTCTCCCTGAGACGTTGTGTTGAGCTAAATCCAAACATGCCAGATGGTTCCTTGTACATATCTCGCTGCATATTGATCAAGTCTTGAGTTTCTTGATTGGGGTACATCCTCTCAATGCATATCATCATACCTCTCATCACCTCAGGATCCTTTTGAATTTTAGACCCTGCATTATAGAATATGCTCGGATTGAGATATGCCCTTGCTGCATGTAATGGTGAATGTAGTTGCCTGTCCCACCTGGAATCAATAATATCCCATATAGGACGATATTTTGATTCATCTCCCTTATAGAAGACCTTGATGGACTCTTTGGCCCTGTCTCCTCATAAACATACCCCATTGGTGGTTTGTCACCATCCATGATCCTCAACACTCTCACAAGTGGTTCTGTCATGCTGACAATCTCAGTGACTTCCTCCCATAAACTATCTCTACGGACAGACAAGCTCATAGCCATTGGATCTGGTTTTGTGTTGTCCTTATAATGTATTCATTCCCCGCTACTAACCATCCGTCTCAATGCTTGGTACTCATTAAGAAGGCTTTGGAGGGAGAGAAAGTTGGTTGCAAACTATGTGATAGCAGGGTGACTGAGCTCACCTTCTGTGTGCTCTCTCATAAGACTCAGCACCCAAGCATGGTTATAAATGTACTTGGTGATTTGTTTGCACTCATGAACCACATCTTGCACCCACTCCAACTTCCCAATGTCCTCCAAAATCAAATCTATACAATGGGCAGCACAAGGGGTCCAAAAAAGAGAAGGGTATTTTGCACAAAGCAATTTACGTGCTGCCACATAATTTGTTGCGTTGTCGGTGATTACTTGGACAACATTTTCGGCCCCCACTTCTTCAACAACCTCTGCTAACAATGTAAATATCAGATTTGCATCTTTCACATGTGAGGATGCATCAACAGATTTCAGGAACATGGTTCCTTTAGGGCAAGCCACAAGAAAATTTATGATCGTTCTATTCCTCTGATCTGTCCACCCATTTGACAAGATTGTGCAACCTGTAAACTCCCATGAGCTTTTAATGCTCTCCAACTGTTCCTTGACACACTGCAACTCCTCATCTAGGTATTTCCCCCTAAGTGCACTGTATGAGGGGGCTTTGTATCCAGGGCCAGCGCTTGCAATAGCATCTACCATGGGCTGATAAAATGGAGACCTTGCAATGTTGAAGGAGAGGTTGTCATGGTACCAAAACCTCCTCACTACCATATTTGCCTCCTTCATTTTCCTTTCATTAAAGCTGTCCAAGGTTGGTTGAGATCCCGGGGTTGTACGAGGAAGGAAGAAATGAGAGGTGATAGATGGACTTGCTGCAGCACCTGGTGCAAAACTTGATGAACAACTACTTAGGGGTCCCATTGGAGATCTTCCCATCCCTGCAATTTCAAACCTCAGCCTAGATCTTTTGGCATTTTGGTCTTTGATGCTTTCCAAAGCAACGTTCATTTCCACTGTGACTTCTTCAGGGTAGCCATCACAAACTATGACATCTTTGCACACGACTCGAGCTAAGTGGTGTTTTAACCTGTTTATGCCCCCATACATAGTCGTTGGACAGTACTTGCACTTGACTTGATTGTCTTTCCCTGAGACCACCCGGACACAATGTTCCCATGCTTTATCAAGAGGCCTTCTAGATTTCCCCTTAGGTGCCATGGATGACAATCTGAGTGGAAAAAGTTAAAAACAATTAAAATGAAATTTTATTTATGAATTAAAATTAAATGTAATTTTTTATTTTTTAATTAAATTTAGCCCTTCTTGGCAGGCTATGTCAAAAGACTAAAATGACAAAAACTAGTTACTAAACATTTCTAATTTTGTTTTAAATTTTATTTGTATTTTAATTTTTTAAATTTGTTAATTTTTTTTATTTTTTTTATTTTAAGTTTTTAATTGTTTGGCCGTGGCATGCTGATGCCATGACTGCCTACAAGGCATGTAGGCTGCCACAGTGGCAGCCTACATGCCTGTACGCAGTCATGGCATCAGCATGCCACGGCCAAACAATTAAAAACTTAAAAAAAAAACTTAACAAGTTTAAAAAATTAAAATACAAAATTAAAATAAATTTATAATTTTATTTATGTTTTTGACATTTGCATTAGCATACCATTTCATTTTAATTTTTTTAATTTGTTAAGTTTTTTATTTATTTTTATTTTAAGTTTTTAATTGTTTGGCCTTGGCATGCTGATGCCATCACTGCCTATAGGCATGTAGGCTGCCACAGTGGCATCCTACAGGCTGCCCAGTGGCAGCCTACATGCCTTGTAGGCAGTCATGGCATCAGCATGCCAAGGCCAAACAATTAAAAACATAACAAAAAATTAACAAATTTAAAAATTAAAATACAAAATTCAAATGAAATTTAAAACATAAATAAAATTACATATATTAAATTTTAAAATGATTGCATATATGCAAAAAGTAGGATTTTAGATATAAGTCCGCTTTAATCATAGATTCCTATCAATATATTACTATATGTTTTAATTTTATATATGTTTTTTTTTTAGTTTGAATTTAAATTTTTAAAATACAATTAAAATAAAAAAAATAAAAAAAATGTCGACCAACCTGGAGGCTCTGGAGTCTGGTCAATGGCAGCTGAGCTGTTGATGAGCTAAATCCAATGGCAGCTGATGAGCTAAAATGTAGCAGCGTCTCTTCAATGGTAGCCTGTCCGGAACCCTCACTCAGCAGCAGCTCTTCAATGGTAGCCTGTCGATGGCAACCGGAACCCTCACTCAGCAGCAACTCTTCAATTGTAGCCCGTCGATGGCAATGGAAACCTTAGGAGCAATCACGAACCCTCAACCGAACCCTCAGTCGCGGCTCACACTTCGCTCACTCTCAGAGTCACTTAGCGGCTCACTCTCAGTCGCTTTACGGCTCACTGTGAGTGGAGGAGGACCTCGAACGCCTTCTTAAAGGCTCAAATCGGTGCCAAATTTTCGCACCAATCTTTTGGCGCCAATATGAAAGCCCGCGGTCGTCAACTATTGGCCCATTAACTGCCACGAGGGATGGACAACACGCCAGTGAGTATCCGCGAGTTTCAATGAGTTTACCCTAAACCCGCGAGTGTCGAGTTAGGGCTCCGAGTATGCTGCGGTTATGCAGCTGACACTTGACTCGGACAGACTCGGCAAGACTTGCGAGTCTTAGCCGAGTGAAACTACACTGGTGTAAACTGTAAAGGAGAATTAGAGCTGTTAGGGAGAAATAAGGGTAGGATTAGGGTTTTAGGAGTTTTAAGGTTTTTAGGGCTTCCACAAATTTCGCCCTATCCTTTTTTAGGGGTAAATAGGAAGGCCGAATTTATAGGAGGGTAGAAATTTTAGTGAGACAAAAAATTTGAATTTATTTTTTATTTGTTATTTTTTAAGGTTTCAGACATAAAATTGCAGACCTAATTCTAACCCTAATTCTACCATGAAAATGCAAGCGAATTTGATAAAAGTTGATAACTAGGGCTTTAATGGATGAAACCCTAAACCCTAGGCTTAGAGGAGAGGTGACCAGCCTCCCTCTTGGAGTAATTTTCTCTTTGACTTCTAAACTAGGGCTTCCTACAACAACCTCTAGGGTTCGTTATAGGAGCTTAATCTAGGGAAAAATTAGAGATCCAAGGCCAAACTAGGGAAAACCTCCTCTTGGGATCGTTTTCCACCATGCAAAGAAGATAAAAGGAAGTCAAGAAGGCCTAAATCAGAATACTTATTTTATTTTCTTCAGTGGGAGTCGCAAGGAGAGACCTATCAAGTTAGACTAAACAAATCTCACCAAAGTACTAAAGAAGAACGTACCTTGAGTACTGGAAGGAGCAATCGCCAGATAAGCCGTACAGGGTTAGTCCTAATAAATGTACTTCAATTGTGAAGAGGACTCACCTTGAGTTCTTACCTAAGTGTCGTTTTTGCCAAGGGTGTAAATGACTCCGGATAAACCACTTCAATCTTTGAAACGTCCCCGACAACGATGCCAAAAAATGTTACTAGACAAACTAGCAGGGCTAGTGTCCGATAGACAATGCAAGGAGGGTGCGACCCAATGTCACCTCAGTTACATTTCCACAAACTTCTTAGGAGTGTCGTGACCTCCAAGGGGAGAGCCCTTTTTGATATTATGCAAGAAACTTAGGCAACCAAACTATATCTTCTACATGATTGTATTAGTGACTAGTGCCTTATGGGGTCCGATAGAACATGAAGAACAAATATCGAACATAGTACGTGCTATCAAATGAAAATAAAGGCTTTCTTCATCAAATAATTACTATGAACATATGATCATTTACCAAATAAAGAGGGCAAAGTATGTGAGTACTACTGCACTGATGCAAATAACCAATTTATGAAAAGTAATCTCAGTAGTAAACACAAATTTTATCCATTGAATGTTGAATGTACTTTGGTGTTTCCAATAGTGTCAAGCAATGGATCAATTTAGTACTAATTAAGACAGTCATATAGCATCATGAAGTTATTAAATATTGACAAGATTCACCTCCAAAACAAACTGTCCTGTAGCAATTTAGGTCACTAAAACTTGATATAGCAGACCTGATTTACAACCCTTGTAGCTATGTGAACAAGTAGTTGGATACAGTCCTTTTGCCAATCTTTACTAAAGAGTAATTAAGTGTTCTTTGTATAGGTCTGATATTTAATTCCTGTAGCATTCAAGTTGACTTTAGGCAATAGTAATATAACCCTGTTATAGCAGACTTTTATTCCACATTAACTAGATATTTCCTTCACAAGTTTGATCTAACACTTTATAACCTTTGTTGTGTGTTTTCTGTTGTCTTTTGTGACAGGTTTAGGGGGGTAGCAGAAAGTGTGATAGTCTGTTGCTATAACAGACCTCATAAAGGGGGAAGAAAGGTGGTAGCATCAGCAAGAGGGAAGGAGAAAGATGGAGGGTGAGGGCTGGATAGGAAGGAAGAAGGCAGGCCGAATTAGAGGAAGGCCTGAAATGACAAGGACGAGGGTGAAAAGGAAAGGGCCGAGGGTTGATGAGGGAAGAACAAGGGAGGCTGAGGAGGAAAACAAGAAGCCCTAAGGCTGTAAGGTGGAAAAAGGAGCAGGCCGTGGGTGTAAAGAAGGAGAGTTAGGGAGATATACAGGTAGGATTAGGGTTTATTTTTAGGGTTTTAGGAGTTTTAAGGTTTTTAGGGCTTTCGCAAATTTTTCCCTAGGGTGTTTTAGGGGTAAATAGGTAGGCCGAATTTATAGGAGAGAGGGCCAAAATTTTAGGGACACCAAAAATTTGAAAAAAATTATTTTTTGATTTTTTAGGGTTTCAGACATAAAATTGTAGACCTAATTCTAATCCTAATTCTACCATGAAAATGCAAATTTACACATGAAAATGCAAGCAAATTTGATAAAAGTTGATAACTAGGGCTTTAATGGATGAAACCCTAAACCCTAGGCCTAGAGGAGAGGTGACTAGCCTCCCTCTTAGAGTAATTTTCTCTTTAACTTATAAACATAATACAATTGACGGCTATGATGAGCCGGAGCTAAAACACATGGATCAAATCACTAATGAGGGGTGCGCACTCACTAAGGTGGCCCTAGGGGGGTCACACCACATAAAAGACTATGACAAGTGTAAGGAGCACACGGTGGGGCTAGGGGTATTAATGTTCTTCACTAGCATCACCCCATGGCAGAATGATAAAAGATATGACTCAATAACATCACAAAGTGACCAAGTGACCAAATCGTGCCCCCCTCAATCGTAGAATAATACATCAAAATAGTGCCCCAGAGTGTGTGGACCCCACTGAATGATGAGACTGTGCCGAAAGGTGTGGGATGCATCATGAATGACCTCTAAACAAACCTCATGCCAATTCCTTGCCTCATTTTCCCAAATTGAATTCCTCAATGACCATTTTATCCCATTTTTTTTATCTTAGGAAAATCACATGTAAATGAATAAAATGCCTATACCTCTCTACCTGGTGCTTCGGGCACAAATTTGACTATACCAAAGTGTCTAGGAGTATGGAAATATGGTAATAACAAGTGGTTGGACCCCATACTCCCTCTGTAGCGCCCTAGGAGAACCAAATAAAATATCATCTCTGCTGCCAGGCCATTTTATTATGGCAAATTTGCAGTAAAGTGATAATCTGAGTGAAATCTCGTCCGGGAGTGCCTATAACTGAAATATGAGTGTACCAGTGGACTTAGAAGGTCCAAATGCACTAGAGATGAGTCCTCATACACCTTGTGGCTACTTGGATAATCAACTGTAATCTCAACCATGCCCGAACTAATAAAAATAAATGGTCTGTAAATAATAATAACTATAAAAATCCATCAAACCATCAAGTGAAGCCTGTGTCTGCTACATGGAACCATCAAATGGGCATCAAGGGACCATACATCACCAACCTCGAGCATCACTGGTCCAACTCATCTCTGATCCTATGGTTGACTTGGTCAAACTAGGTTTGACCAGGTCAAGACTAATCAAAATATGACCCAGGCTTAAAATGCCTGATGCTGCAAGTGCAAATGGTTAAGGTATGCTCTTTTAATCATTCTAATAGCAAGACTTAAAGTAGGAAGTATCATTTCACTGGTGGTTAATTAATAATTATATCAAATATAAGTTTAAATAATCATTTACTCAAAACAAAACCTCAAGAATATACTCATTTCATAGACGTGAACATTTTGCTAGCAAAGGGTGAGGGGTGAAGAATGCAAGGCTAGGATAAGGGGATGACTTGACTGACTCAACACTGTGATACTTTGGATAAGGGAAAGGGAATACACACTTAAGCATATGTTGGATAATAAACACACAGGGAATGGCAGTGTCTCACAAATGGAATAAGTTGTTTAGAGAGGTGCTTATTCAACCTTGGCAAATGTCTACAACTCACATCCAAGCTGAATCCAGTTCCATGAGGATCTTTGCTAGAACCGCCGTAACTAGGTGCACAACTAACCGTAATTTGAGGTTCTAGGGGACACTTAGAATTAGTTGTCCCTTACTCCATCTCACATCCTAAACCGCAGGCTCCGTGAGGTATTAATCATTACATTTAATTCATGGCCAACAATCTTTGGATTTAGCATACATTTAACCACTGCTTTTTAGGCCTTTAGGACCCTTTGGATTTTGCATGTGCTTAGGAGCACAACTAATCGTAGCTTGCATCCAGGGTGCTTTAACATTTCAATTTCCATAGCCCTCTTTCATTGTGTTGAGAAGCACAGTTTTAATTTGTTTCCATGGGCTTGCACAAAAGATAAGATAATAGTTTCCACATGCATGTAATGATGGTAGTACTATTTGCTTCAGGCTTAGCCAACACAACTCAAGCAACTAGGGGGATTATCCACAATCAAGACCAAACATCGGGGCAACCAACTAGAGTGATCAAGGTGTCAAAACCAACTCACCTAAGCTCAGGAACCAACACCAGCGGGTTCTCCTGGCCCAAAAGGATCAAGTCTTTGGTAAGTTTTGCTGCCAACTTAGAGCCGAGACACAAACTAACAGGGATGCCATCCAACACATAGGCAAAAGTGGGGAAGTCTCCCGTATCACAGGCTGAGGTGTAAGTCAGGGTGAAAACCAAAGATGGGAGAGAGAACGAATGGGATGGGGAAAGTGAAGGTGATGTCTAAACTAGCAAGCCATAATGGTGGGAATGATCACGTCCATACTACTAAGAGGGTAAAACCAATGAGTATAAACAAGAGCTTCTAATCCTGAGTAATTAGACCACTTCGATAATCATTTAAGCAACCAATTCCATATAACATATATATACCATCAGATCATGACCACTAGATACCAAGTCAAGCTACCAAGATGAGCAAAAGAACAAAACAATCATAACCAATGCACACTATATACCTGCTGGGCCATATACCTATACCTGCCATCTGGATCATCAAATAGTCACTGGATACACTGTTGCTGAAACTCTGGGCACTGCACTGCTCTGTATGGAATGAAAATGGTCACCTCGGTCACCAAATCTGAGGTCACGAGGCTCAGTCTTGGCATAAGGTTCATTATGTCTGATCTGGGGCTGCTCTGACATGTGAGTGATCTTCAAAAAGTATTGCTCATCATAGGTTGATCTCATCAAAAGGATGTAAAGGCTTGGCTTAAAAATGTACAAGAATCTGCTCTACAAATCATGGTAGCCCGACTACTATGGATGTGATAACAAGACCCATGCCAACAAGTAAGGAAGCCTCTAAGTCTTTGCGAGTAATTGCTAGTTTCTATGGTATCTCGAGATGTCGTCCATGATTCAGATGCCTTGCATGGAGTTACATCAGCAGTATAGGCATCAGTATGGAGTAGAGGGTGAGATACACTCTACTCAGTGGCATGAGCCCATTGGTGGCTGCATGCGGACCTTCCAGGGTGTTTTGACCTTTGCATGCATGAGTTTTTCATGACTTGTCAGTGATCATAGGATGCATGCAAAAGTGACTTTTTGCATGCACCGAGATTAGGTTTTTGGTAAACCTAATTCATCGGTGAGATTATTTATAGAGGCAAGGGGTCCCCGGATTAGGTTGCTCTGTTGACTTATCAGAGAGTGATAGCTCAAGAGTGAGGAGGGTGCATTAGTGCGTGTAGGGTGACTTTCTGAGAGAGAGAGAGAGGAGTTGCTGCAGGAGCTAGGGTGGTTAGATCTGAGCTAGATCAGTGACCATTAGCTCCAGAGGCACTTGGCACTAAGATCTGTGGACTAAGATAGTTCACTGAGGTGGTTTCTGCTGAGTTAGAGGAGGACGTGTTCCACAGAGGAGTGAGGGTGCATTACCTGAGGAGAGAGGAGCTCATTCAGAGTCCGGTCGACCGATTCCGAGTCTGAGACGTTGAGGATAGCCTTGCCTCAGCATTCGAGGAAGGTTAGTGACGATTAGAGCTCAGACCTATTGAGATTCGACACAGTACAAGCATTAGACATCCAGAGGGGAGGGCACATTTCTCCATGTAGAGGAAGGCGCATTTATTTAGTTGAGCAGTTGGTTGTCTTCTGTTGTAGCGCAGATCAGAGCAGAGGATAGAGAGAGGCAGTACAGTCAGGGGCACTTGCAGAGATTCTCAGATCCAGTTTGATAGTTAGGGTACATTCTCCCAGTGCATGCATCACCTGATGCATGCAGATCTAGAGTTTGACCCGTTCAGGGATCGAGTTACTTCTGAGGTAACATTGTATTGTATTTGTTCATTTATATATATGCTCTGGATCGAGAGAGAAGATAGCCCCACAGGATTGTTGGTTTTCCCCGTTTGGGATTTCCAGGGTTTATGCAGTGTCATTTGTGTGATTGTATGTGTTTTAAAGTTGTAAAGAGATCTAGTTGTTGATTTTATGTCTTTATGAGTATTTATTGGTATACGAGACTCAAACCGCTTGATATCTCAGGGCTATCCAGAGGGAGTAGTGATATCTGGATTAATTAAAATTTACATGGTATCAGAGCCTTGGTAAGGGTCAAGAAGGGAAATCACACAGAGATCAGTGACGATAGAGACTAGATCTACCAGATCTGAGGAGAAGAGCTCAGATCTGAGGTTGTAGAGGTTAGATCTATCAGATCTGTGAGTTCAGTGGCTAGATCTGAGATAGATCTACCAGATCTGTGATCAGGAGTGAGACTTGTTTCACTATGGGTTACTATATTTGAGTACAGAGAGTATGGCCACTAACTTGAGAGTGGAGGACTAGTTGGATGGTGCCTCCAACTACAGTGCATGGAGTGCACAGATTGTACTCTTACTGAAAGAGTGCGAACTGTGGGATGTTGTGAACAGTACAGTCGCAAATCCAGTCACAGTTCCATCAGATGCTACTGCTAAAGTAGCGTATGACATAAAGAATGTGAAAGATCAGAGGATCTTTCTTGATGCGATCAAGGATCATGTCATTCCACATGTCTCAACCAAAGACAATGTTTATGAGATGTAGGATGCATTGACTAGTTTATACCAGAGTTCCAATGCCAACAGGAAGACGGTTCTCAGAGAGAGATTGAGAAGCAGCAAGATGGGAAAGGATGAGAGCATGTCCACATACCTCACCAAGATCACTCAGGTGAGGGATGAGTTAGGAGGTGTGGGTGAGAAGGTTGAGGATAGCGAGTTGGTTAGACAAGCCCTAAATGGCGTGACTGTGCCATGGGCAATTTTTAACTAGTCCATTATTGCTAGAGAAAACCTTCCCAAGTGGGATCGTCTGTGGGACTTGTTGTCCACCGAGATGCACACCAACAGAGATTCAGTCAGGGGCACCTGTAGAGATTCTCAGATCCAGTTTGACAGTTAGTGCACATTCTCCCAGTGCATGCATCAGCTGATGCATGCAAATCTAGAGTTTGACCCGTTCAGGGATTGAGTTACTTCTGAGGTAACACTGTATTGTATTTGTTCATTTATATATATGCTCTGGGCTCGAGAGAGAAGATAGCCCCACAAGATTGCTGGTTTTCCCCGGTTGGGGTTTCCAGGGTATATGCAGTGTCATTTGTGTGATTGCATATGTGTTAAAGTTGTAAAGAGATCTAGTTGTTGAGTTTATGCCTTTATGAGTATTTATTGATATACGAGACTCAAACCGCTTGAGATCTCAGGGCTATCCAGAGGGAGTAGTGATCTCTGCATTAATTAAAATTTACAGTAATATCCATCATAATATTATTGGACAAGGAAAAATTCTAAAAATACCCACATGCCTGAAAGATGAGGTCATACCTATGTCTACTCAGCAAAATCGACATAGACACCAATTATGAGTGCAAGGCAAACAAGAGTTTGCCTGACATACAAAGGAGGTAGGGCTACAACGTACAACTATGTAGCATGGGAACCACTCCCGACTTTTAGGAAACTCGTTCCCGAAGTTCCGACGTTCCGGGGAACTTGGGAACTTGTAGGAGACCTTCCAAATCCAGCGGGAACCGTTCCGAATGGTTTGGAACTTACTGGGAACTTTTACCCTCTAAAATCAGGAACTTGGGGACTTATTCTTGCGTGTTTCCTTAACTGGGAGCTTCCATGCATTCATGATCACCACAAAGGTTGTTAACGACATTCCTATTTCCTCGCAACCATACTTTTACATGGTTGACTCAGAATTTTTTCTCTAGAAAATTAAGTTGCAGTAAAAGTCTATTTCACGCTACCTTATTGAGTTGGTGCACTAATCTCTGCCTACTGCCTGTGCTAGAGTATCTACTCTTCACTACGCTGAATTGCAGTTACTACTAATAAATAATAAATGTAAATCTATTTTGAATTTTTATATATTAAGTAAAAGAAAGTAAATTTATATATTTTACTATTTACTTTATGAATAAAAAAATAAACCTTTAAAAAATTGGAAATAGTTTTAAATCTTACTTCAAAACTAAATTCATATATTACATTTAAATAAAAATGATCTTGATTTTTATTTTATAATAATTTAAATTTGATTATTCATACACCTTTGCAAATACCCTAGCATTGAATGTCTTGTAAACATATAATATTCTAATACATTTTAATCATAGTTGACACAAAATTGAAAACTTACTCTATACATATAGCCACAACTATAGGGACTATAACTTCTAAAGTTTCCACTTTAGAAAGAGTCTACCTTATATAATCAATGACGTGGTGGTTTGTGCTAAGTCATCCGGTTCTCATGTTTTTTTAATTATTTTAATTTTATATTTTTTAATATATATTATTGATGTTCCCAACCTGCCGTTTCTTGCAAATTTTTGGGGAAACTTCTAGACGTATCTGATAGTCGTACCCACACTTCCTACGTTTCCGCGTTCCAGAAACTTGTGCAACATAGACATGCAGTGAAGATGGAATTAACTTTTTCTACTTGACCAACTCAGCAGCAATAGCTTTTCCTTAAAGGTTCCTATTTGGCATAATTTATGCTGTTGGGAGCGGGGAGCGGGAAGCGGGAGCAAAGCGAAAAGCAAAATTTTCAAAAGCTTCCAGGGTGGGAGTGTTTCCGAGAGTGTTTTTTATATAATATATATTTTGATGCATATGCCAACAAAACCATGTGCATCCATCAGAATTCAAACCATTATACATAGATATGCAAAGTTTCTTATGTATATAGCAAGTAAGAGTGCATACAACCAAAATAGCACCGAGTGTAATCCATATCTGAACCAAAGTACATCAATAAATTGGCTATAAACTAGGGATTCTTTAAAAACTAGTTTTGAGGCCACCAACATCAATCTGAACAATTAGCACCATCAACATCAAGGTACATAGAGGGGTTGATGTGTTTGATTGAATGGCAATCCCATACCCTCATACATGATAGAATCCCATGGAAACATTGCAATCCTGAAATCCTAAAAACTGTTAAGTCTGTTGAATTTTGAATGGGATACAAAATTCTACTTTTGGCATTTGAAGTCCGATGAGGTTGGAACCACTCTCAAACATCCTGAAACAATTAATGGTAATGTTAAAAATTTATGTAAAAGTTGACATTTTCCTTATTTTTCATTTTCTAAAGTAAAAGTATAGAAAATGAAAGATAAGGAGAATGTCAACTTTTACTTAAGAATTTAATATTACCATTTAAAGCTACTGATGATTACTAAGGTTAGGTTTTTAACCTTTGTAACAACAGTAAATAAAATAATAATAGTAATAATAATAAATAATATAATTAATTAATTAATAATTAAAATAATTATATTTAGTAAATAATGAAAAGTCAATGGGTATCTACCCCTTCATCTCGTGAACAGTCAATGTGTATACATACATTGTCACGAAGCTCATTGTAATTATCATTCATATTTTATTCAATATCATATTATATATATATTTATATAGTCTTGTATATTTAAGCACTCAGCTATAAGTTTATGCTTTTAATCGCAACAGTGGTATCAGAGCTAAAATATTGACAGCCACAACATGCATTGCACATTAGACATCACATAAATGCTTGAAGCAATTAATAAAAAGCTAGATTCAATTACAACTGCTAACCGGAAACCTCCCGACAAGGTATCATATATTAAAAAATTAAAAGAAAATAAGAATTCTGATGAAAAAACTAATACGAATATGGACGAATATGATTCCAAGGAAAGGGAATTGATGGAAAATGATCAAGTATCACTCTGTTCTGCTCTCCTGCCTAGTCAAACTCGTGAGGTTCCATTTTTTAAAAATCCTAAATTGAAAGATGCTCCAAGCTATTTAAAATCAAAGGATTCTAGAAGTGTACTAAGACACCCTCCTTCCACACATAGAAGGGGTCTTCTCTCAGAATGGGATATTGTGAAAGAAACTATTCCGAGAGCTAGTGCACAGACACTGGAATTGGAACAAAACAAAGTCCAAATCTCTACAGAGAATGATTACTCTGAAACTCAGGTTCTTGATCAAATGGAGAAGTCCGTTACAAGGGTTATTGATAAAATACTAGAAAGAAGCATAATTAGGGAGGCGGTTCACAATGATGAAAGTGCAACTGAAGATTCGTGCTCCAATCCTGACTTGAATTCTATAGAAGCCAAAATCAAAGTTGAAGGTTCACGCTCTGAGTCAGAATCGAAGTGGGAATGTAAACAAGAAGAAGATGAAGACTACGAATCCAGTCTCCCAGAAGAAGAAATCGACTCTGAAGAAAAGGATGATGAGCCATGGTCTGTACAATTAGAAGATGAAAGGGAGGCCTACCTTATCAATTACGATTATTTGAATGGAATAAACGATATCATCCAATATCTACCCGCTGCGAGTTCAAATGCCATTAAACATTCCAGTATCATGATCAATGATCCTATAAGTGATCGAATATGTCCAACTCTTCATAATCATCTGCGCCCTTCCATTCTCAAGATCCCACATGATTTTGAGGAGTTCCCTCCATCTTTTATATCATCTCGGGATTCACATAAGAATTTGTTGAAAAGGTTTTGCAAAGATCCAAAGAAGGTTAGAAGACAGATTAGTATAAGCATGACAACACTAATAATGCATGTCCCTGCAAATGATTGGGCTAGTGGAGGACATTTTAATTGGTTGAAGAAATTGGGTTCCCATTATGATTGTTTTTCTGAGATAAAAGAAGAGAAGGAAGAGGACTGGAAGGTTCTGCGGCAAAAGCTCAATTTGATCCGTCCTTACTGCCAATACAGAGGGAAAAATAAAGTCAAACACCGATTTCAAAATGTAGCAACCTGTAATGGCGTTCCCTCCCCACAACTTATAACCTTGGCTGTAAACTCACATTTTAAAAATCGTTGAAGGTCGTCTTCTATTGCTTGACCACAATACAATGAAATATCAGAAATTAGAATCCAATATTCTTTCCCTTGCTCCATCCTTCCATAATTTAAGTTACAGCTTCTCATTCTTGTCTCAATCTTGGTATGGTACTTTAACATTTCAATTCATCTATTCTCGCCTTCATGAATCCGGCATTACATCATATAGTCTCCGCGCATTGGTGGACGATTACAAAACAGATATGAGAATCCAGAGGATGGCCAATAGCATTTCATACATCTCGTATGAGCCACCACCCTGGTTGGTTCGTCCAGCTTGGAAAAATATTCTTCAAGTGGTGGATAAATTAAATATATTATATATTAAGTTATGCAGGGTGTTGGGTCAGGCCTTTCCTTGTTTACAACCTAGTAAGAAAGATAAGTGAAATTGAAGTACAGCTTTTCCTTCTCGCGTTCTTGCCAGCAGCTTGGAATAAAAGCACAGTGTTGGGCCTGGCAAGCTCCAGCCAGAAAACTCGATAGCAGCAAGGGAAAAGTGCCAATGTTATATATATGTTCAAATACAAAAGGACAATTACGGATAGTGATGAATATGGTTGTCTATGATTGTCATTGATGACAAGCCATTAATGACAAAGGTTGATGTGATGATATAGCAAGCAACCAAAGAGCAATGACACGTCATGGCATGAAGAACCTTGGATGTGGGCATTAGAGCCATTGGAACACCTAATGAGCCAAATGACCCATTCTGTGGTCATTTGTGTGTTAATGGGGTCATGAAGCCTCTTGCTTGATGAAGACGCCTTGAAGAAGCCCTTGGACCCACACTTGATGGGTTAATGGTCCTTGTACTCTTGATGAAGATGATGTGGACGACGCATATGATGATGACATGGGTTGTAGACAAACTCTTATAATGATATGGTGACCTTGAGGTCCCTTGGACCCACACTTGATGGGTTAATGGTCCTTGTACACTTGATGAAGATGATGTGGACGATGCATATGATGATGACATGGCTTGTAGACACACTCTTATAATGATATGGTGACCTTGAGGTTTGATTGGGAGGTCAACCTTTAATACAAAGTAATAAATTAATGAAAATATATATAACAAGCCCTATTGACTCCTAAGATTGACCATTTGAGGTGGTAACAAGTTTGGATGACAAATCAAAGTCTAAATAATTTTTTTATTAAATTACCATCCTCACGTTGTTGAAGTCGGCACCAATAAAAATTCAAAAATAATAATAATAATAATAAATTTACATGTCGGCTCCAATTTGTTTTTGGGGAAATTAGTATAAATACCCAGTCGAAAGTTTCATTTTTGAAGTGGGAATTCGGTGGAGTTCCTCTGAGAATTTCGTGATTGTGTCTGAGGAGAATACGCAGGGTTGACAGAGGCTGCCTCAGGCCCGAATTTGTAGCAGCAGCAGAAGTTTTTTTTTTGGATTTTTTTTTTTTGTATTCATCTCTGATTTTCGGGTACAGTGGACTGAGGCAGCCACAGTGAATATGAAGAAGACTCTCACTCTGTTTTGTTTTGATACCTATTGAGACAGCCGAAGTTGAAGAAGGAAGTTTCAGATCTGAAATTCATGGACAATTCTACTATAAATAAAGATGAATTTGTTGGCTTGATGAGAGGAATGCATGTAGATTGGATGGAGGAGATTTGAGCTCTGTTTTTCAGGCAAGAGGAGCAGTAACGCAGCAGCAGACATGAGTTTTTAAGTCTGATATAATTTTTGCAGTTGGCATGATCCTTGAAGCAACAGAGCTACGGCTAATGAGCAGCTTAACAAAGATATGATACAGTAAAATACAGTGACATGATTATATGACAATTGAGCAGACTTGAAGTGGACAGATTGATGACATGACATGATTGGACAATTTGAAGACATGACTATGACAAGATGATGAGCAGAGGACAAAATTAGTATTGATAAGCAGCTTCCTTATTGCAGGTTGTGTATGAGAAGACAGTTGAAGATATTTGTTAAAACCTGAATATGTTGACCTTCATAAGCAGAAAATAAAGATCAGTATGACAATGATGAGGAGACCTTGATGACTTGAACAGATGGCATGAGCAATGGTATTGTGCAGCAAGCAGAGATTATGTGCAATGATGATCTTGGCAAGACAGTGACCAGTTGTTGAGCAGAGGACAGATAAATGTGTTATGACTGAGTTATTGGACAAGTCATTGACAGACGATGTGACAGAAATTTGTATGTAAATACAAGCAGGGTCTTGTATCCATTTTCTTGGCTGGGTCTAATAAAGACTAGGCAGGGTCCTAGATAAAGAGTTGGTGCTCTTTTGTTTCAGTTGGTGCTGAATTGCCTCATGGTTGTAGCCGTTGAACCAATTACAAAAATTACAAAACTATATCTTGTGTCTCTTGTGTGTGATGTGTTGGTGATTATATGACATGTGCTTGGATGATTAATTCATTGATGAATATGTTGTTGAAATAATTGTGAAATGATGTTTAAAGTTTTAGTGATTGAAGAAGTTGAATTTTGATTAAGTATAGGCTCACTGATTCACCCCCCCCTCTCAGTGAGCGTTGTGTCTAACAGATAGCAGATGAAGTTGATGTTTTAAATGATAATTGCATTGTTCCAATAAGTAATGGTTTTGACGGTCAATATAAAACGAATAGTATTGTCCAAAAAGTCAAACCATTATATATTCGATTGCTGGCAAAATTAGCAATGCTCAAGGGTTACCTTGTTATTTCTGTTCCACGTTTTCAAAGGTATCATGCCCTCCCCAATCGCCCTAGCAACCGCTTGTCCAAACCATTAGACACTCATTTCCATAGAAGTAATGTACGCAACTTCCACATCCAAAATTATGAAGAAACACGAGTCACAATGTGCTTTAGTGAATCATCTTGTCGGTTTAAAAGAAAAATAAAATTAAAGGGTGGAATAAGCGAATATTACAACTTAATTGGAGGAAGAGTTATTTAACTTCTCATAAATACCATGGGAGGAAGTTATTAATTAGGATAAGTTAAAAAATAATAACGAAGGTCCTTATTGGCATTTTTTTCAAAGTCTCCAAAAGATTTATATATTTTGGTGGAGTGAAGATAAAAGTGTTATGTTATAAAAATAAAATAAAAAGGAAGGTTTAAGTGTCACCATTATGAAGAATTCGAGAAGTCATGTGAAAGCTTATATAACTCAATAAGGTTATGTAAGCATGAAGAAGAAATATTACATTAAGGACGAGTATGATATCATCATGGGAACATGTTTATGTTTGACAATATGTTTATGCTTTGAGGACAAAGCATATTTTAAGAGGTCGGCAATGTAACAACAATAAATAAAATAATAATAGTAATAATAATAAATAATATAATTAATTAATTAATAATTATATTTAGTAAATAAAGAAAAGTCAATGGGTATCTACCCCTTCATCTCGTGACCAGTCAATGTGTATACATACATCGTCATGAAGCTCATTGTAATTATCATTCATATTTTATTCAATATCATATTATATATATATTTATATAGTCTTGTATATTTAAGCACTCAGCTATAAGTTTCTGCTTTTAATCGCAACAACCTTTTTGCTATTAGAATAGGATTTTCCTCCTTTATATAGCATTAGTATAGGCCTAGGGTTAGCCCCCCCCCACCCATCCCTTAATTTTTTGGTTCTTTTTAAGAAAAATTGGAAAAAAAAGTCGGGAGCGTTTTTTTTTGCAAGGAAGCGAGCTTCCTGAAAATGCTCCCATATGGGAGCGTTTAGGGAGAGCGCTTTCCCAGCGCTCCCTGGACGCTTCCTTCGGAAGCGAGCTTCTGGAGTGGGGGCGGGGGGCTGCTCCCACGCAATGTAAGTCAGGATAAAAAGTGTGGGCACAAGGTGAATCATGGTTAATGGTAGTAATGACCAAAGTCATATATGACCCATTTAGCACAGCAAGGGTCGAATTTACCTTACCAGCAATCCAGCAGTTTGAATTAGAACTGAGAATAGCAACTTCATTTTTAGGGGTCTTTTGTTTAGCAAGACTAGCAAAGGTGCCAAGTGTGGATGAGGAAGCAAGCCATGGTTTTGGGCTAGACAGAGATGCCAAGGTGAATTAAGATCTAGGATTAGGTCCTTGGCAATCCCACTCATATGACCCCTTCCAACTGACTGCCACTTGTCACTCTAAGATACCATCCAAATATTCAACACTGATATTGACTCATCACTCTTTCATCCACTGGAACCTCAAACCACTCTATCACTACAAGTACATGCTTGGAAGTTTGGAACCATGACGTGCACCTGTACCTTCCATACATAGAAGCTGCTAATTATAGATGTGCAAAAAAGCAGTCTTCCATGTTTAAAGGAAAAAGCAGAAGGCGGGAAAGACTGATCATGAAGGGAGGCAGCATTAGTCTATCTTCTGTAAAAAGAAAAAAGCAGTCTCACTGGACATGCTTTTTTACAAGGAGCATGAATATATGACATCTCTTTCATGTGGGCTCCACGGATCTCGGGCTCCTGGGAAGGGTCAAACTGCTAAAATTAGCTGTTCTCGCAGACTCTGGTTACTCTAGAAGGAACTGATATCAATGTGCATGTCTGGACACATCTGCAAATGGAACTAGCCCGATGGAGAATCTGGTGGCAAAAGTACGCCAGCAAACCAAAACGAAAACAATGTGAAAAAGAAGGCAGATACGCTAACCTGCACAACTCAAACGTCAAAAGAAAGTATAAACCTAATGCACATACTAGAAATGGGTATAAGACAAACAAAGACAGAACCCTCATACTCAAATTAACAACATATGATCAATCCAAGGGACTAAAAACTACACTATATTGATAGTTGGTAGCCTTATTCTTATGGGACCTGATATTTCTTTCATATGGCAGTGAGGTGGCTGGTCAGTTGATGGCTAATCTTAGAAAATCAAATGGAAGACTGCTAAAAGATCCTACGATATGTGAAAGGCACCATACAATGTGTAATGGAATATGGCAAATGTGCAGATTTGAAGTTTAGGGGATATATAGGTTCTGATTATGCAGATAATAACAACGATAGATATACATAAGGCTACACTTTCATTCTGGAATAGCAAACTACATCATGGAGCAGCAAAAAGCAAGCTACAGGGGTGTTATCATCTATTATAAAGCAGAAATTTGCTCAGTATGCCCAGTATGTGTGGTGATGACATGTAAGAATTTTGCAGGCTGTTGATATATAATAGCAAAATGAACCCATCTCTATCCTCTGCTATAATCAAAGTTCCATCCAGATTGTGGCGGAGCTTCTTTATTGTAATATGAATGGTGGACATATTCAACCATGGACTCAGTGAGGGAAAGCATGCAACATACAGAAGTTTGTGGGGAGTCATAGAAAACAAAATAAGCATTAAGGGGGAAAGTATCATAATATTAATGATTAGTTTGTCTAGAAGGCCGATCATGTCCGGTAGAATATGTGCCATGTTAGATTCCATGTCAGTATGTTTCATGTCATGTAAATTCCTAGTCATTAAAATATAAATCAAAGTGAATCAGCCCCTTAATGCAAGCATTCTCCCTGCTAAAACAGTCATGCTGCTAAAAGATGATGTCATGACAACATCAGTAGATTATACAAAAGTCCATTATAGAGGAATTTAACCGCCTTTTTCTGTGTATAATTATAGGTAGAGTTATGGATCTTCTTTAGCGCTTTCTATGGTGACCAATTAGCCTTGTATGCTGCTGTTATAATGTGTCTCATAATCTGAATTTCAGTTTCAGGTCTGATTATTTATGTACTAATGATAGTTTTAGTGATTCTCTGCTAGTTTTATGCTATATTATTGTTATAAATCAACATAACAGGTATGGCACTTGATACAATGATTTAATACAGCATCCAGTAATGTTTAAACTTTAAACAATCACACTTGGACTAATGTACCTTGTCAGAAGAATAAGTAGAACTTGTGAATTTTGAAGTGGTATTCAGACAACTGAGTAGGGCATGCAAACAGTTGCACTTTTAGCTGTATCATATCTTCTAAGATAATATATAAAAAGCTATACGACGTGAAGACATTCAAAGAACATCTTCGTCATTGACCTAGAGAAAATTCAAAATTCCCTGATCATGAACAGGTTCCATCTAAGATGCAGCAAGATCATTAGCAGGGAGCTCCTAGTTTTTTGAAGACCAAAAGCTTCAAATATTTAAAAAATTTGTGCAACATTCTTTATATTAAGATACAGAATTAAATAGTTGTTTAAGAAGATGAAATGATATATTGTTCAAATAACTTTCGCAATAGTATCAGAAGCATTTGAATTTGCAGGTTATGTTTGCTTTATTTGTTTATGCAACTCTTGCATTTCAGCTAACTTGGTTGTTTCTTTTTGTCTCC
Organism: Larix kaempferi; assembly: GCA_027924585.1. Classification (NCBI taxonomy): domain Eukaryota; kingdom Viridiplantae; phylum Streptophyta; class Pinopsida; order Pinales; family Pinaceae; genus Larix; species Larix kaempferi. Next base: position 765,971 of record BSBM01000135.1, read on the forward strand.
CTGTTCAAACATAAGCCTTGCAAGTCCTCTGCTAGGCAAAGCACTACGAAAGCTATTGTCAGAAAGATTTCACATTACAAGCAATGCCCCAGACATGAATTTGAGTTTCAAAGATGGAGCTGTACAATTGCAGAAAAAATCCTTGCTTAAGAATGTGAGGTTTGCATGTGCATCCATAAATGATAGAAATGAAGACCAGAAAACCGCTTTAAGGCTGCGAGTAGAAGATGGTGGGAAAAGTTTAAGTATATCGTGCACCAATACAGGGATTGCAGGAATTGATGAACACACCTTTGTGAGGAAGTTCTCATTAGGACCTGATGTCTCTATCCAGAAGTTGGAGGTTCAACCATCACAAATTTTACTTGATGGGCACTTCCTTGTAAGACCATGAACAGATCTACCACTGTTGTTCATGCACACAAGTGGCATGATATTTATAAATTGATTCTTTCTAGTTTCAAAGATTGTGTATCAACTATTACCTCTAATGTTTATGTGGGGTTGTCATTTTTGCATCAACGCTTATTGATTTTTAAGTCAGACCTATTTATGTGGGGCTGTCATTTTCACATCAATAAATTTTTTAAGTCAGGGCTATGTCACCTATGGAAGAGAGGGAATTAAAATTTTAAATTGATGTTTTATTAAAAATCTTGTTAATCAAGAGAAGCTTGGTCCACTTAATGCCATTTTTGCTTTTGCGCATTGTTATTATTGGTCTCAACTATGTTTACAAATGACAATAGTTGGAAGAGTTTTTCGTCTGATGGGGAATGATGCGAGTCATTACATATTCACATGTAAGGTCTCAGGGGCCTTGGACTCCTTGCTGATTAACCAGTCTGTTGTTGATATATGGTTTATTGGTGAGTTCAACTATTTTATGTGAGTAAGCATGTCAACCCCGCTGCTCCTGACTATCAGTTTCCTTCTGCCACAACTAACACTAAAAAAAATTCTAATCTATGCACAAAATTAGAGAATTGCAAGACGATACATCAGCTACATAATCAGCAATTACCATTACAAAATAATTGAGCATGCAGAAATTTTCTTTTATCAAAGAGAGCACGAGTTCATTCCTTACAAGAGGAAGTGATGCTTATTGTTCAAAAAGGGACAGAACTGCACCCAGGAAAATTCTCCTTACCAACGACTGACTCCATGATCTGTTCCTCCAAGCTGGATGACAAGCTGGACACTTGGGCTGCTAACTGCTGGCTCAGTTGTGCATCCACTATAAGTTCTAATTGTGTTATGCTTATCCACTGAGTGCTCAATCTGGATTGCTCAATTCATAAGTTTCCTCACCATGGCCACCTCATTCCTCCAGTTTACAGATCCACCCAGTCAACCTGGCACTCAATCACTACACCCTCATTAGTGGAGTTAAATATCTGTCACTTAATTAGTCTACCTTGACTCTTGAGGGGACCAGAACAGCAGGAATCCACCACAGGTACCTTTGGCACTCAGGGAAACTGATTGCCTTTCTTTCTAGTCTTCTTATGTGCTCCTATTGTTGGAGACTGCCTCTGATATTGAAGTTTGAAAGTCTGTTGCTGAATCTGAGCTCTGGGCTTCTATGCCTCTGATCTGCTCTAAATTGATCTCTATAACAGTGACCATTACATTGCAATCGATACGGTCCTGCCAAAACTCAGTGAAAAGAGTACCCAGTTGTAGAAAATATGAATATCGAGGCAAGTTAGTAGGTCTACAGTGTGTATTTATGAAGTTCAATTCATTTTAACATGTTGCTGGACAATAGGACGCTGAAATCAGACCTTTGTACAGTTACTTGATGTGAAATATTCAGATTAGACCTCTGTTTCTGTTGGCATGGAATATGCAGGTCAGATTCTTAGGACTCATTACTAGGCATCAAAACATATCTTAAAAATCAGACCTCTAAAGCATAAATTACTTTCAATAGAGTCATGTAATAGTGTACATGGAATTTAAAGAACACAGACTAGATCTTTAATCAGATTCCCATGCATGGGAATGCAATTTAGATGTACAGATCCCAAATTGTCCTGCACATAGTCAGTGTGGCTTGCCTATTTGCACAACCAAAGCATGTTGTCATTAACGATTCTATCTTGCCACAATCAAACCACCCTGAAATAACACTCTTCAGGAAATAAATACCTATTCTTATGAAATGTTATCTACTGATGCCTTCTCTTGTCTTTGTCCTCCAAGGTTCCAGCATATATTATTGGAGGATAGGCTAATGTTATCATCATGGCCTGTTCTATTTTGATGGTGATTTTGTCTAAGGTTTCTCGCTATATTTCTTGCTAAGGATTATCATTTCCTGGAGTACTTGTTTATTAAATCTGTTCCCCTTCTCTGAATAGCACCCTGGTTAAAAACAGTCTCTCCAAAAAATACCCGTGCCCATAATTAATTGTTCATGCCAGTTATTCAGCATTCAAGACCAAAAATACAATCTATACATACAGCAGTTACTAATCAAAACAAATACCTTGCTGCAATTTGCCACAAATACCACTTGTAAATCTCAGTGAAGGTTGTTTCTTATTTAATGAGCCCCTCTCGGTATCCTACTTTTTATCCAAAATCTCGTCCCTAGGTGTAGTCTGCTCATTCTAATTTGGTGTATTCAGTACTGATCTGTTATCCATGCACTCAATATATCAAATGGTTTTATATGAATTTTTAGGAAGGGCACAGAGGCTCAATTTTGAAAAACTTGGCTTTGGGTTTTGCACGTATAACATATATCGGATAAAATTTAAAAACATCAAATAATACGATGTAAATAAAGAAAATGTGGCACTATGTTCACTTCCACCATTGTAAAAGTATCATCACATTGTCTTGGGATTTTACGCAAAAAGATGGGGATATGTTACTCAGCATCAATTTTACAGGTGACTTCTTCAGGTCTCTAGTGTTTTCATTGGACCTTTACTTAGTGGATGGCTTCGTTCCACAAAGTCATAGTTTGCTGGGCTAGGATTCAAACTAGTTTTGGCTGAAAATCACGCTCAAGTTCCACTTGTATTAGGGACTGATTAAACACGAGTAGGATCATGAATGTATTTCCCAAGTAAAGAAAGATGAAATAAACCATGAAGTCTTATAGTAGGTGGCAAGGAAATTTTATATGCAATTGATTCCCATCCTTTCTAAGATCTGAAAGAGACCACAAAACCTTGGTGTTAATTTTACGTTCGTGTTTAATAAAGTGAGTTCCTCTTGAAATTCTAGGTTTGATATTCAAGAAACCCATATAACTCTTCTACCTGTCCTGAGTCACTTTCATATTTTGTCAAATCTGAGTGACCTACTCTTCTGTTTGCCCAAGTATGTTTGGTCCAAACGCTCCCCAGTCCCCTGAACTGTCCTAACTCAATGGTGTGTTAAACATCCCTACCAGAATTTGCTTCAAATGCACCCATACAAATTAATATGAGATAAATGGTGTTATAAGCAAATTCTACCAAGTGCAGGTAGTCTTACTACCTAGTTGGATGATCTGTTAAATCCATCTAATGCATGTTATCTGACATTTGATTTTGCCTGTCTGTTTTGTTATCTGCTTTTAGATGTAAGTTGTACTGAAGTTTATTTGAGGATCAAATCCCTTAAAAGAGCTTCCTACAAAATGTGAGGTAAACATCATATTCTTGTCAAAGACGATCTTCTTGGCATCCCATGAAGTTGGACATTTTTGCTAATAATCTTTGTTGTTTCTGGTGTGTGCATTAGCAGTGGGCTGAACCACTATGAATTCAGCTACTTTGGTCAACTTATCTCTGTAAAGTAAATCTCTACTATGCAGGTAGTTATTATACCCCATTAATAATAGAGTGACTAATAGTCATGACCTTAGGCAAATATTAATGTCATGGGTACAATTTAGTATGTTATTATGGTCATCTATCAAATAAATATTATATTATTAATTACTAAAGATGAACATAAGATGTTGAGGCTGTAGGCACACGACATTTTGATATAGCAATTTGCCTTTCCCCTATGCAATCTCGGCTAGTATATATAATCAACCACACCAGAGTGATGATATGGAGGTCCATAGGTGTGTGCACCCTTTTAAATCTACATCACAACCTTTCACAGTGACACTCACTGCCCCTTTTACACCCAGGGTGTGTTTCCCTACATTCATTTTTGGCTTTATTTCTCTTTTCTGTACTATTGTTGGGGTAATGAAACTATCAATATCTTCTGGATCGATTAAAATCATAGGAGTAGAATTCCACTGAATCAGGGCTTCCCGCATGGAAATTCAGCGAGGAATTTGATTCATCTGAATTTCCTCTCAAATTCTGTTTTGATTTGGTCAACGTATCATCGACTGAATTTAATCTCAATTCCTGTCAATTCGCTCCACAATTTGGTTTGATTTTGGTTTACGATTCGAATTTAATCTACAATTTGCTTGGAAATGAAGAATGGCTGCTATTTCAGTTTTGATTACTGATCCAGGTGGCCGTTGCACACCATCTCAAAAAGGTACTTGATTTTGATAGTTTTTGGGTCATGAACTTTCAACGCAATTAGCAGGCCATTCCCAGCATTTTGGAGAGATGAAAACAATGGAAATGGTTCTTTAGATTCATTTCGAAATGTAGAGTTTGAAGAGCTTTTCTACAAGGTACCGCGTTAAGAAATTGGAGTTCGTTTATTTTTCGAGGCCAACTTTTCTTCTACCACCTCAACTGTTAAGTTTAGGGTTTTTTCTTTAGTGTTTGTGTATGTTAAGAAATTCGAGTTCGTTTATTAAAGCTTTTTGGGAAGGTGACATTCTAGTGCAACTTTTTGAGGTTAACTCTTTGTTGAGTTTTATACTTTGGATGGTTGGGCTTGGTGTCTAAGCATGTAGAAGTGACCAAAAGTGACTTTCCTGGACATTAACTTTATTTTTATAAAGTTAAAGTGACTTTTGATTTATAATGAGAGAAATGGCTTATGTTGTGATAAAGTGCAAAAATATAACGACGATTGATCTTGAGATCCCAAGATTTAATCTTGACCATTCATTTTGGAAGACAAAGAGTTGGAGTCACTTCTCATATCTAAAGAGGCAAAAAGAGTTCTAGGAGAGTAATAGTCACAAATGAAAAGAGAGCAAGAGAGCTGAAGTGAAGAAGGGGAAGTGAGTTGCAGCAAGGGCGTTGATTCCAAGGAAGAGAGTGGGCACAAATTCCAAGGAGATGACAGTTGCATTTAATGCATGACAATACAATTGAGATTTTGGGCACAAAAATTGAGGCTGTACTGCTGGTAGAGAAGGCACAAAAATCGAGGTCCGTATAGCTGGATTTTTGCACAGAATTGGAGGTCTGTACAATAGGCATGCATTTCAAGGTAGGAATAGAGGCATGAATTTCGAGACAGACTGCTGTGATAGTTTTCTAGTTTGTACCGTATGTATAAACTTGTACAGAGGCCATACAGTCTATACTTTTCTTGTTGGACAGATTTCTGAGTGGCATGATTTTCTAGGTGCATTTATTCCTGTATTAATTGCTGTAATTTTTTCCTGAGAATTCTCTGTGGGCTGAAATAAAATATCTCTTGAATTGGTTTTCCCTCCGGGGTTTTTCTAGGGGTAATTTACTAAAAAAATTCTATCGTAAATTTCATGGTTTGTTGTTGGTTAAATCTCATGTGTTTTAGCTTATAGATTTCAGATTTGAATGCATTTGCAGTTTGTGCATTAAGTTGGTGAAGAATTTATTGGGTACTGAAACTAGAGTTGGGATTGAGTAAAACTTTACATCGTATCAGAGCTTTGAACAGAGAAAACCAACTGTTAACACAAGAGGGAAGCAAGAGTATTGTTGATTTATTTCACCTAGCAGTGTGGACTTGAGTTCTTGGTTGGTCAGTGAAGTATCTATTTGACTTTTGGCTTGCTGTTTGAGAATAGGTTGGAGGGTGCATTGAATTTCATTCCATGGAAGGAGAGGATCACTTTGCTATAGGAGGAATTTGAGTTGTGGGAAACAGTTGGGAAAACTATCACGATTCGTACCGATCCTGATCCTTGGGCTGAATATAATAAAAAGAATGTTAAGACAAAGTGAATCATTTTTGCTGTAGTGAAAGACCATAATATGCCTCATGTGACCAGCAAAAAGAATGCCTTTGACATGTGGGCAGCTTTGACAAAGTTGTACCAAAGTGACAATTAAAGCAAGAAACTGGTTTTGAGGGAAAAATTGAGAAATACTAAGATGACCAACACTGACAATGTCGCATCATACCTTATCGAGATCTCGTAGGTACGTGATGAGTTGGGTGTTGCTAGAGAGAAGGTGGAGGAAGCAGAGTTGGTTAGAACTACCTTGAATGGTTTCTCAAAACCATGGCAGGACTTTGTGCGTGCAGTCGTTGCCAAGGAGAACATGCCTACATGGACTAGACTTTGGGATGATTTGCTATAGGAGGAGCTGAGAGTTTCCTCTAGCCAAATAGGTTAGCGACATGGGGGTGATGAGGAAAATGTTGCTCTCACAGAAAAAAGCAAAAAAAGGCCCAAGAAAGGTGTCGATGGCGGGTCTAGCTCAAAAGGTGAACATAAGAAGGATATAAGCAAATTTAAATGCTTTGCTTGCCACAATTTTGGGCACTATGCAAGGCAGTGTCTGAACAAGAAGAAGAACACGCCACATGTAGCTGCATCAGCTGAGGTAGATGAGTTTTCTACCAAGTTCGAGAATGAGTTCTCGTTGGTGACTTGTCTTGCTTCCAGTTCAGACTACTCACATGACAGGGGTATGCAAGCACTTCATAGAGTTATTTGAGTGTAGCTTGGATGTGGATATTTAGCTGGGTGATGATTCCAAGGTTAGAGTTGTTGGCCTTGGAACAATGTCATTTCATAGGGAGTTGCAGCAGCCTTTGGTGGTGAGGGAGGTCTTATATGTTTCGGGTTAAGCCAAGACCCTGATTTTAGTGTCAACTATAGAGGATCGAGGATTTTTAGTGACTTTCCGAGATGGACAGGTGCTTATTCACCCGAAAGGGTCCAGTTCAAGGACAACAAAGGTGATTGGAATCAGGTGTGGGAAGCTTTATAGGCATATGTTTCCACCGGCACGGGCATTGATACACTGTAGTGGTAGTGGTTTGTGTGAGCTCTGGCACATACAGATGGAACACTTGCATCATGGTGCTCTTACCATACTGAGAGAGATTGTTACATGACTGTCAGACTTCAAAGTAGAGCAACATGATGTGTGCAAGGGGTGTGCACTTGGAAAATACCCCAAGACAACTTTTCCTAGCAGTGACATCAGGAGAGGAGAGATATTGGAGTTGATACACTCATGTTTTTGGGCCCATGCTAGCGGTGTCCTTGTGTGGATATGAGTACTATGTCACTTTCATAGATGATTATTCTTTCAAGAAGACCTGGATCTACTTCTCGAAGACCAAGGATGGGGTCTTCGACATATTTCAAGAGTTCAAAGCTCTTGTGGAGAATAAAACGAGGAAGAAGATCAAGGTGTTGAGATCGAACAACGGGGGTGAGTATTCCTCCAATGATTTCAAGAAATTTTGTGCATCAACGGGAATCAAGAGATAATTGATTGTTTCTTACAACCCTCAGTAAAATGGGGTTGCAGAAAGGAAAAATAGGGCCATAGTAGGGGTTGTGAAAGCCATGTTGCATGACCAAGGGCTACCATTGTTTCTTTGGGTAGAGGCATGCGACATTGCATTTTATGTGTAGAACATGAGCCCACAACGAGTGTTGTGGAATAAGACTTTTGAGGAGGATTTCACTGGCAGGAAGCTAGAGTGGGGCACTTTCACATCTTTGGGTGCCTTACTCACATGCTTCTTTTGAGAAAAGGACAAAGTTAGAGCCCATTGTAGAGAAGGGGATCTTTGTTGGATATAGTGAGACTTCAAATGCCTTCCAGATTTATATCCTTGCACTGGGGAAAACAATGGTTAGGTGGGATGTGAGATTCAAAGAGGAGAGGGCACTAAGGAGGTCACATGTGTCATATTTTGCAGGGGGCAAGAACAACATGTTCCCACAGGTATAGGTATAGTCACAGGTTCACAGGTGTCAGAAAGTTCATCGGTACCACAGGTTAGCGGGCCACAGGGCACAGGTACATAGGTTTAAGGCGTTAAAGGTTCTTGGATTATAAGTAAATTGGTCACATATGCTTAGACTTCAGGATCACACTCTTCAGATGTCAGGGATGAACAAGAGATACTTGCACCATCGGAGGCTACTTTACAATAGACTTTGAAGGATGCAAAGGATCATGTGGAGAGTCCCAAGAGGAATGTCAGGGACAATCGACCACCAGAGAGATTTTGCAGCTATGTGGCTTTGATGAGTAACATTTGTGAGCAGGAGCCTTCCACTTTTGAGGAGGCATTTGACCAGCAGGTATGGAGAGATGCCATGATGGAAGAGTATGCTTCCATCATGAAGAATGATGTTTGGGAGGTTGTTCCGAGACCCGAAGGTAATTCAATGGTGGCTTCCAAGTGGCTATACAAAATTAAGCATGCTGCGAATGATAACTTTGAGAAGTACAAAGCTTGGTTTGTGGCTCGAGGGTTCTCACAGGGTAGAGGAAGTAGATTATGAGGATACCTTTGCACCAATAACGAGGTACACTTCGATTAGGGCTATCACGTCCATTGCAACAAATATGGGTTGGAGTCTTTATCAGATGGATGTGAAGACTGCATTTCTGAATGGCATCATAAAAGAGGAAATGTATATTGAGAAACCACGGGGATTTGAGGTGCATGGGAGAGAGTTTCATGTGTGTAGATTGAAAAAGGATCTCTACGGGCTCAAGCAAGCTCCTAGAGCTTGGTATGCTAGGATTGACAATTATTTGTTAAAGTTGGGCTTTGTGAAGAGTGAGGCGGATCTGAATCTACACTACAACCAGGTTGGTGAGGATCCACTTATTCTTATCCTTTATGTGGATGATCTCTTTCTTACATGGTCATAAAAGCTCATCGGAGAATGCAAGAGGAATCTAGCTACTGAGTTTGAGATGAAGGATATTGGTTTGATGCATTAGTTTTTGGGGTTGGATGTGTGGTAGATTCTCGGTCATATTTTTCTTGGACATGGGAAGTATGCAGTTGAGATCTTGGAGAGATTCGAAATGGAAGATTACAGGCCTATGTTGACACCCATGATGACCAACTTGAAGAAGCTCAATGCTTCTGAGTCAGAGTTGATTGATCCCACCTTGTATCATCAACTGATTGGGTCCTTGATGTATCTAATCAACATCAAACTGGATATTTGTTTTGATTTGAACACTCTTAATCAGTTTATGGTTGAGCCTAGGAGAGTGCACTGGACTACAACAAAACATGTTCTTTGTTACTTGCGTGGCACTCTAGATTTTGGGTTGAGCTATGTCCAAGGGGATGGAGTCAGATTGGTTGGTTTCAATGACTCAGGTTGGGCAAGTAGTGCGGTTGATAGGAAGAGCATCTCCGAGTGTTGCTTTAGCTTGGGATCGGCAGTAGTGTCTTGGTTCCGCAGGAAGTAGAAGTCAGTTTCATTGAGTTTTGCTGAGGCAAAGTACATGGCTACCAGTTTGGCGAGTTGTGAGGCCATATGGCTTCGCAAGCTACTTGAGGCTTCACAAATTACTTGTTGGGTAATTTGGCCAGGAGTTGCTTCCAATGGTGATTCACTATGACTATCAGAGTTGCATCAAACTCTCAAAGAATCTAGTGTTTCATGACCAGTTGAAACACGTTGAGATCAAGTACCACTTCATCCAGGACTTTGTTCAGAGAGGGGTAGTGCAAATTTAGTACATATCTATAGACGAGCAGGTTGCGAACATCCTGACGAAGGCTTTTGTCAAAGGGAAATTTGTCAAATTCAAAGATAAGCTGGGGTTGGTGCATAACAACTTACTCGCTAAGAGGGAGTGTTGAGTTTTATAGCTTGGATGGTCTTCTATGGGCTTGGTGTCCAAGCATGTAGAAGTGACCAAAAGTGAATTTCCCAGACATTACCTTTATTTTTATAAAGTTAAAGTGACTTTTGATATATGATGAGAGAAAATGACTTAAGTTGTGATAAAGTGCAAAAATATCACAACCATTGATCTTGGGGTCCCGAGATTTAATATTGGCCATTCATTTTGCTAGACGAAGGGTTAGAGTCATTTCTCATATCTAAGAGGAAAAAGGAGTTCTAGGGGATTAATAGACACAAGTGAAAGAGAGCAAGAGAGTTGAAGAGAAGAAAAAGTGAGTTGCGGCAAGGGTGCTAATTCCAAGTAGAGGACAACTGCATTTAATACAAGACCGTATAACTGAGACTTTGCGCACAAAAATTGAGGTCGTATTGCTTGAAGAGAAGGCACATAAATTGAGGTTTGTACAGTTGGATTTTTGCATAGAATTTGAGCTCTGTACAATATGCACAAATTTCGAGGCTGCAATAGAGGCATGAATTTTGAGGCAAACTGTTGTGACAGTTTTCTGGCCCGTATAGACTTGTACGTATGCCGAACAATCCGTAATTTTCCTGTTAGGTAGATTTTTGAGTGTGACACGATTTTCTAGGTGCATTTATTCTTGTATTAATGGCTGCAAATTTTTCCTGAGAATTCTTTGTGGGATGAAATACATATCTCTCTCTTGAACTGGTTTTCCCTCCAAGGTTTTTCTAGGGGTAATTTACCAAAAAATCTCTGTGTTACATTTCATTTTTTGCTGTTGGTCAAATCTCATGTGTTTAAGTTTATAAATTTCAGATTTGAATGCATCTACACTTTGTACATTAATTTGGTGAATAATTTTTTGGGTACTGAAAACAAAGTTGGGATTGAGTAAAACTTTACACTTTTCTTCTCCCACCTCAACGGTTAAGTTTAGGTTCTCTTTTAGTGTTTGTGCACTTCAGAGTTTTTGCTTCATATTATAATAAAATGTGTTGCCTCCTTTTGGTTAAAGGACTTTTGTGAATGGGCGTCACCATCATTTCTCCTTGGAGATAAGCCAAATTAACACCCAAGTAACCAACAAGATACTATTGCATAAACAAAATGTAGAGTATTAGTGAAAATCAACTTTCTATTATAAAAAATGATGACACCCATAAAATCCTATGGCACAACAATGATGAGTGTATGCTAGATAAAGGTTATTGGCCATATTGAAGGCCTTTGAGTCTAATTCAACACCTATTCCACCAGAGACCATGGATGGGGAAAAACATATCATCAATGTGGAACCTAGTGTTATTATGGCCACCTCTAAGGGCCAACCAAAGGAACCAAAGGAGTCTGAGGATGGTGATGCCTCTTCCACTCACATATGTACACAATACTAGAGGTTGACCTGACTACAACAACATATGTGAGTATTGAAAGATGATCTCCTGGATTGGGACACTTGTCCTCTTTATGGTAAAATCACCATGATTACCAAAGCCTTTACAAGGAGTCCATGTATGTAATAGAGATATGTAGATTAGTGGGTGGAAGAATACATAGATGTCTTCACCTCAACGACATCTTCGGGCCATCTATCAAGTAAAACATGCAATTGTTTTGACAATGAGTGCCTCTCCACCCAGTGGCCTTGTATATAGGCACTCTTCTAGAGAATTATGAGATTAGATGCCAAATTTAAGAGCTAATATAGAAGGGCCACATTCGACCAAGCTCCTCACCATGCAAGAGCCCAAGGACATGGAGACTATGCATTGATTAAGGAAAAAAAGATCCTTGGAACAAAATCACATTCAATAATATATACGCCATCCCTTGGATTGATGATTTGCTTGACTATTGCAAAGGTGCTAAGTTTTTCAGTAAGATTGATTTTAAGTAAATCTATTAGCAGGGGCCAATTGTTGATGTATATGTAACTTCGGAATGTATTTCATCTATGTATATTGTACTCCTATAGAGATGTGTTATTCCTTTATACGGAAGTGTCATCATTTGTATTGACAAGCGTCTCAAGTGTTGTAACTTGCCGATGGGTTATTAGACCACCATGTGTGGGGTCGGCCCTGATTAAGTTAACCTGGGGTTATTAGGCTGAGATAGACAAGTCGGCCCCATAGGTTTATTAGGTTGCTCATAACAAGTATAAATAGAGAGCGGGATCTCTCTATTTGATCACTCATTACTCACACTTCTCTCATTCGGAAAGTGGCGCACTTGTGAGGAGGAGGATCTACTACTAGGAGAAGACTATCTCTTGTACTTTGGTTGTATCATTGCTTTTTCTATCTCTGAGGAAGTTGCGGGGTTTTTCACCTTCTTGGTTTTCCCCGGTGAAACTCTGTGTCTCTTGTGTGCCTGCATTATTGTGTCCATGATTGATATGCTGTACATGTTATTCTCTCAGTTAAGATCTTAGATCAGATTGAAAATTCTGAAAAACTAACATGGTATCAGAGCTAGCCTGAAAGAAGGCATGGTATGGCATGTATGACACTTGTTGCACTTGCGATGCTAGGGCTTGATATAGCAAAAACCAGTCATTGTAGCACTTTCGCTATAAATCCATTTTGGCGAAGTTTTCGGATCTGAAACTTTTACAGGTCGAAGATCAGATCCCCATGTACCTTGTGTCTAAAGGACAACTTCTAATTTGTTGTACTTTGTGTTTTATGATCTGTACAATCTAGGGTTTCTGCCTCTTCCAGATATGAGTCATAAACAGGTGACCTAAGAAAAAAGTCATAACATGGGATAGGAAGCTCCAAATGAAATTTTGTAAAAAGTGACAGGTAGGGAACGGACTGTATTTTCACAGGCCGAAAGTGAACTAGTGACACGTGGCACTCTGTACAAGTTCACTCTCCTGTTTATCCCATAAACAGGTCACGTTTCGACACTTGGCATAAATATCTCTCAAAGAATGCAATTGAGGTCCGACCTGTGGGGTTGGAAAGATGACAGGTCGGGCTACCACAGGTAGAAGTTTCAGACCCTGTGGATTCGTAATTTAGGAGTTACACCAGAAACAATGAGGTGCATATTTCTGTCAAAACAGAATTGGATTTTGAGCACCTTCATTCACGGCTCCGGGAATTAGGGCTTCAGAGAAAGTTGTTATTTTTGTAATCAGAGACCACAACTGAATGCTACTCATCAAAATCGAAATTTAGAGACCAGGATCAAATTTTTTGGTTGGTAGAAGGCCAGGCTTGATCAAACCCTAGTTCGGGACTTTGATCGGAAAAATGGAAAATTAGGGCTTCTGCAAAAGTTGGAATTTTTGAAGTCTGTGACCACGGTTGGAAGCTCCTCAGAAAAATCGAAGTTTAGAGCTTTGGATTGAACCTTTTGGTTGGGCAGAAGGGTGGGCTTTATCAAACCCTAGTTCGGGATCCTGTCTAGAAGATCCGAAAGTTTCAAAGGCAATTTTGAGGGGTGAAACTTTGCAGTTTTTAAATTCTGAGTATACCGGCTTGATCAACTCATCAAGGCGCATCTTTCTATCCTTTCAAAAGTTTGAAATTCAAAGTTAGAATTTTTTATGGTTTCTCTGACAAACCCTAATCCAGCTCCAGATCCAGTTCTTGCAAATCAAGTGGATTGGGTTAATCCTAGAAGAGAATGGATTAGTCACCTGCATAAGTGAAGAAGTTCCTGTTTCAGAGGGAGATGAGGCTAAGGCCTTACATAAGAAGATTACAAGCAATCTCGACAGGTATGGCTTATTCAGGTATGTTTCGAGATTTGTTCATGATTAAGTTTATGGTATGTTTGTCTTCATATTATTACGGTTACTACAATCTTGATTAAATTTAGACTTGTCGTATCACCTTAATAAAATTATGAATGCATGATAGAAGATATTCATTGATTAGGGTGTTGACACTTATGATTGTACTAATGCATTATGGTGTTGTATGAGGTTTATGTTGTCCGCTAACATGAAAGGTACACCAAGAAAGACAAATCATGTTCTAGTTCAAGAACATATGATCATGGTGACATGAAGACAAAGATTCATCCATTGTCATGGATCACATAGAAGATCTATTTACGAGGTATGTATAACTTGGTTCTATAATGGTTAACCTATGAGATATGCAGGTTACTAGCACAAGTCATTGAAGAGAACAAGAAGACATCATGTGGGTATGTTAGACATAACTAGCTAACATACTAATCCAGGTATGTTTTTCCTATATCAAGTTAGAATCCTACCTTGTGATAGGATCTCTTATAGAAGTATACATGGAATGACTGATAATGATTATTTATGAAGTTAGAAATTTAAGTAATCTAGGGTTTATGCATATTATGTCTCTTACCTTGATTGATGATATGACTAACCAGAAAAGTTTTTTGGTCAAATATGAATATGCATGAGTAAGAGAAGTCTTCCTTAAAACATTGAATGCTAATGCTTATTATCTGTGTTTGAAATGATCATGACTATACATGTTTAAGATTATTGTAGTATTGAGATTATACTAATGAATGTATGATTATGTATGAGATCTCGAGGATATCACAATAATGATACTTGTAAGCATGCATAGCGATCGAGGATGGATATAAGTTCAAGGATAGGTAATCCAGGAAGGAAAGATCAAGAGGGAGCACACTCCAGTAGTTTCTGCAAGGATGCATATATTCAAAGGGAGTCGACCACTTTTCACAATCCACATCAGAATGGAGTTGCAAAGATTCAGAGGGAGTCCACCCAACAACCAAACAAAGATAAGTATTTGAATTTTCATTTCTTACATATTTGTTTATTTAAATAATATTGTTCAATTATGTAGATGCTTATGTTCCTAGACTTAGGTTGTGTATTATGCATATTAGAATAATTGCATTAATGAACAGTATACTACTAATATGTATGTGATGGGTAAGTGGCCTATGGCACTGTACAACATTCCATTGCTACTTACCTAGAATGAAAACTCTTTGCTGACATATTGGGAGTAGTGCAAACTCTTAACAATGTTCTGGTAGAGATTGGAAGGCATCTAGAAAGTTATAGGATATGGATGAATGTTGTATTGAATCATTGACTAAAATAATTGCATGATTGTATGACATATTTCTTTATGTGTAAGAATTTGTTCTGAAAACTATGAGATGTTTCTAATCATGCAATTTAACTTGTTTTGTAGGAAAGATCGTATACCTTCACCTACAAAAGAAGGACTACAAAATTTGTTTTAGCAACAAAGATATCTATTGAAGATATTGAAGTTCCCAGGATCTGGGATGAAGTAATGGAAGAATGCCATGATCAGTCGATCATGAAGAATGATGTTTGGGATGCAGTCCCAAGACCTGAAGGGAAGTCTGCTGTGACTTCCAAATGGATCTATAAGATCAAGCATGCTGCAGATGGTAGCATCGAGAAATACAAAACGAGGTTTGTAGCTCGTGGCTTCTCCCAGAAAAAGGGATTGAGTATGAAGAGACTTCTACACCTATAGCCAGGCACACTTCCATCAGATCAGTACTTGCTTTGGCTGCAGTGATGAAATGGAAGATACACCAGATGGATGTCAATACAACTTTCTTGAATGGTGTAGTCGAAGAGGAAGTGTATGTGGAGTAGCCACTCGGTTTTGAGACACATGACAGAGAGTCATATGTGTGCAGGTTGAAGAAAGCCTTGTATGGATTGAAGCAAGCTACTAGGACTTGGTATGGTAGGATGGACAGTTTCCTATCCAGTTTGGGCTTTACTAAGAGTAAAGCAGATTCCAACCTTTACTACAAGGTTGAGGAAGGCAATCATGTGATACTACTTTTATGTGGATGACCTATTTGTTGTAGGTGAGGATAGATTGATTGCCGACCCGAAGAGGAAGCTTGCTGCCGAGTTCGAGATGAAGGACTTGGGATGATGCACTACCTTCTAGGCATGGAGGTGTGGCAGAGTGCAGATGGGATCTTCCTTGGATAAGGGAAGTATGCAGTAGAGATCCTGAATCGGTTTGGGATGATGGACTGCAAGGCCATGGCCACACCTATGGCATCAAATTTGAAGCTTCTGTGTGATGCTTCATCTGATCCGGTTGATGTCACGATGTATCGTCAGATGATTGGGTCCTTGATGTACCTGACAAACACAAGACCAGATATTTGTTTTGCGGTGAACACATTGAGCCAATTCTTGACAGATCCGAGGAGTGTTCACCTAGTTGCTGTAAAACATATTCTGAGGTACCTGAAGGGTACAGTTGATTATGGGCTCAAGTATGATGCGAATCAAAAGTTTAACCTACAGGTTTATGTTGATTTAGATTGGGTAGGCAGTGCTGCAGATAAGGAAGAGCACATCTGGGTGCTGCTTCAGTATGGGATCAGGTGTGATCTCTTGGTTTACTAGGAAGCAGTCCTGTGTAGCACTGAGTACAGTTGAAGCAGAGTATGTTGCAGCTTGTTCGACTAGTTGCGAAGAAGTATGGCTCCAGAAGATACTGTCTGAGTTATTTGATCTCCCGCTGGAGGCTACTGGTATATTTTGTGATAACCAGAGTTGTGTGAAGCTGTCTGAGAACTCGGTGTTCCACGATAGGTTGAAGCACATTGAGATCAAATATCACTATATCAGGGATATGGTGCATAGAGGAGTAGTGAAGCTCTTGTATGTTGCAACAGATGAGTAGATTGCAGATGTGCTGACAAAGCCACTAGCCAGAGTGAAGTTCGAGTACTTCAAAGAGAGTCATGGTGTCCTTCAAATCAATGACACTTCAAGGAAGAAGTGATGGAGACATTTGTTGAAGCCATTCTGAGCATGGTGAAAGGAGGATCCTTCCATGGCTGTGGATATAAGCGCTGGATGATGAGCATCAGGACGATGCTCCAGTTACTTCTCTGTATATGTATGTACGCATCATGTTGGATGCTGGATATGATCAGTTGGATCATTTATATGTATATGTATGTACGCATCATGTTGGATGCTGGATATGATCAGTTGGATCATTTATATGTATATGTATGTACGCATCATGTTGGATGTTGGATATGATCAGTTGGATCATTTATATGTATATGTATGTACGCATCATGTTGGTTATATGTATATGTATGTATACATCATGTTGGATGCTGGATATGATTAGTTGGATCATTTATATGTATATGTATGTATGCATCATGTTGGATGTTGGATATGATCAGTTGGATCATGAGTATGTATCAGGTGGATACATTGTATGATCAGGTAGATCATGTATGTTGATATGTATCAGGTATGATCAGGTGGATTATGTATTTGTATATGTATCAGGTGGATACATTGTATGATCAGGTAGATCATGTATAATGATATGTATCCGGCATATATTGTGTATGCATCAGGTGGATGCATTGTATGATCAGGATGATCATGGATGATGAGCTTCAGGATGTTGCTCCATATGACATGCATTGGGATGATGATCAGGATGATCATGTGTACATCATGATGATGTATGGTGAGTATTAGGTTGATACT
The DNA here is from genome assembly GCA_027924585.1 of Larix kaempferi. Lineage (NCBI taxonomy): Eukaryota > Viridiplantae > Streptophyta > Pinopsida > Pinales > Pinaceae > Larix > Larix kaempferi. The sequence continues at coordinate 783,446 of BSBM01000135.1, forward strand.
TTGTGGCCGTGGAACAGGTTGTGCAGATAAGCATATAATTTGTGCCCCGAGAGGTTTGCAGATAGTTTTTTGACGTTTTGCCTATGGCATGTAATTTGGCCCTGGGATATCTGGAAAATGCTCTTTCGAGGTTTTGCTTTGGGAGGACATATAATTTGGCCCTGGGAGATCTGCAGATAGTCTTTCGAGGTTTTGCCTATGGCATATAATTTGGCCCTGGGATATCTGGCATATGCTCTTTCGAGGTTTTGTCCTATGGCATATAATATGTCCCTGGGAGATCCGATAGGTTGATCTGTGTGCTCGTAATTAGTCCTGGGATGCTCTTTCGAGGTTTTTCCATGACCACATGTAATAAGTCCTGGAGATCTAGACAGGATGAAAAAGGTCTCAGATGCTCTTTAGGGTTCTTGCTTGGCAAGACACTCTTTTAAGGTTTTGTGGTGGAGGTCACATGTAATAAGTCCTAGAGATCTGGACAGGATGAAAAAGGCCTCAGATGCTCTTTAGGGTTCTTGCTAGTTAAGAGACTCTTTTAAGGTTTTGTGATAGTCACATATAATATGTCCCTGGGAGATTCGACAGGTAGAGCTGTGTGCTCGTAATAGCCTGGATGCTCTTGCGAGGTTTTGTGATGCAAGTAATAAGTCATGATATTTTCACAGTATGGCCAGTGATGATGAAGACCTACAGGTGGTGGGCCTACATCCAGTATGAAAAAGGATTGGCTCTGTAGAACTTCCTATGACGAGTAGATCGGAGATTGATTGAGATAGCAGCAGCAGTGATGATGACGATGATTCGATGACGATGATCCAGTGATGATGATCCAGAGAAGAAGACTTGTGCTAGCAGATCTGTGTTGAGAAATACCTTCCTAGTTAAGAGGGAGTGTTGATGTATATGTAACTTTGGAATGTATTTCATCTATGTATATTGTACTCCTATAGAGATGTGTTATTTCTCTATACAGAAGTGTCATCATTTGTATTGACAAGTGTCGCAAGTGTCGTAACTTGCCGATGGGTTATTAGACCACCATGTGTAGGGTCGGCCCTGATTAAGTTAACCTGGGGTTATTAGGCTAAGTTAGACAAGTCGATCCCATAGGTTTATTAGGCTGCTCAGAAAAAGTATAAATAGAGAGCGGGATCTCTCTATTTGATCACTCATTACTCACACTTCTCTCATTCGGAAAGTGGCGCACTTGTGAGGAGGAGGATCTGCTGCTAGGAGAAGACTATCTCTTGTACTTTGGTTGTATCATTTCTCTTTCTATCTCTGAGGAAGTTGCAGGGTTTTTCACTTTTTTGGTTTTCCTCGGTGAAACTCTGTGTCTCTTGTGTGCCTGCATTATTGTGTCCATGATTGATATGCTGTAGATATGCTGTACATGTTATTCTCTCAGTTAAGATCTTAGATCAGATTGAAAATTCTAAAAAACTAACACCAATCGATCCCACTAATGTGTTAAAGACAATCTTCAAGTCCAAAGAATGTCTCTTCAAATGGGTACCTATGTTGTTCGACTTGGCTAATGTGCTAATAACATTCATGAAGATGATGATCATATTTTGCAGTTATTCACCAACTACTTTGTAGTAGTATACTTGAGTGCCATTCTCATCTTTAGTGGAACCTAGGAGGAGCAATTGAAGCACAAATAATAAGCGTTAGCACTTTGTGACAACAAAAGTTATATGCCAACCTTGAGAAATGCTCATTCATCATGTAGAGAATTCAGTATCTGGGGTACATCGTGAAGGTGCAAGTGATCTTGCAATTGGCGACCACGAAGATACTAATGGGTCTCTATAATGTCTTGGATCTCACCAACTTCTATTGTAGGTTTGTGTCGAGGTTCTCTCATATTGCTTGGCCCTTGAGAAAATTGACCAAAGTTGGAGCCCATGCCAAATTTGTTTGAGGTGAGGCACAACAAAAAGTATACGAGGAACTAAAGCATAGTTGGTGCTCAATGCTAGTGCTCATTTTGTTTGATCTACAAGAATAGTTTGCAATTAAGACATATGCCTCATATTATGCCATCGATGCGATGCTCCCTTATCATGAACATCCAATGGCCTATCATGAATGAGACACTTTTTGACTTGGCTTGTAGTTATCCTACCTATGACAATGAGCTTTACCTTGTTGTCTAATCTTGTCAATGGTGAAAATATTATATTCTATGAAAGGTAAAATCATCCACACTGATAACAAGACTTTGTAATTTATGTAGTTTCAATGTAAGCTACAAAATGATTTCCTTAAGAAGTGCCCCACACACCTTCAACAACTCACCCATACATAAAGTACAACAAGGGAAACACCAATTGAGTTGTAGACTTTTTCAAAGAACCTCTTGCTGGCATTGACCACAATCCTCAATTTTGGTGGACATGAAGCTTAAGCTAGGCTCAAGTTGTATGACACCAATTCTAATGAGGATGCTAGATATCAGACATTGGTCACAAGGAAACAAGCTTCAGATCCTCACTTGTAGAATGGACCTTTGTGCCATTTGGTCCATCTTTGTGTTCAATCATGCGAGTGCGAGAAGATGATTTGAGAGGCACATTACAATTGCATGGCATGACAAGTCGACATGTAGAAGAAAATGACAATGAGGCAAAAGTACTTCTACAAGCCAAAGCTTTGATAAGACATGAATAATGTATTATAATTTACATGACTCACACCATTGCCAAACTTGCAACCAAGAAAAAAGGTTTGTAGACTCCCATGTCCACTCTAGATAGGCCTTGAGAGAGTTTCCATCGAATTTGAAGTCTTCCCTCAACCAACAATGGTCAAGATTGTGTTTTTGTCGTTGGTTGATTAGTTCTCTAAAATCACAAATTTGGTACCTTGAAAAAAGAGTGTCATTGTGTTGAAATAATGTAACTTCGAAGAATATTCTACTTGTATTATTCCTCCTTCGGGAGATGTCATTAATGTAAAGGGTCATGTAAAAGTCATGAGGTAAAACCTCCATTGTAAGTCGAGTCAATAGTACCCAAAATAATGTAATATAAATATTATTTTGAGTTTTCCTAGAGAGGTCGGCCCAATCAAATTAATGAGGCCGACTTAGTTAGGTTAAAAGGTCTAGTGAAAAGTAAAGTATAAATAGAGAATATCACTCTCTCATTTGCACCATTCACTCACTCATGCATTGCACATTAGAGGAATAGGGAGACTAGTGAAGGAGGAGGAGGATTGTTCTTGGCTCTTGTTTTTTGGTTTTGTCTCTCTTTCTTATGAGACTTATTTCTTTGGGCATTGTACTTTGGTAATCTATATTGAGGAAGTTTTGCTGGGTTTTCTTCCCCTTGAGGATTTCCCAGGATAAATTGTCATGTACCTTGTGATTGTGTATCTTTCATGATCCTCTTTATGCTGCTATTGTGAAAATGTATTAAATGCTAATGAAGTAGGAATCTAAGTTATTGTAGCATATAAATTTAACATGGTTTCAGAGCTAGAATGAAAAGAGCAGCTTTAACTAGGGTAAATCTCTCTCTCTCTCTCTCTTTCTCCAAGCATCATGGAATTTTCGCAATAAATCACTTTTGGAAAAGGTTCAGGATTTGAAACTTGGACATGCCGAAGATGAAAGGTTCATGTACCTTGTGTGTGAGTTTCAGCCTTAGATTCACTGTACTTTAGGATATATGATCCATTCAAATCAGGGTTCCAACCTCCTCCAAAATTTAGTTTTAAACAGGTGACCTAAGGATAAATGCTACATCTTGGGCTAGGAAGATCCAAATCGAATTTCATAAGATGTTCCAGAAATTGCATAGACCGTAGTTTCTCTCGTATGAGTTTTAGAAACCAAAGATGAAACAGTGACATGTGGAAATCTGTACAAGTTCGCTATACTGAAATAGTCCATAAAAAAGTCATATTGGGAAACTTAGCGTAAGTTCCACTTGGTTAATCCAATCCCGTTATAACCTGTGGGGTTGGATAGAGGACAGATCAGACTATCACAAAACAAAGTTTTAGACCTTGAGGATTAGAAATTTCTGAGATACATCGGAATTAAGATCCAAAATATTTGTAGTAGAAATTGAAGAAACTAGGGCATCAAGTATTTTGTAGTCCTGCCCATAGATTTGGGAAATTGAGTAATTTGGCTAACTCTCCTTGGGGAGGCGTCTCTTTTCCTCCAATCACTTTCTCAAGATATCAAAGTTGAAAAATTAGGGTTTCTCTGTCAAACCCTAGGTCAAGCCAGAAGCAGTTCTTGGAGAAGTAGTTTCACAAGGTCATGCTCATTCTTGAAGAACATGACCTAGAAGGATTCATAAAAGAAGTTAAAGAACCAAAGGGAGATGAGACCAAAGAAAAGTGCAAGAAGGATATGATCAAGGCCAAAGAATATTCCTCCATTGATGAGGAATATATACTTTAATCCCAATCAGGAAGATAGAAGAACCTCTTATCTATCTCAACATTGGATAAGAAGGGATTAGAGGGACATACAGACTCAACCCTAATAGCTAGGACCATGAGTCCTTGTGAGTTGTGGTATAGAAGACTTGTTCAAAATTTTCGGTCATAAGAAATAAAGGAACAGGTCCTTAGAATAAGATGATGAAGTAGAGAAGATTCCAAAAATACCTGCAACAAGACAAGGATCAAGAGAGATCCTACCAAACAAACAAAGATAAGTGTTTGAATTGTTGTTTCCTGTAATGTTCAGTTGTGTACATATTTATGTTCCTAGATTTAGGATGTGTATTATGCATTATTAGAATGTTTGCATTGATGAACACAATACTACTAACATGCATGTGATGGGTAAGTGGCCTATGGTGCTATACAACATTCCATTGCTACTTATCTAGAGTGAAACCTCTTTGTTGGCATATTGGGAGTAGTGCACGCTCTTAATAATGTTCTGGTAGAGATGGAAGGTATCTAGAAAGTTACCATATGGATGAATGTTGTTTTGAAGCATTGGCTAAGATAGTTGCATGACTGTGAGACCTTATCTTTATACATAAGAATTGATTTTTATGAAATGTTTATAATCACGAAACTAAAGTTGACCTATAGGAAATATCGTGTATACTCTCCTACAAGAGAATAATGATGAGACTTGTTTTGAAGAACAAGTGACGATGACATTCAAGAAGACTTATAAAATCAAGCATACTACAGATGGACAAAGTGAGAGTGACTCGAATGTGACAAGATGTTGCCTTAGTGGCAATTGATGTATATTACACTACACATATGATGTAATTAAAGTAGAAGCATATATTGAGTAACCTCCAGAATTTAGAACTCTCTACAAAGAACCACATGTGCCATCTTGAAGAAGTATATGAAGAATATGTATCTCTTAGATTTGCAGAACCGATGAAAGAAGAAACTCGTTAGAATTTGAGATGAAAGACCTTGGCTTGATGCATTATTTTCTAGGTCTTGAAGTATGGTAGAGCCTAGAAGGAATCTTCCTTAAACAAGGGAAGTATGCAGTAGAAATATTTAAAATATTTGATATGTTGGAGTGTAAAGGCATGGCCACACACACAGATACAAATTTGAAGTTGTTGTCTGATGCTTCGTTAGAGTTAGTCGATGTAACACTATATAGGTAGATTATTGGGTCATTGATGTATCTGACGAATACCAGGCCATATTAATGCTTTGCCGTGAACATCTTGAGTCAGTATTTGTTTGAGCCCAAACATGTTCACCATGTAGCTGCAAATGAGGTACCTAAAAGGTACGGTAGACTATGATCTCAATTATACTAGAGATCATGACTTCATACTGTATGGTTATACAGATCTGAGATATGGTGCAGAAGGGAGTTGTAAAGCTCCAATACATGAGCACATATGAACAAGTTGTAGATGTGTTGACTAAGATTCTGTCTCATGTGAAGTTTGAGCACTTCTATGACAAGATTCGCGTCATCCATAAGGACTACCCTCGAAAGGGGGAGTAGTGCTGATGATACTATGGTAGCACAGTTGGGGTTGATCATCCTTAGACTCGATTCCGTAATCTCGAAAGGAAGGATAGTCTTAAATGTTGATCCCTAGACTAAAATCCCATAATTCCAAAAGGAAGGATTGTCTAAGATGTGAGTGGTGGACAATGATCCCGTAATTCCAAAAGGAAGGATCGTCCGTTGTGCTGTAGTGGTAGCTCCGTAAAGACTGGGTCCTGTAATTCCAAAAGAAGGGATTATCTGAGCACCACCAGTGTTGATGGACTAGAATCCCATAATTTTGAAAGGAAGGATTTCCCATGATCCCGTAATTCTGAAAGGAAGGATCACTAGTGTTGTTGGACTAGAATCCCGTAATTCTAAAAGAAAGAATTGTCCATGATCCCGTAATTCCGAAAGGAAGGATCACTAGTGTTGTTGGACTATAATTCCGTAATTCCGAAAGGAAGGATCACTAGTGTTGTTGGACTATAATTCCGTAATTCCGAAAGGAAGGATTGTCCATGATCCCGTAATTCCGAAAGGAAGGATTGTCCATGATCCCGTAATTCCGAAAGGAAGGATTACTAGTGTTGTTGGACTAGAATCCCGTAATTCCGAAAGGAAGGATCACCAATGTTGTTGGACTAGAATCCCATAATTCTGAAAGGAAGGATTGTCCATGATCCCTTAATTCCGAAAGGAAGGATCACCTGTGTTGAAATTGATCCCGTAATTCTGAAAGGAAGGTTCATATTGGTTGCACCTATTGCCATAGATGATGTTGCTCCAGCCTTGAGCAGTTGATGATGATGATGTTCCAGCTTCATGTTGCAGATGATGATACTTTAGCTCTGTACTGAAGATGATGATGATGTTCCAACCTCATGCTGCAGATGATGATACTTAAGCTCTATACTGAAGATGATGATGACGTTCCAGCTTCCTCACTCGTGATGTAGATGTTGATGATGTTACAACATGATGTTCCAGTTTTTTATATTGATGTTGTTGAAAAAATTCCGATGATTTATAGATGTACCAACCAATGTTCCAGATGATGTTGTTGATGATGACTCCTCCTCCCTCCTTCCATTGATGTTGTGTAGAGCCACACTTGTGTTTATTGTTGTTGTCAGTAGAATACCCTTCTTGTTAAGGGGGAGTGTTGAAATAATGTAACTTCGAAGAATATTCTCCTTTTATTATTCCTCCTTCGGGAGCTGTCATTAATGTAAAGGGTCATGTAAAAGTCATGAGGTAAAACCCCATTGTAAGTCGGGTCAACAGTACCCAAAAGAATGTAATATAAATATTATTTTGAGTTTTCCTAGAGAGGTCGGCCTGGTTAAATTAGTGAGGCCAACCTAGTTAGGTTAAAAGGTCAAGTGAAAAGTAAAGTATAAATAGAGAGTATCAGTCTCTCATTTGCACCATTCACTCACTCATGCATTGCGCATTAGAGGAAGAGGGAGACTAGCGAAGGAGGAGGAGGATTGTTCTTGGCTCTTGTTTTTTGGTTTTGTCTCTCTTTCTTATGAGATTTATTTCTTTGGGCATTGTAATTTGGTAATCTATATTGAGGAATTTTTGTTGGGTTTTCTTTCCCTTGAGGGTTTCCCAGGATAAATTGTTGTGTACCTTGTGATTGTGTATCTCTCAGTGATCCTCTTTATGCTGCTTTTGTATTAAATGCTAATGAAGTAGGAATCTAAGTTATTGCAACATATAAATTTAACAAATTGTAGGAGGCATTGTTAATATCTTCTTCAAGCATGCTTGGGTTCATTTTTTTGGGTTGCCAAAGATTATTGTTTCTAATGGGGACATCAATGAATTAAGTATCTCGTGTTCTATCTTTTGATGCATGATGGACACTAAGATGGTTGAATCCACTACCTTATGTATGCACATTGGACATATTGAGGTAGTCCATAAAATGATTGTACACATTCTTATGATGTACTACTTTGAGCAGTTATAATTTTTACATTATGACTATAATTGCAAATTTAGAAATTTCCCCACACTAGAGATTTACTGAGTCTAATCCTCACGAACCTCAATGTCAGGGTTCATTTGACACATAAATTAACAATAGAAAAACAATATTCCACTTCACTCCAACCCAAAACGCTAGGAAACCTAGGATAAAATATACCAAACATATGCCAACAAGTTTTAGCCCTTGGGGCAAATTTTTCCAAGCATAAACCAAATCCGAAATCTCTTTATTACTGTAGATTTATGAGTAAATTTACCCAATTATCTTCGAGACATGTATTAAACCACTTAACATTTTCAACCGTATAATATGTCGAATCGGTATGACATAAAGTGTTAGAAATTATCTAATCAAGAGGACAATCCAAGCTGAAAATCAAGTCCACACTTTAAACAATTTTGGATAGCTAGAAACTTCATTCATATACATAGTACATGTACATACTCATAGCTTATCACAAGCTAGTACAATCTTCAAGCTCTCTGAAACCTTAACTAGGGAAACAATGCAAACTCTAGTTACCACTAAAGATCCACAACAAGTTAGCATCAACATTGACAAGTCCTCCTTGGCTCCAATAACAAGCTTGTATCACACAAGCTCTTCACATTGACATGGTTGTCTTCCTTAGGGTTTGCAAACCGTGCCATGTTGCACCACACAAGTACATCGCAAGACAACTCTAGCATTAGCCTCCAAATACACATGCCCATTTTGGGATTTGAGTCCTCAAACCCTGGATATTTAACTCATGCGGGCTGGTGCAAGGTAATGATACCCAATTATGACACGTTAGTTGCAATGACATGCTGGAAAAACAAAAATATTATCATTAAAATGAATTATTAGAGATACCTACAATTTTTTTTCGAATTAAGTGTAAAAAGATGAAACGTAGAAAAACAGATGTCCTTCCGGAATATATAACTTTTATTTATGGAAAAGTGGTATAACCACCCCAAAATGTCATTATTTTAAGATTGGTTTGTTATTTTTTCTCTAAATTATAATGCACATGTTTTTGTTGGTCCACCTATTTGTTATGTAAATTGTCAATTTGTGAGGAAAAAAATATGTAGAGGCGTAGGCAACAGACGAATCTTGTGCGAGGATATTTTTCCAAAATTTTAAAAGTTAATTTTATATTTTTTTTAAATTACGAAAGTCAGTGAAGCCTTAAAACAACATGGTCAAGTGTTGGTCCACCATATCATGGTCTGAAAATAATCAAACAACTTTTTTTTTAGCTTGTAGGTATTCTTGTACTCTTGTGTGGGTTCTTTTTCGTTCTCAAAATAGGTAAGCCAATCAAAAGTTATAGGCCAAATAAATGACCTATGTTTTTTACAAATTTGACATGAGTGCAGTTAAAAATGAATTAAAAATAGAAAAAAACAACAGATGTATTCCAAAAATAGATAGTTATAATCTGCACACAGAGCTCGACAAGTGTGTGCAATTTCATATGTAGTGCACTAGTGGAGCATATGCGGAACTAGGTGTGAAAAACATGAAGTTACAACATTTGATGTGTTCTTCCATAAATCAGACCGAGCCTCAAGGTTTGGCAATCTGAAGCTAATTCCAAGCCCGCAAGGGCGCCAAAAACAATTTGAATCCAGGCACGCGTATGTGCAAATTTGAGCACGCGTTTCTAGAAGCGCACACACGTTTCTAGAAGCACGCACACGAGGTAGCGCGCACATGTTGCTTCTTTCTCTATAAAATATAATTTCCTATCCACCCAATCCCCCCACTCTCTTCCACTCTATCCACCATCATTGTTGTCATCATCTTCATTATCTTCACCATCATCGTTGTCATCGTCATCACCATCATCTTCATGTTCTTCATCGTCATCTTCATCTAGATGGTGATGATGATGATGATGATGGATATGATGATGATGACGATGATGATGATGAAGATGGTGATGACGATAATGAAGATGATGATGATAATGATGATGATGACGATGACGAAGATGATGATGATGATGATGATGATGATGATGATGATGATGATGACGATGACGAAGATGATGACGATGACGAAGATGATGACGATGATGATGATGACGATAATGATGACGATGATGATGATGACAACGATGATGATGATGAAGATGGTCATGATGATGATGATGATGATGATGATGATGATGATGATGATGATGATGAATATGGTGATGACGACGACGACGACGACGATGATGATGATGATGAGGAAGAGGGTGATGATGATGACGATGAAAATGATGATGATGATGATGATGATAATGAAGATGATGATGGTGATGAAAATGATGATGATGAAGATGATGATGATGCTAACGATGAGGAGGATGATGATGATGATGATGAAGATGATAATGATGATGATGATGATGACGATGATGATGATGATGGATATGATGATGATGGTGATGATAAATATGATGATGACGATGACAATGATTATGAAGATGATGATGATGATGATGATGATGATGATGATGATGAAGATGTTGATGATGATGACGAAGAAGTTGATGATGATGGTGATGATGATGACGAAGAAGTTGATGATGATGATGATGATGATGATGATGATGATGAAGAAGTTGATGATGATGATTATGATGATGATGATGACGAAGATGATGATGATGAAGATGATGATGATGATGATGATGATGATGACGATGAAGATGATGATGATGATGATGAATACTATGAAGATGATGGTGATGACGACGACAATGATGATGATGAATATGATCATCTTCATGGTTTTTACCATCATCTTCATGGTCTCCACCATCATCATCATCATCATCGTCATATTCGTCATCATCATCATCATCATCATCATCATCGTCCTCATCTTCATCATCATCATTGTCTTCACCATCATCTTCATCGCCTTCATCATCATCATCATGTTAGTTTTTACTTGTCATTTGAGCAACATATAGCATATAAACAATTACTGAAAGATAAAAAAGCACATTATAAGAGACAAGAGACACAATTTATCCTGGGAAACCCTCTTGGGGTAAAAAACCCAACAAAGCCTTCCTCAATATAGAAATCACAAAGTACAAGATAACCCCAAGAAAAAACAACTACTCCCTTGCTTGTGCGCCACTCTCTTCTCCACTAATGCGAGCTTGCTTGAGTGAATGAGATGATACAAATGAGAGAGCATGCCTATTTATATTCTTCAGTTGAGATGACTAATTCCCCAATAGGGCCGACTTGTCTAACTGGATGGTCAATTACATAATATAATAATCTTTCTGGGGCTTTTCTAGGCCGACACATGTCCTAGGGTTTACATTGATTCTTTCAATGACCTTTACATTATTAATTACATGACCATCAACTGTCGTAGGAGGAATACAATAATATAAATAGAATATCTTCCGTAGTTACATTATTTTAACACTCCCTCTTAACTAGGAAGGTATTCTACGGGTAACAACCTCTGCACAACTGACTTGTGAAATTCTAGATGTCGTAGGAAGGATTTGGATCATCATCTGTCTTGGGGCATCATTTGTGGAGTAGCAACATCATCATCTTCCGAATATGATCATAATCAGCAGCATCATCATCAATAATCATCAATTGCTGGAAAAGCAACATCGTCAACTGGAACATCATCTACTGGAACATCCTCATCAGCAACATCATCAGTTGGAACATCTTCTGCTGTCAACAACCTCGTCAACTGGAACATAATCTACTGGGATAGCAACATCAGCAGTACCATCAGCTGGAACAACATCATCATCAACTGGAACACCATCTGTTGGAACAACATCATCAACAACACCATTAGCTGGAACCACATCATCGTCAGCTGGTTTACCATCTGCTGGAACACCATCATCAGTAGCACCATCAGTTGGAACACTTGCAACAAATATCAGTATCTACATACTGATACTATCAGTCATCCAATACTGATCTTCCCTCACCCCTGGAGAGGCATCAGCTCATGAGAGATGGAACTATCAGTCAACCAGTACTGATCTTCCCTCACCGCTAGAGAGGCATCATCTTGTGAGAGCTGGAACTATCAGTCAACCAATACTGATCTTCCATCACCCCTAGAGAGGCATCAGCTCGTGAGAGCTAGAACTATCAGTCAGCCAGTACTGATCTTCCCTCACCACTGGAGAGGCATCAGCTCGTGAAAGCTGGAACTATCAGTCAGCCAGTACTGATCTTTCGTCACCCTTGGAGAGACATCCATCCCTATGGACAGGCATCAACTCGTGAGAGATGGAACCATCAGTCAGCTAGTACTGACCTTCCCTCACCCTTGGAGAGGCATCCATCCCTACGGATAGGCATAAGCTCATGAGCATTGGAACCATAAGTCAGCTAGTGTTGATCTTCCCTCACCCTTGGAGAGGCATCCATCCCTACGGACAGGCATCTATCCTTTCGAATAGGCATCATCAATCAATATCTCTTTCGAGAGAGGTCCCTCTGCACCACACCAAGCCTGTCTCGAAAGTACTCAAACATCACACGAGTCAGAGGCTTAGTTAGCACATCAACAACTTGTTCCTCTGTAGGAACATACTCGAGCTTCACAGCTCCCTTCTGCACCATATCCCGGATATAGTGGAACTTAATCTCGATGTGCTTCGATCTATCATGAAACACAGGATTCTCAGTCATCTTGATGCAACTCTGGTTATCACAGAGTATCTCTGTAGCATCAATCTCTACATCGAACAATCCTGTCAACATCTTGCGAAGCCACACTGCTTCACCACAAGATGAACAAGCTGCTACATATTCAACTTCTGCTATACTGAGTGCAACACATGGTTGCTTTCTACTGAGCCATGAGATCATGCCTGATCCCAAACTAAAGAAACATCCTGAAGTGCTCTTTCTGTCTTCAGCACTTCCAGCCCAATCCGCGTCTGTGTACCCATATAGCCTGAACTCACAATCTGAGGCATATCTGAGTCCAAAATCCAATGTACCCTTCAGATATCTCATCACATGTTTTGTTGCAATCAGGTGGACATTCCTGGGTTCTACCATATACTGACTCAAAGTGTTTACTGCAAAACATATGTTTGGACGAGTATTGGTCCAATACATCAATGACCCAATAATCTGTCTATACATGGTGACACCCACTTTCTCTGAAGAAGCATCACTCAGAAGCTTCAAATTTGTCACCATCGGAGTAGTCATGGCCTTGCATTCCAACATTCCAGCATCCCAAATCTCTTTAGGATCTCAACTGTGTATTTTCCTTGACTCAGGAAAATATCGTCTGGAAACTGCCATACTTCAAGACCTAGAAAGTAGTGCATCTTGCCAAGTTCTTTCATCTCAAATTCTACTGCAAGCTTCTTCTTACATTCAACAATAGGCTTGTCTTTTCCAGTCAGAAATAAGTCATCCACATACAGTAATAGTATCATGGGTTCATCATTCATAATCTTGTAGTAAAGATTAGAGTCCGCTTTACTTTTGGTAAATCCCAAGCTCATCAGGAAGTTGTCAATTCTTCCATACTATGCTTTGGGAGCTTGCTTCAACCCATACAATGCTTTCTTCAACTTGCATACGTGTGACTTATTGTCTTCTACTTCAAATCCTTTTGGTTGCCCGATATATACTTCCTCTTCTATGTTTCCATCCAGGAAAGCAGTCTTCACATCCATCTGATGTAGCTTCCATTTCATCTTGGCTGCCAAGGCAAGAATGGTTCTAATCGAAGTATATCTGGATACCGGGGAAAAAGTCTCCTCATAGTCAATTCCTTCCTTTTGCGAGAATCCCCAGGCTACAAATCTTGCCTTGTACTTTTCAATGCTTCTGTTTGCTGAATGTTTTGTTTTGAAGATCCACTTTGATGAGACAACCGATTTGTCCTTTGGTATTGGTACCACATCCCAAACATCATTCTTGATGATGGACTGATACTCTTCATTCATGGCATCCAACCATTCCTTCTTCTTCACTGTTTCTTCAAAACAAGTTGGTTCTTCTTCAACAAGATTGCACATCAAGGCTACAGAGCTAGAGTATGGCCTTAGTCTCTTGCTCTCTCTACTGGATCCTTCTGGGGCACCATAATTTCCAGCATCTTGGATTAATTCTCATGCCCAGGATGGTCTTCTCTTTCTAGAGATCTCCTTATGAGGTATCTCCTCAAGTCTCTGAGGTTCTGCCATGTCATGATCCTCTGGAATAGGATCATCTTCAATATTTTGAATTGGTTCCTTGGTTGATTCTGTAACTCTGGGAGCTTCTTACTCAGCTTCATCCTCATGATTCTTCTTAGACTTGTCGAAGGTTGTGTCTTCATCAAATGTGACATCCTGACTAATCTCAATCTGGCGAAATCTTGGGATGTATATGTGGTAAGCCATAGATTGCTCACTATAACCCCCACAGATATTCCCTTCTTTCCTGAAGGTTCTAGTTTCGATCTCTTCTCCTTCTGAATGTGGATGAACACTGGACATCCAAATATCTTCAGGTGACTGACTTCAGGCTTCTTCCCAGTGAACATCTCTTCAGGGGTCTTGTTTCCAAGAACACTATGAGAGATCCTGTTTTGTACATAGACTGCGGTTCTGGAAGCCTCTGCCCATAGATGCATGGGTAAGTCTTGATCGTGGATCATAGCCTTTACTGCTTCTATGATCGTCCTATTCTTCCTTTCAGCTACACCATTCTGTTGTGGATTATAGGGGACAGTGAGCTCCCTCTTAATCCCTGCTTGCTTACAGAAATCTTTGAAATCCCCTTAGGTATATTCCCCTCCATTGTTTGACCTTAGGATCTTAATCTTCTTTTCAGAAATATTCTCTATGAGTGCCTTGAACTCTTTAAACTTTTCAAAGACTTCATTCTTATTCTTTAGAAAGTAAATCCATGTTTTGCGAGAATAATCATCAATAAAAGATGCATAATACTCATACCCACTTAGAGAGGTGGTGGAAATCGGTCCACAGATGTTTGAATGAATGATATCCAGAATACCTTTCGCTTGGCTATCGCTACTTGGAAATGGGTTCTTCGTACTCTTCCCTTGAGCACACCCTTTGCATACTCCTTCATGATCCACCTGGATCTCTGGTAAACCAGTCACTACCTTACTTGCAATTGGTAAGGCTTTGTAGTGTACATGAGCTAGTCTCCTATGCCATAGCTCACAGGGGTTCATGGTACTAGTCATGAGTGCTGCATATGCATGACCCTTCAGTTTGTAAAGTCCTCCTTCTTCTACTCTAATGACTATTGCATCATCAATAGTCTTTCCTTTAGGCCACATGAGAACTTCACCATCTACAAATGCAACTTGAAGACCTTTCTTATCTAATGTTGAAATAGATAGAAGGTTCTTCTTCAACCCAGGTACATAAAGTACCTCCTTCATATTTATGGACTTCCCAGAGTCCAACTTGTAAGAGGCTTCTCCCATACCCTTGATGGGATATTGGTAGTCATCTCCGAGTTTTACCTTGTGTGGAGATTCCTTCTGGATGAGATGAGACAAGGATTCTTTGTATCCCGTCATGTGTTTTGAAGCTTCACTATCCACTAGCCAAGTATCACTTCCATGAGATACTGAACCAGTGAGTGTTGATATAAGAACATATTCTTCACTGGAGTCTTCATTGGTCTTGTTATCATCATCACAATCTTCCACTGCATGAGCATGAAACCTCTTCTTCTGCTTCTTGTGGTGTCTAGATTTGTTTGGACAATTTCTTGCAATGTGTATAGTCTTGTGGCATGAGTAACCCTCAATTGAAGAGAAATCCTTCCTGGTCCTTCTCTTCTTCTGGGGTCTCCTTGGAGAGTCCTCTCGAGGATGAGGGTTGTTCTTCCTCTTCTTCCCACCTTTAGCATGGGTAGCTAAAGCTTGATCTTCATCATCATTTAATTTCTCTTCTCTTACAACTATTCTTTCTTCTTCTTGGACACATTCTTCCCATAGACTTATGAACTTGATTAGTTTCTTTCTGGCACAAATGCCACAAACAAATGGTTCCCAATCTCGGGGGAGACCATTTAGGGTAGTCATCACAAATTCTGCATCCTCGATCATATCCCCAATGGCTTCTAGTTGTTCTTTAATCTGGGATACCCTTGAGAAGTATGAGTGCATGGACTCAGACTTCATACTCTTCACACCCTTGAGTTGGTTTCTCAAGGTCATTTTTCTGTTGATATTCTTTCCTTCAAACAGGCTAGTTAAGGCATCAAACATCTCCTTTGGTGTCTTCTTGGAAGACACATGGGGGATCAGGTGATCCTTGATGGAATCAATAATGATCCTCTTTGCTTTGATGAGATTATTCTTGTGCCTAGCCTTCTCTTCATCTCCCTCTGGTTCTGTAAGTCCTTCCTTCACATAGGCTTCTATCTCATGCTCCTCAAGGATGAGCATGACTCTATACTTCCAAGGTATGAAGTTCTCAGCTCCTTCAAGATTTTCATCAAGCTTGGTATTGCTTGTCATCTTGCTATAATGAGTACTTCAAATGGAAATAGAAGTACATTTGAGACTTACCAGAAAATTTTCCCTTCTGAGATCTGCTCCTCCTTGACCTAGGGTTT
>BSBM01000135.1:2220000-2360000 GCA_027924585.1 Larix kaempferi
GAGGAGCACACAAGATAAGATATCAAGATTCAAGACCATTTCATGGTGATGGTGGATATACACAATTGTACAAGAGAATAAGCTTGAGAAACAATTTATGATTTAACTTTCATTTGCTTATTATTGAAGAGAACCAAAGGTAAATTTTCTCATTCATCATTGTTTTGATGGGAAATATGAACAATTGAGAAGGAAGATTGAAGCAACTTGAAGGATCTATAGTTCTAAAGCACTAAAGGTCTAAAAGCTTGTAATTGAGGAGCAACAAAAACAAACTATATTGAATTGATCATTGTGGTGATGGGGAATGCACGTAACCGAGGAAGAAAATCAGCAAGGAAGAAGAGACCTCAAGAAGTCATTGAAGAAGAGAAAGAAAATAAAATAATAGACATGATGAATCAGAGGCTTTCTTTGGAAACTAATCCAAATCCAATTATAGAGGATACCACAGTTCATCCTATTAATCCATGACAAGAAAAAATGAAGCATTCACTAGAGGGACCTTCAATTTCCACAAAAGTTGTTGAACAAGCAACCCATGGAAGTAATCAAGAAGCAAAACGTAGGAGCTCATTAGGGGATGTTTCAATTCCCACTTCAAGTCAAAGTGATAAGTTACCATCTCAAGATGAAGCTCATGAAGAAACACAAAATTTGTTCACCTCTTGTGGTTATACAAGTGATGAAGTCAGAGAGCCATTGGACATGGAGCCTTCTGTTGAAGAAGAAAATGTTATCTGGACCATCAATGAGGATGTTGGAATTCCACCATCCAACTACTAGAAAAAGAATGAAGGACAAGAAGCTACTACTGAAACGCTAGAGCGTCTTGGTGATGTGCTACATGGTAAAATTCCAACCCCCTTACCTCCATTAGCAAGCACATGTCGAAGAACTTCGAAGCGTATACAAGTTGATGAAATTCTCCTCAATTCCATTGAAGGTATGCTATCTAAACATAGTATTGCTTATCAAACTCAACAGAAACTTGATAAATATTTTGTTTCTAAATGTGATGGAGATAAATGTAGATTATTTTTATCATTGCTAAAATCTAGGGGCATGAATATTGTTAGGAAAAAGTTAGGGATAAAGATGGTAAACAATTATGAACCAAGTTCTCTTATAGTTAAAAGCTTAATCGATGCATTTGGTAAAACTGGTAAGAACACATGTTCAAAGGACCGCAATGCAGCTCGTCATGTGTTGTCACAAGCAATTGTAAATAAGAACACCAGGGTCCTTCGTTTTCTCAAGCCTACATCCAAACTAGTTAATTTGAATGTAAAAACCCTTCGTAGGTATTCTATTAGAAGAGAACATCTTGACACAACCGATCAGAAAAAATTTTGGGCCTTTATTGGTCGGTTTCCACGTCATGACATGAAGTTAGTTGATGTAGTAAAGGGACTAGTGCAGAGTTTTTGGCATGATCATAGAAGACCGTCTTCAAACCGGAAGGATGTACTAAAACTAAGAAGGGGTTCAAAGGATCGTGAAACACATACTAAGCATCTTCTTGATATAACACAAACATAACTATACAAGAAATTTATGAATGAACATAGACAATTGAACATGAGGAAAATATCTTTTGAGAAATGTAATCCATGGTATGTTAGAATAAATACTCTTCGTAACACTTCTTGTTGTAGATACCACGTAGAATATGAATATTACTATGAAATTTTTTTGTACATTCGTTGTTTGTTGCATACTAACCATGTGTAGGATTGCTCCGTGACAATACCACCGACTTCATCAAGAGACTTCATTCATAGCATCATGTGCAATAGGCCTGAGGGGAAAACATACTATGCAAAATCTTGTTTGGATGGAACATGCTCCAACTGTGCTAGAATGACATTATTGAGACAATGTATGCACGAGAATGGAGACAGTGAATTTGGGAAAATGGTTATAGACATGAAAAGTTTCAAATATATCAGCTCTGAAATAGTCCCAGGAAAAGAAAGAAAAAAAATACAATTGGTGACATCTCGAGTATGCATTTATATCTATAAATTTATGTTTGAACAGTTACATTTCAATCCTTACTTACAAAAAAAACTGATATTGAGATGATTTTGTGTCACTAGGTACAAGTTAGTGATTTCGTCAAGGAATTTATTGAAAAGACACATCAATATTTTCAACATGTCCACTTGGCACGATGGCAGGATGAGAATTTTAGAATATGAAGAGATACATTTCCCGTGGTACTATACTTTCAGTTGTTGGTTTTTCCCAGAACTACACTCTGCAACCTCAAAATAAGATCCAAAGTAAGTATTATCACTCTGAGCATGTTTCCTTGATGGTCCATATCACATATAGGCATGGCCCAAATAGAAATGAAGAGCAAAGAGAAATTAAGAAGGAATATCACTTCTACATAAGTGATGATAGGTGCCATGACTTCCACTATGTACATCATTGCTTCATCATTTTCTATGATCACTTGAAGGGAAGGAACATACAGATGGATCAACATTGGATTTGGTCTGATGGATGTGCTAGTCAATTCAAAAGTGCATGCATATTTCAATGGTTGTTTTCATTGCATAAAAACTACAAAGTGCCACATATGTGGAACTATTTTGAGACTGGGCATGGTAAAGGAGAGCATGATGGAGCCGAAGCATGTGTCAAAACAACCCTACAAAGATAGGAATTGAAAGTATCTACAGAACCTACTATTCGAAATGCTCAATCTATAGTCAGGTGGTGCACGTCAGTAATGGGAAAGGAATAAACTATGTGAGTAGAATCCACAAGAAAGAGACATGTGGAGAGATTTTTTTGGGAGGTGGTAGACATAGATCGTTCACATGCATGGGATGGGTGGATTTCATTTGGTTCGAAGCTCTGATGACCCAATATTTGAAATTTGAACCAGAAAACTCGCTTGTTTTTGCCCGCCTTGTTGTGATGGTGACTGGGATGGGTGTGAATCATTGGATTGGGTTTATGGATGGGATCGCATATCACTTCCACTTGATCAGCGTGCAATTGTTGATTTAAATCCATTGGAAGAAGACCAATCATCTATTTCTATAGATTTTGATCATGTCTCAGACCTTGTACAACCTAGTATGATGCATTTCCTTAACATTTTTTTGTTTATTTGTGTAGTCTTCAAATGCACATTAATGGCCTTGTATTGCACAAAACATATTTTGATCATATACCTACAATCATATTATGCAGGGCACATATACGCAGTGGTTTCCTCAAACGATTGCGAATGGTGTGGTGATTACTGGTTGACACGTTGTATAGATGGAAAGAAAACACTCAATATGTCCATGATTGACGATGAAAACTTGACACAGGACAACAATGCAAGAAAGAAGGGTGGATATGTTTACAAGGATTACAAACCAGGTGCAAGTGTGTATCACGTTACCAACTTAATCATTGGTAGAAACCTCCAGATATGAACAATTCCTAGCCGAAATTCATCGAAGGTACGCTACTTCTTACCGGATACAAAGCACGAGAGACTAATGGAGACCATCAGTATAAGAGATTATCTGGAGGGCTTGGTTATATGATAATATGTGGGATCTATCATGATGAGGTATGTTACATACTTTTAATACTATACTATTTATAGTATTTGTAATTGAATCTTTATATATGCTCAATTTTCTCATGTATGTTGTTTCTGAATATGTCAATTTTGTGTTCTTAATATGCCAAATTTATGTTTATGTTGTTTATAAATTTGCCAAAAGTTCTCTTGTATGTCAAGTTTATGAATATGCCATTTTTTACATATGATCAATAAACCCTAAGATTATTGGATTGGGTAGAGTTAGATGAAACTTTCCTTGGGTGCTCTAACGCTAAGACTTAAACTATGATTAATAAAATTTGACTTTGGAAATTGTAAAAGAAACTTGGTTTTTCCTCCATAGCTTGTTTTCCTCATAACTCCACACAATATGTTTCGATACAATTAATGCTCAGTCCTTCAAGTTGCATAGTTATAAAGAGTATGCGTTGCATTTTACTCTCAATTTTTTTGATTGAATACACATGTGTTTTGTAATGGGATCATTACATAGCTAATATGGATTGTTTATGTTGCTAGAGACACCCATCAACCATTGATGCCTATATATCTACACACAAGTTGACTATCCCCAACCTAAAAAACTCTTATGCTATGTTGATTATGTTGGATATTGGATTCACCCAACAAAATTATATTTAACAATACCCATATTCATAGATTTGGTTGCCCATGCTCAATGCTCACTATATTTAACAATACACTTATATTAAATTTAATTAATGTCTTGTTAAATATTTCATAATGAAATAGCTATTTGAGAGCACCACCTTAGACCAAGCCATTTCATTAATATAAAATGTACATTAGAGAAATGACCTAATTCAATTTCCTTCTATAACTCTAACCCTAACCCTCACCCAAACCCTACCACTAAACCCTATGTACCCTTTAGATACTTCCTCCAATATGTCCTAATCTCCCTACAAGTAACACTACCTCTTCACCCTCTCCATAATGGTGCCACTATCATGAAACTCAAAAGCCTGATAAATTTACTGAGCAAAACCCTTCATCATCATTGTCATCTCCCCCTTCTTCATCAACATCTCTATCATCATCATCTTCTTCATCATCATCGTCACCATCATCTTCATCACCATCACCATCATCATCAACATCTTAATCATCATCACCATCATCATCATCCTCAACATCTTCATCTTCATTGTCATCTCTAAGTTCCTCATCAACATCTCCATCATCATCATCATCATCTTTGTCATCATCATCATCTTCATCACCATAACCATCAACATCTTCATCATCATCACAATCATCATCATCATCAACATCTTCATCATCATCACAATCATCATCATCATCAACATCTTCATCATCGTTGTCATCTCTAGGTTCCTCATCACCATCACCATCACCATCAACATCTTCATCATCGTTGTCATCTCTAGGTTCCTCATCACCATCACCATCACCATCAATGTATTCATCATCATCACCATCATCATCATCATCGCCATTGTATCACCATCACCATCCCATCACCATCTCCATCTTCATCACCATCACCATCACCATCACCACCACCATCAATGTCTTCATCATCATCACCATCATCATCATCATCATCACCATAAGTGCCCGGTGGATGATTTCACAAATTTGAACCACGTGTGCAAAAATTGCACACTCCCTTACAGAGAAAAACCCTAGTTTCGAAAATGGACCTACAAAATGACACCTGGCCCATGGGACTGGAGGAGAGGGGCACCCCTAGCACTATCCCAATGCCCCGAATCCAACAGAGTCGACGATTTGTCGATCCGAGCCACGATCGTCATTCTATAGCTCGTTCCGTCTCGCATCAAAAAGGCCTTCAGGGACACCTGCTGTATACCTACTGGGGACATAGAATGACGACTATGCAACAAAACCGGGTTCCGGGGAGTCCCCCAAGTGTGTCTAGGAAGGTTCCAACTAGGAACGCTAGCCATAAGTTCCTGGAGGATTATTTTGCAAAGTTGACCCCGTGTGCAAAAATTGCACACTCCATTACTGAGCAAAACCCTAGTTTTGAAAATGGACCTACAAGATGACACTTGGGCCATGGGATCCGAGGATAGGGGAACCCCTAGCACTATCCCGATGCCCTGAATCAAATGGATTTGACAGTTTGTCGATCCAAGCCATGGTCGTCATTCGATGGATCATTCCATATCGCATCCAAAAGGCCTTCAGGGACACCTATTGTATACCTACCGAGGGCAGAGAATGATGACCGTGCAACAAAACTGGGTTCAAGGGAGTCCTACAAGTGTGTCTAGGAAGTTTCCAGTTGGGAACACTAGCCATAAGTGCCCAGTTGATGATTTTGCAAAGTTGACCCCTGTGTGCAAAAATTGCACACTCCCTTACTAAGCGAAACCCTAGTTTCCAAAATGGACCTACAGGATGACACCTGGGCCATGGGATCGGAGGCGAGGGGCACCTCTAGCACTATCCTGATTCCCTGAATCCAATGGAGTCAACAGTTTGTCGATCTGAACCATGGTTGTCATTCTATGGCTCATTCTATCTCGCATCCAAAAGGCCTTCAGGGACACCTGTTGTATACCTACCAGGGGCATAGAATGATGATCGTGCAACAAAATCGGGTTCTGGGGAGTCCTGCAAGTGTGTCTAGGAAGGTTCTAGCTAGGAACGCTAGCCATCAGTGCCTAGAGGATGATTTTGAAAAGTTGACCCCCGTGTGCAAAAATTGCACACTCCCTTACTAAGCAAAATCCTAGTTTCGAAAATGGACCTACAAGATGACACCTGGGCCATGGAACCAGAGGAGAGGGTCACCCCTAGCACTATCCCGATGCCCTGAATCCAATGGAGTCAAACGGTTTGTCTATCCAAGCCACAGTCGTCATTCTATGGCTCGTTCTGTCTCGCATCCAAAAGGCCTTCAAGGACACCTGCTGTATACCTACCGGGGGCATAAAATGATAACCGTGCAACAAAACCGGGTTCTGGGGAGTCCTACAAGTGTGTCTAGGAATTTTCCAGCTGGGAACGCTAGCCATAAGTGCCCAGTTGATGATTTTGCAAAGTTGACCCCCGTGTGCAAAAATTGCACACTCCCTTACTAAGCAAAACCCTAGTTTCCAAAATGGACCTACAGGATGACACCTGGGCCATGGGACTGGAGGAAAGGGGCACCTCTAGCACTATCCCAATTCCTTGAATCCAATGGAGTCAACAGTTTGTCGATCCGAACCATGGTCGTCATTCTATGGCTCGTTCTATCTCGCATCCAAAAGGCCTTCAGGGACACCTGTTGTATACCTACCAGGGGCATAGAATGACGATCGTGCAACAAAACCGGGTTCCGGGGAGTCCTGCAAGTGTGTCTAGGAAGGTTCCAGCTAGGAACGCTAGCCATCAGTGCCTAGAGGATGATTTTGAAAAGTTGACCCTCGTGTGCAAAAATTGCACACTCCCTTACTGAGCAAAATCCTAGTTTCGAAAATGGACCTACAAGATGACACCTAGGCCATGGGACTAGAGGAGAGGGGCACCCCTAACACTATCCTGATGCCCTGAATCCAACAGAGTCAAACGGTTTGTCGATCCAAGCCACAGTTGTCATTCTATGGCTCATTTTGTCTTGCATCCAAAATGCCTTCAGGGACACCTCCTGTATACCTACCGGGGGCATAGAATGACGACCGTGCAACAAAACCGGGTTCCGGGGAGTCCTGCAAGTGTGTCTAGGAAGGTTCCAGCTAGAAATGCTAGCCATAAGTGCTTGGAGGATGATTTTTCAAAGTTGACCGACGTGTGCAAAAATTCCACACTCCCTTACTGAGCAAAACCCTAGTTTCCAAAATGGACCTACAAGATCTGGCAAGCATTCATTTTTCAAAAGTTGTTCAGAGGCTCTTGCATCTTGAAAGTGACCAAGAGTATCTTGCAGTGTGATAAGTATGCATTTTAGGTTTCAGTGAATTCAAATATGACTCAGAGTCTCTTGCTTTGTGGGTCATTTATTGAGGTTTTTCATTTTACATTGCATTTCCGTTGGCTACGTAATTCAACAAAGTGGTTCCAAATATATGCATGGACGTGGAAGCTGTGTTTGCCATCTTTTGTCTCAAGTATGAAAAGGAATTTCCATATGAGGCTCTTTAGGAATTGAAACATAGTATGATACAATCCATAGGTATGGAATTCAATTAAAACTTTATCCATACTACTGGGGAAGAGAAGATAAGAGACAATGCTCAGAAGGATTTGGTGAGCATTTCATTCCAGGCTGAGCTATTCCATTAATTGCCGAGGCATTTGAGGCCGAAAAGGATCTGGTAAGCATTTGTTTTTGAGAAGATGAGATTGCATTGAAGGAAACTGAGCAAAACCCTAGTTTACGAAATGAATGCACAAATAAGTCACTGGGCCATGAGAAGACAAGGGAGAGGGCACCCTAGAGGTAATCGCACGCTAGGAGACCAACGGAGTTGAGGGTTCGTCGATCCGACCTCCGGCTTCCGAGTTATGTTGAGTTGTAAGTCGCATGAAAATGTCATTCAGGGACACTTGTTGACTTTCAGGCTAGGAGCGAAAAAAGAAAATGGAGTAGCAAGATTGTGTTTTGTTGGCTCCTGCAAGTGTGTATGGGAAATGCCGACGTGGGAACACTAACAACACTGGCTCGGTGGAGGGTTTTGCATTGTTGACCCACCAATGCGATATTGCATTGAAGGAAACTGAGCAAAACCCTAGTTTACGAAATTAATGCACAAAGAAATCACTGGGCCATGAGAAGATGAGGGAGATCCCCCCCTAGAGGTAATCACATGCCAGGATACCAACGGAGTTGACGGTTCGTCGATCCGACCTCCGGTTTCTGAGTTATGTCGAGTTGTAAGTCACATGAAAATGTCGTTCAGGGACACTTGGTGACTTTTGATCTGTGAGTGAAAAAGAAAATGGAGCAGCAAGATTGCATGTCATTGGATCCTGCAAGTGTGTATTGGCAATGCCTATGTGGGAACACTACCAACACTGGCTCGGTGGAGGGTTTTGCAGAGTTGACCCACCAATGCGAGATTACATTGAAGGAAACTGAACAAAACCATAGTTTACGAAATGAATGCAAAAATAAGTCACTGGGCCATGAGAAGACAAGGAAGAGGCCCCCCTAGAGGTAATCGCATGCCAGGAGACCAATGCAGTCAACAGTTCGTCGATCCGACCTCTGGTTTCCGAGTTATGTCGAGTTGCAAGTTGCATGAAGATGTCGTTCAGGGAGACTTGGTGACTTTTGGTCCGGGAGAGAAAAAGCAAACAGAGCAACAATATTACGTGCCGTTGACTCCTGCAAGTGTGTATGGGTAATGCTGACGTGTGAACACTACCAACACTAGCTCAGTGGAGGATTTTGTGTCAATGCGAGATTGCATTGAAGGAAACTGAGCAAAACCCTAGTTTACGAAATGAATGCACATTGAAGTCATTGGGCCATGAGAAGACGAGGGAAAGAGCCCGCTAGAGATAATCGCACGCCAGGAGACCAACAGAGTCGACGGTTCTTCGATCCGACCTCCGGTTGCCGAGTTATGTCGAGTTGCAAGTCACATGAAAATGCCTCTCAAGGAGACTTGGTGACTTTCGGTCCTCCTAGGGTTTTTCTTTTTTAAGGCTTGTATAATTTCCTTCTTGAGATCTCACCTCTTATACCATGTTAAATTTTTGATACTTGATCTAGATAAATTCTTTATACAAATTATAACCGTTAGTTCAATGCATAAATTTAACCAGAAAACATTTACATAAAGAATTTAACACGTAGGATCTAGTTAAGAATAGAAGGCACTTTATTTCTAGAATCCTAAGGTAACATTTGTTCCTTTCACCAATGTTGCTTTGAGCACTTGTATGTAGTTACTCATATCTGGTGTTGAATCTAATTATACAATCAAATATTGGGGGTTGATGAAATGTGTAGCATGTATTTCACTTAGTTTTATTAAATTACACTTGAACATTGACTTAACTTGTAATTTAATCATCCAAACTCACAAATTTTAATTAGACCTATCCAATAAGTGTGCATGAGTGAGTTCATTAAAACCTTGAAATCCATTGTATTGCACTTAGTTTCATTAAATTACACGAGCAAGAACTTTGACTTAACTTGTAATGATCATCCAAAATCACAATTTTTAATTAGATATCCAATTAGTGTGCATGTAGTGAGTTCGTTGAAACCTTTAAATATAATAGTTTGTTCTTTTGACATAGTGCATTCATGAGTAATAGATAATACACACAAATCAACACAATAGATTGACATAAGATCATGTGGAAACAAATGAACAAATACAAAGTGAAATGTATCATTCATTTATAAGTGAAATGTCAATGTACATGTCTCCAAAAGTACATGTATCCCAAAGTACATATATATCCAAAAGTACATGTATCCAATGAAGTCAATGTACATGTCTCCAAAAGTACATGCACAATGAAGTCAATGTACATGTATCCAAAAGTACATATATATCCAAAAGTACATGTATCCAAAACTATCCAAAGCTATCCAAGCCAGATGTACATGTATCCAAATGTACATATATCCCATAAGACATCAAAAATCAAGCTTCCTCTTGTTCTTTCCCAACGTTGATCCTCTAGGCACATCTCTAGGATCAGTGTGCGTCTCTGGATCGTGCAAATTAAATATCAATTGTTAAATTGAACTAACTATGTACTAATACATTAGCTCAACAGTTAACTCAACAATTATCAACATGTCCATGGAAATTGCATGAAACACTTGGTCACTAATGGACATCTCACGTCAATGAGAGACAGTGGCAAAGGAGATTGCATTCCTTGTGTAGCAGATGGAGCTGTTGGTTGAACATCCAAGATGGTCGCAACCATGGTCAAACCAAGGGGGCCAGGAACTGCTCCTCCTGCTAGTGGCTAAAATCACAAAATGTTGAAATAGTTATACATGCATGAATAAACAATAGACAACAATAATAAACTATGTAAAGATCATGTTGAAATAGTTACATACCTTTGTGTGACCAGTTACCATTGCAGATACAACAATGACTGCTGCATCAACCATCAATGCGAGGTTTTCAATAGACAAATCTGGTTCCTGAAGCAGTAAACATGCAATTCAAACATTAACAAAACCAATTTATGCACTGGATTTCAAGTTAACCAACAAATATCATCGAAGGCTATACATTACCATGGTATTAGTAAGCTCATGGTCGTGGGCAGCTGGAGTCTTGCTAGGAGTAGGCCGCCTCACATATACATGACCCTTGTTCACAAGTGGCCTAGGAGGAGATACAAATCCAGGAAATGGTCCATATGTCTCGGTTAGTGCCTACAGTTAGCAAGTGTTCATGTAGTTAGACATGCATGATTCAACGAACATACATGTATTTAAAAAATTACATTTTTAATTATTTGTCTGGAGCTCAGATGTTTCCTTGGATGATACGACCATGGATGCACTAGTACAAAATGAGAGATAAGTGACTAG
This sequence comes from Larix kaempferi, assembly GCA_027924585.1. Classification (NCBI taxonomy): domain Eukaryota; kingdom Viridiplantae; phylum Streptophyta; class Pinopsida; order Pinales; family Pinaceae; genus Larix; species Larix kaempferi. The sequence goes on from BSBM01000135.1 coordinate 2,231,103, forward strand.
GCGACTAAAAAAGTTAGTCACCATTGTTTTTTGAAGGGATAAATGACTAAAATTGAGCAATTTTAAATAAGCCAATTAAAACCAACAAAGATAAATGACTAATTTAGTCACGGGATAAAATATATGACTAGATAACAAGTGACTAAAATATAAATGACTAACATAAATGACTAATTTAGTCACGGGAATATAAATATGACTATCTAACAACGATTAATGTGAATTAGTTGTTTATGTTAGTCATTTTAAGTTGTGTCACACTGACAATGGAAAATTACAATTTTGATAATGAATTTGTACAATATTTTACTAAATTTTAAAAATGCAGATGTATTTAGTTATCTTACTATGGCGGTCATGGTCCATTTGTATGGTCCCAAACCACCATATTGGCCCTCCATAGGGGATATTTGGCCTAAAGGTGGGATGTGGTGCTCATATTTTTGAAGTTTAGAAAACTAGATATGGTTTCTAATATAAGGTTTTTATTATAAGCTATAACTTCATATATTACTTGGAAAAAAGAAAATTACATCGGATATCGATTATAGCTCATGATCAGAATTTGACGTAGAACTACATACAATATCGTCCCAAAAAGCTATTCCCCACATCCCAACAGCTCCACCTCATACGAAGCATTAAGCCAAACAAAAATTTCATCCCATATTAGAGCACTAATACTAAATACTTCACTATAGCTGTGATGACTATATAATACTTCTACCCAAGCACTAGCATCGACATGTTTCATATCATAGACTATCCACATTAATTACAACCAAAAGGATCAAATAGAGACACACTTCCAATTATCGCACCTGAAATCTCAACGACATGCCAGCCTGGAATTCCTCCTAAGAGTCGGTTGGGGATCCCAGGCCATCTACGGCTTGGTAGACATCTCCCACTCACCCGCACGCATCCCAGACGAGACACCAACAGGAGGATCTCCCCCCTCCTTCAAGCGAGGAAGAAATGGTACTCCCAAGTGGTGGGTGATGACATCAATTTTAATGTGAATGAGCCATGAATCCATTAGATGCTCCTTCCATAAGTGAGCAAGGATATTATCCCCCAAACGCTTCAGCCCGTGCTCCTAAAGCAGCTAGCCAATTACCCATAACATGGAGACAACCCATTCATACAAAAACAAGTGGGTCTGAGTGGACCCAGGGTCCAAAATCCAAATGCTTAAGCATAGAAAATTCTTCAACTGGCTTTGAAACCTCCAACTCTTCCCATAAATCCTTCTCCACGGAGTCAGAATTTTCCCTAATTTCCTTCAGAATTGTGGCCATGTAGTCCCAAGTGTCTTGGTCCACCCTTGACTACTCTCATATCACTCTTTTCTTCCCTCCCCTGAGCCTGCCCTGGATGACCGCCTCAACATTCTCTGGCTCATACATGTCTTCCTCACCGCACTTCCAGCCACTATAACTAGTCATTAATGAGCTTAGACTTTCCACCTTCAACAGATAGGCGATAATGCGAAGCATTGATATAGCACGAGCCGTCAACTTGATGACCTCAGAGATGAACAGGGTTGAATCTGGCTCTGATACCATATGTAATATCTCCATAAAAAAAAAAAAAATCATTTTCTTTTCTCTTTACTGTAAATGAACAGTAATTGGATCTATGTTAACAAACATTTAAAATAAATAATACATTCGTATGTTGATCTTGCTTATGTTCTTACCCTTGTATTTTTCCTACTGGTTAGAAGGGTATTATGGTTGACATGCCACTTACTTAGCTATGGCTAACTCTACTACGTATTTTGATATGCAGGTACTCTTATACTATCGGAGTTCCTCATGACGCAGGTAACAAGAAATGAATAAATTAGACGCTTTTGATGTTTACTTATAGCTTGGTTAGCGACGTTCGGTTCTGTAATCAAGATATGCATTAGACATAGTGCACACAACCATAACCATTTTGGTATGGGATACTTGCGAACCCTTTTGTATTAGCGCAATCCTCAAAAAAATACAATACCATTTTAACAATGAAATAAGACATAATTTGCAAGGTTTACTTTGATTATCATTAACATTTTTTTTTGAATTTAAGACATTCTATTGCACTAAAAGTTGTCAAATGCTTAAAATATAACAAGGCTCACCCACAATGTGTTTATAAAGTTAGTTACCCAAATCAATAAAGTGATTGGATTGGTTTTTAACTACACAATGTAAGTTTTTCCAAATACTTGATCCCATGGACCAACAATGTGGTTTTCTATCGACCCATCCTCTATCTTACAAAGGTATTGGTAATACCATAGTACATGATTCGTTTACAATTTATGATGTTTGAAACCCTAGTTTATAACCTTTCGTTTACTTGTATTATGTAGGGGGTTATTTTTAACATTTAAGTTGCAACGTACGAGGGGTATTTCCCATACCTACCAGCGAAGTTCTGTAAGGCTGGCCATGTGACTCCATAAATGGTGATTGCAGGCGAAGGTGCTACCTGCACCTCGGCAAGTTGCACCGTACTGGGTGTGTTTTTTCCATACCTTCCAGCAAGGTTCTGTAAGGCTGGCCATGTGACTTCATTAATGGTGGTTGAAGGCGAAGGTGCCACCTGCACCTTGGAATGACCGTGTTTGGTTTTCCTGGTTCTTGGAATGAAATATCCTTCTCAAAGCTATGTTCATTCTTCTCCGGGTTGATTATTCACTTTCTGGCATTCGAGTTAAGACTCCTTTGTTTTTCCCTCTAAAATGGCGATAAGGTTACACTTCGGGTCTGATAGATTCATTGTGTTTCTTCTGCGGTCTGTAAGAGATGACTCCTTGCCATCGCGGGTACTCCAGGAAGAGTTTTCTTTAAACCTCAAGGAAGCAGCCATTACACATCGTTGCCTCTGAGGTAACTTTGAAATGCTATAGTTCAGAATTCCTCGTTTTTTTTTTTTGTTGAAGCGGTCCAACATCATTGGGTAATAATGTATTGTCTGTTTGTGATGGTAGGTACTTCCAGCTTGGAATGGCGTAGGTTTAGAGGGAGTCTTCCCTGCCTGGTAAGTGGCATTGATCTTTCCACCTTCATACAATGACAGGAAAACAACTTGGGAAAGACCCTTCACCAACGACAAAAGGGAGATTTAGTTTCATATTGTGGCTAGGTTTTTGAAGCTTCACCGGTTCGATGTGGCCTAAGGTTTTACTGTCACGAACCCATTGTAATAACTAGCTTTATAATACTTCCTTCATGAGAATCTAGGCCTTAAAGAAAGACGTCTTGGACTGCCTAAATTCTAAATTCAAGGGCTCTCGTTTTTCTGTGTTTTTATCAAATTATACTTATCTATTTCCAGAATTTAAAAGAACACAGATTGTTTTGTTCCGAGAATGCTGTAAGCAAAAGAGAATTAAGCTCCATGGATTTCACAACCTCTGGGTTATAAATATGAATGAAATCTTATATGCTTCAATATTCATTCTAAATATGAATATGGTTTTGTATGATTCAGCTTTCGATTCCTTCCTGTTAGGTGACAGAGGTGATTCTTAGAAATCGTATCTCCTATGTGATATAAATTCAGTTTGAAAGAAAAATGGAATATGGGTCTCAATGCATTTATAGTTGAAAACGTTACCAGTGATATCATCATCTCTCCGTAATTCGCCATCCCCAAATACTTTGGAGTTGCCTCTTTAGATACCACCCCATACATGATTTTCTTCAGAATGAGTTGCGGCCAAACCCTAGGTTAAAAATAAAGCTTGTAAGCAGGGTATTTTTTAAGGATTATAAAAGTATACTTGAGTACAATATTCTAGGCGATTATTTTAGATTGAAAAAAACATATATATAGATTAGTAGGCGAATATTAGATATGAACATACAATTTACTACTGAAAATTGTAAATTTTGGCGAATATTATGATAGAAAAACATATTTTATGTAAATATAGGCGATATTAGAGACTAAAAATGACCAAATAGCGAATTTATTTTTTGAAAAAAGCCCCGAAAAATAGCCAATTGGCGAAATTTCGCCCCTAAAAATTTCGCTGCTTGTAAGGCCTGACTTAGTAGTTTAATTAGTAATGTAAACGTTTTGCGGGGTAATTGATGGGGTTTGTTTTATAGAGGGACTCGTCGATCAAAGATCGAAGTTTAGTGTCTAAGGAGTTCTTCAAAAATTAACTGAGAGTCCATTGAATCTCAGTAATACTTTACGATGAGGAATTATAAGGAATTTAGTTCTGGAATACTTCCATATCATAACTGTGACGAATCTATCATATACATACACAATAATGATATATAAAAAGAAATCGTGGAATTCTTACACAGAGGGTTTATATAGAATTCGATGATCCGTTTTTCATAGGGTTTTATACCGTCAAATATAGGTCGAAGATTAGCTACCACTAGATTCAACTTATAAATAATGAAAATCGATATAAATATACAATAATGATATATAAAAAGAAATCGTGGAATAGTTCTTACACAGAGGGTTTGTACAGAATTCGATGATTCCACTTTTTCACAGGGTTTGATACCGTCAAATATAGGTTGAAGATTAGCTATCACTAGATCCAACTTATAAATAATGAAAATCGACACTTATGTGACTCAAAACTGAAACGTAAATTATGAACATAATCCATCCCATTTTATCGCTATTTTCCTATTATAGACGCAGATTGGAATTACCAGATTTAAAGTAACTCGATTTATGCCAACGAATAACTCAGGTTAGAATAATGAACTCTCCCATGGAAATACTAAATATCTATTCTTTTAGCAAATCAAGCATTATTTGATAGCATTGTAACTAACAGTTTTCCCTTATGCATAAAATCTTATTTAAATAATTTGGACAAATAAAATAATAGAAAAATGCTTAGAGTCTGTAATAGCAAAACCTGGAACTTGTAACCCGAATGAAGTTGGAACATCCACGTTCCACCCAACCATAGATTAGGTACAAACACCAAGTCTGTCCGTAATCACCCCCGAGCTAGATGCATGCATGAAAAGTGTGGACAGTTAACCTCAAACTCAGTCGCGTTTTCAAGAATCCCTTGCCTAACACAAAGTGCTCACGCAGCAAGTATAATTCTCTTCGGCATACTCAGCAGCGTCCTGCCTCTCACATATGCCATCCCTTTATAGTTTTTGCCTAGGTCTTACCATTAACAGCCAATTCCTCATGGAATTTTTGCAGCTAAGTAAATCCCTAATTTTCAGGGTGTGTCTAGTGTCTTAAATACACTTCTGACACCTGTTCTGGTTTCCCAGAGGCCAACTCTAACTTGTCCCACACTTTTCCACGCATGATATCCTCATTTAACTTGGTTGTTCCTGCTCATCCTTATATTAAAAATAATAAATAAAAGTTGTTTTCTTACAACAGTCCTCCTAGGACTTATTCAGCCGATTTCTCATCTAGCCCCCTTATTGAAATAATTTCACAATGATAAAATAATATATATATATATTTTAAAAATAAAACATAATGTCCTTTCATTATTGGGGGGGAACGTCACATCCTTTCCCCCTTATTATGAACACTATCCTCAGTGTTCTAATCTTCCTCCATCGGTTCTAGGAATAAGTTCGGATACTTTTCTGGAAATAGATAAGTATAATTTGATAAAAACACAGAAAAACGAGAGCCCTTGAATTTAGAATTTAGGCAGTCCAAGACGCCTTTCTTTAAGGCCTAGATTCTCATGAAGGAAGTATTATAAAGCTAGTTATTACAATGGGTTCGTGACAGTAAAACCTTAGGCCACATCGAACCGGTGAAGCTTCGAAAACCTAGCCCTGATATGAAACTAAATCTCCCTTTTGTCGTTGGTGAAGGGTCTTTCCCAAGTTGTTTTACTGTCATTGTATGAAGGTGGAAAGAGAAATGCCACTTACCGGGCAGGGAAGACTCCCTCTAAACTTGCGCCATTCCAAGCTAGAAGTACCTACCATCACAAACAGACAATACGTTATTACCCAATGATGTTGGACCGCTTCAACAAAAAAAAAAACGAGGAATTCTGAACTATGGCATTTCAAAGTTACCTCAGAGGCATTGAAGTGTAATGGCTGCTTCCTTGAGGTTTAAAGAAAACTCTTCCTGGAGTACCCGCGATGGCAAGGAGTCATCTCTTACAGACCGCAGAAGAAACACAATGAATCTATCAGACCTGAAGTGTAACCTTATCGCCATTTTAGAAGGCAAAACAAAGGAGTCTTAACTCGAATGACAGAAAGTGAATAATCAACCCGGATAAAAATGAACATAGCTTTGAGAAGGATATTTCATTCCAAGAACTAGGAAAACCAAACACGGTCATTCCAAGGTGCAGGTGGCAGCTTCGCCTTCAACCACCATTAATGGAGTCACATGGCCAGCCTTACAGAACCTTGCTAGAAGGTATGGAAAAACACACCCAGTATGGTGCAACTTGCTGAGGTGCAGGTGGCACCTTCGCCTGCAATCACCATTTATGGAGTCACATGGCCAGCCTTACAGAACTTCGCTGGTAGGTATGGGAAATACCCCTCGTACGTTGCAACTTAAATGTTAAAAATAACCCCCTACATAATACAAGTAAACAAAAGGTTATAAACTAGGGTTTCAAACATCATAAATTGTAAACAAATCATGTACTATGGTATTACCAATACCTTTGTAAGATAGAGGATGGGTCGATAGAAAACCACGTTGTTGGTCCATGGGATCAAGTATTTGGAAAAACTTACATTGTGTAGTTAAAAACCAATCCAATCACTTTATTGATTTGGGTAACTAACTTTGTAAACACATTGTGGGTGAACCTTGTTATATTTTAAGCATTTGACAACTTTTAGTGCAATAGAATGTCTTAAATTCAAAAAAAAATGTTAATGATAATCAAAGTAAACCTTGCAAATTATGTCTTATTTCATTGTTAAAATGGTATTGTATTTTTTTGAGGATTGCGCTAATACAAAAGGGTTCGCAAGTAGCCCATATCAAAATGGTTATGGTTGTGTGCACTATGTCTAATGCATATCTTGATTACAGAACCAAAGGTCGCTAACCAAGCTATAAGTAAACATCAAAAGCGTCTAATTTAATATTTTCTTGTTACCTGCGTCATGAGGAACTCCGATAGTATAAGAGTATCTGCATATCAACATACGGAGTAGAGTTATCCATAGCTAAGTAAATGGCATGTCAACCATAATACCCTTCTAACCAGTAGGAAAAATACAAGGGTAAGAACATAAGCAAGATCAGCATACGAATGTATTATTTATTTTAAATGTTTGTTAACATAGATCCAATTACTGTTCATTTACAGTAAAGAGAAAAGAAAATTAATTTTATTTTTATTTTTATGGAGATATTACATAGTGGAAGATAAACCTAGTGAACTCTGAGCCAAGACTACCGATCAGAGAGGGTAGACCGACCACCAATGTTATTATTAGGTGAGGTGAAATAACCAGAGCAGCTGTGACCACCAATATTAACTTGGCCAAATCAAGAAAGCAGTCCCAGGACCATTGAAGTTAAACCCCGCGCTGAAGTTAGAACAATACATAATAATGCCTGGCAAGTTTGTATTATAGAGAAGAAAATTCCTTGGCTCTGAAGACCCCCCTTGTTTTACACTGAATCCTTACAAGCCTTTTATATCAGTTCTGAGGTGACTACCATCGCAATTTAATGAAGCAAATGATTGTGATCTAATCTTTATTACATCTTTGCCACTGTTTCTTTCCTCTGAAGTGTTTACAAAGTTGCGAACCACCTATTTCTAGATCTGTGAATTGATTGAGGTGAGGCAATAGCAATGTGGATAGTTTGGATCAATATTAGCGATCTCACGCTCCCTCTATTCTACAATTTACATGAGAGGTTTTCCATTTCCTTCATATGGTTTATTGCATTGATTTATGTCAAATGTGCTCATGATTTATTCTTTAAATTTGCAATCAAAGACCAAACGAACTATAAATAAAATTAAAAAAAGATTTGAAACAAAATGAAATTAAATTAAAATTGTATCTAGATTACAATCTAAAAATAAAAAAACTAAATTAATAATATAATAAAATCAAAACAAAACGACTAAGCTTAGCGATTGGTCCACGATGCCAAGCTGTTCCCCAATGATCTCGTGAAGTTTCAATGGCATCGTATAATTAGTTGTTTTGATTATTTCCTGTTGTTACGTGTGTACTACACTATATTTTGAGTGATTTGGTTGAAATGCAAATGTTTAAGGCTAATACACCTCCCGCCATTGATTCTATGATCCTGCAATCTGCTACTCACCTTTACCATTAATATTTTATAGTTACAGTCTTTGTAGCTCCACGAGAAACTAGCAATGATAGTGTTACAGGTATCACTAAAATGAAACAAAACCCTACTGTGTTGACTTGCACTCACTAAGACAATGAAGGTCTACAATCCCATATCAACCTCAACTATCTAGTACTTGCGCTTTTGTGGACTTGTGCAAATTGGTGCAATATTACATGTTGTTTTATCTGGAACAATGTAAACTTCCATGTGGTTTTGAGCACACCATTCATAACACCAATTAATGCAACGTTGATATTGTTATTTTCGATAGAACTATTTCATTTGTCACACCTTTCTCACTAGTTACATCTAACCTCATTGTTCATACAATCTTCCTCCATATTTTTTTGGTTATGTCTTGGTTCTAGCCTATTACGCAACTTTACCCTCCTTTGTGTGACAAATCTTCCACACAACTAGTGTTTTCACTGATTGTAAAACATGTCAAACATTTTTTATGTAGATCTGTGGCAATATCCTAATGGTGAGCTCGACTAGGTTTTACCCATTTTATTCAAACAATTCGTTTATCTCAAACATTAAATGACATCGTGAACATCCTTCATTGTGCTTATGATGGAATTTATTTTCTTTGACAATTAGACATTCATTTTGCAGAGAAAACATGACCCATTCTCAACAATCAATTATCTAGTTGTTGATCAAAGAAAATAGACTGATGATCTCTCTACAAGTGGCAGGGCCTTTGACGGAATCCAATTCAAAACTAACTAAGTGTTGGGTGATCTTTTGCTTAATATATAGTTATATGTATTCCATGAGGGCTGATGCATCATTAGTCTTCTGCACCATTAAATTCCCTCATGAAGGGTAGATTGTAACCCTCAATTAGCTTAAATACTACGAGACAAACCCCACTTCCAATCCGTACAATGTCTTTCCCACCATCACAGGAATTGCATGTTCCCAATGTCATTAGACATCTTCCTTGCCATAGCAATGTAGTAGTTAACTGCAGTAAGTCTTTTATTGCCCTAGATATTGCTCCTAATGCACTTGAGAATGCAACATTTATTGGTCATCAAATTTCTCGGACCAGATGCAAGATTGAGCTACCTGCAGTTGAATGCATTCACCACAATGTTTCTCAAGCATGCACAGAGTGGACAGCTTTGCTTCATGAATTTAGACAGCATTACCTATACTTCAGTTTCTTGCACGAACTAGTCAGCAAGATCTTCAACAAGAACTTAGGTATTCTTTTATTCTGTTTCTTCACGACTTAGAAACAAGAGTTTATGTTTTCTAAAGTTCTGTTACTACCAGGATTTGTACAACAATAATTTAGTATTTTTAATTAACACTATTAATAGTCACTGGCCATTGTTAAATGATTCTTCCAAAACATTTTGCTATAGGGTCAAGTATCCATGCTAGTCATTGTGGCATTCTAAGTGTGTGCATTCATACTCCTGTTAAGACTATCATCACCGTCATCGTTATACATTTTTCATACTACAACGGTATCTATTCTGGGTTGCATGCATTCGCATCACTAACCCATCTTCGTAACAATTTTGTTGAGGCTCCAGGCTTTAAAATCTTGCGAGCATCTTAAGCATATTTATCGAGCAAAGCCTTGTTTTCACGAAATTGTCGAACCATAGAGAGACTGATATGTTTCTATTTTTACATCAAATTCTTTCCTAAGATACAACATATCCTTGAAAGAGGGTTTTCGACAAAACGACTTCCCCTATACTCCATAATAGAGCGTCCTATATAGAGTCCTCATTGTGACATCTTTCTTTTAAGGAGATTATATTTTCTATTTTCTATGAAATACTATTGACTTAACTCCATTTATTTTGTATTGCACGATGGCAAGTCAGCCTTCCATGAATAGCAACAGACCTTCTATTGTACAAATGAAAGGGCATCTTGTTGTTCAAAAAAATGGCTATTGCTCATAAGACAATTCCTAGAATAATTTTCGCTGCAACTGGTTTTGAAGAAGTGAAGTTGAAGATAATTGTATGTATTTTGGATTTCAAACAAGCAAACGTATCTAGTCGTCGAGAGATCAACAATTGATAGACAATTAAAACAACTTTATTGCAAGTTGGATCTTGTATTCTTTTCTGTGTGTGAAGGTAGCAACTTGCTTTTGTTCCTGATAATTTGTACAGGAATGGATTATTGTACTCATGCGTAGTTTGTAAGATCATTCTTCTTTGAATTTTCATCATTGTCACAGTTGAACTGCTATATCTTAGAATTCTTTTAGTACTTGAAGCATTATTCTTGAATATGTTTGACATTCATTTTGTTCCCATGCAAAATTTGTTTGAATATCATCATTTTCAAGCAATAACAACTTCTTAAAGGGTGCTAGCTCAATGGTATAGCACCTACCTAATTATAGGCAGGAGATTGGTGGTTCGATTCCTCCGCACCCTATCATAAATTAATGACTAAGAAAATGACTAAATTCACATATATACGATTATTAGTAGCTAATTTCCAGTATCTTATAGCGCGACTAGTGTTTATTCGTATTTAGCTTAGTCATTAATATGTTATTGTTAACACCCAAAAAGTGCTCACTAGCTCATTCCCTTATTCACATGACCCATTTGTCCACTTTTCCACCATCTGAGCCTTTGAAGCCAACAAAAGGTCACCAAAAGACCTTAGTACACCCCTTTTTCCCACTCAAAAAGATTATTTTTCCTAAAAAAGCATAAAAAAACCCTCAAAAGGGTCCAAAATTCCCAAAAGTATTAAAAAGCGAATAAAAATATTAATTTTATTCAAAAAAGGAAAAAGGAGGGAAAAGTACCTAAACCATGTTGGTCAATACTTTTGGTTTCCACAAAACCACAAATGGTTTTCCCCACCACCAAAACCTATAAAAAGGTGGTAGGGGCTCCTCATTTCACATCCATCCATATTCCTATCCTCATGCTGCCAAAATCTCCCTTGAGTTTGTGGCCATTGTAGTAACCTTCGAGAAAGGACCCATTGGACATTGGAGCTACTCACCATTGGAGCTATTCAACAACCTTCATCACTTGGAGGTATTTTTATTGCAAGCACTTGCTTGCCCCCATTTTTCAATACAAAATTATTTCTTATGTTTCTTGTTCTTGTTTTTTAATTCGAAAATGCACATGCTAGTTTAGTTTAGTTTAGATTTAGTTAATTGTTATCTATTTCTATTGACACTGCTGCTACTAGTTAGTAGGTGCCCATAGCACTAAGCTTGGTTGCAAAACCAAGCCAACAGTTTTTGGCGACTCCGCTGCTTTTGAATCTTTAGATCTCACTTTTGCTTTAGATCTTAGTTTTTGATTGTATTAGTTAGTTTAATTCATAGATCTGCCACCCTAGACAACAGATCCATTGCTGTTCTAGATCTTGGCCCATTTTTTATCCATTAACAGCCCGAAATTCTCAATTTTCGGGTTCGTTTTTCGGCATCCGCGTACGGCTTTCGCCTCGCAGCTTTTTTCCCAACAGTCGCGCGGCTCATCGCGACTGCGCGGCTTTTTTCCGCGCGGTTCACCGCGGCTTCGCGGCCATTTAGCGCGCTGCACATCGCGGCTTCGCACACCTTTTCCGCGCTGCACATCGCGACTGTGTGACGAAATCCCGCGCTGCACATTGTGGCTTCGCAGTCAAAACCCGCGCTGCCCATCGCGACTGTGCGACAGAAACCCGCGCGGTCCATCGCGACTGTTCTGTCAAAACCCGCGCGGTCCATCGCGACTGTTCTGTCAAAACCCGCGATGCCAATTTTTTCATTCGACCGATTCATTTAAAAAATTAATTTTTTTTGCTGTATTATCTACCCACATAGCTATTTTTACAGTATCAGTATCAAAAATTCCAGCATTGTTTACAGCCATAGAAAAATTTTACTATTTAGAATGCACATTTGATAGAGTCTTTTTAAATATTTTCAGAAATTGAAAGAAGGATTTATTTGCATTTTATCTAGATTAAATTTTTTACTGTTTACTTCTTTTGATATTTTTGCCCATAGCAGAATTTTAAAAGAAATCCATTTATTTCTCAAAGAAGTTACATTATTTGCTTTCCTATTTCAAAAGATCCTTTGTTTTTTGAATAGTCTTTGAAAAACATTTAATTTCCATTTATTGAAAAAGTCATATTATTTGCTTTTATATTTCAAAAGATCCTTTGTTTTTTGAATACTTAGCATTTACTTTTTCAATTTCAGTTTAAAATATCACACGTGCACTCACTCAAACACATAATTTAAACTGAGCCTTAAAACTTACCCTAACTTCAACCCACTTTTAACCCCACTTTGGGAACACTAAAAGAACTTTGTAGCTAGGTAGTATTGAGGGGATAGGTGTTCCAATAACACCCCTCAGTTCTTACATTTGAGACATAGAAGTTGTCCATTAGGGAGCTAAAATCTCCTAGTATTTATTGGCACGGTCACAAACGGTTTATGGGAAGGCCTCTCCCCTAGGAGGGTTGAAGTCGCGAGGATGGTTCCGGAAGCTTGAGTGGAATACCGAAATCCATTCAGTAACCGAAGGGCTACCATTCGCAGTTCTCGGGATATCCCTGTATAGGGGTATTGCGATCAAGGACCAAACGACAGATTTACCTTTTCTCGACGTGTCATGAACGGAGTATCCTAGTATCCATTCTTTAGGATTGATTACCCGGTGTCCCTCTCGGTAGGGGGATATCTAGCCGTTGACTCAACACTCAATATTGTCTGACTTGGATTTCATCACCTTGCAGAGAATATAGTTTGTTGATTCACAATACTTTTAGTTAGGTGTTTGCATGATACAATCCACCTTTGGTTTAGTTACACCTCTTTTTTTCTAGAAGCTGCTTGCATGTTGGTATTCTGACCATTTTTTGCATCCCTCCACTTATTATAGCACAGCTGCTATAATAAGTGCCTTTTTTGAGGTTGATTTTTTGGCCTGAGAGCCTTCATTTTCACTCCCCTTCTTGCACCCTTGGTTGCATTAGGGTTTAGAGTTTTTTATACATTGCCACCTTACACAAAACATATTTTTTTTACACAAACACTTATTTCTCACCATTGACAATTTTAGATGCTCTCGTCGTCTTCAGGGCGAACTCCCAGAGTTCAGTCTACTTGGCTCTCCATGTCACTGACGTAGAGCCTTATCCCTTGACTCGACACATCGTCGGTCAACCATACAGTCATCCAATTCTGACACGCCTCACTTCACATCTGATTCTGAGGAAGAATCCAAAAACCCCACAGAGTTATTCCCAACCAACCTTATGGCTGGAACACCATTCGACCCACTTTTTACCAACACCATAGGAGAGACGTCCATCAACCCTTCTACTGTGGTGCCATCCCTGGCAACCACCCCCCCCCCTAGGTATGCCTAATATGGCGGACACCCCACCTTTAGGAATGCCCAACATAGGGCCACCTCCTATTATAGGAATTCCCAACACAGGGCCACCACCTGTTATGGGTATGCCCAACATAGGGGTCACACCCCCTCTCACTACCATAACCCATATCCCAAGAATCCCTACTGCTATTCCTAACCCTGGTGTAACCCATGTTGCACTTGGAAACGCTGGCCCATACCAGACCACAGCTATTGGAGGACACATACCTTCAATACCTAGCATACCTTTAGGTGCTACTGGACCCCTACATCATACCACCATGACTAGTCATGTCCCAGTCCCAGTCACTACATCTACTAGCTTACCGTACATGGCGAGTCTGAACTTACCAGACTTAGCCAGGCTCACCAATGATCCTATCAGACACGATCCTGCGTGGCCTCACATGCCCACCAAACTCCCCTCCGACATCCCTAAGTTTGAGGGCAAGGCAGGTGAGGACCCCCAGAACCATATTATGTCCTTCCATCTATGGTGTTCCTCTAACTCCATAGTAGACGACTCTGTCCGCCTCCGTCTATTATAGCGCACCTTCACCGGCTCTGCAGCTAAGTGGTATATCGAGCAGCCCCATGGGACCTATGCCACCTTTACCTATTCGCTATGATGTGGGGGTCGAGATCCTACTGTCTTGCAGACAGAACATGGCCACCCACATCACTGACCACATTCATGAGTGGCGTTGACGCCGAAGCCTTTGCAAAATCAAGTTAGATGACCGTATCTTCTTAGATTGGTTTCTAAAATCCCTCCTCCCTCTCATTGCCAAGGACATGGCATCCGAACGACCCCAGTCTGAGGAAGAAGCTATCCTAAAAACTCGGGAATTCGACCTAATTTACGCCCAGTCAAGCTATCTCTACACCATCATACAAGACGCCCCACGAGGCGATTCTTCACGTGGTGATGCGCCGGGGGCATCACATGCCGCTGATGGTATTATTGGCCAAGTCACACCGCAAATTAAACCTTTTAGCATGGTGAACACCATAAATGCCCCCGACCTCTCTAGGGATACATCTAATTTTGGAGCAGCAACTTCCTACGCTCCAACGAATCGGACTCATCACACTCATGGACCCTCTTGTCCACAACATTGTTATGGGAAAGTGCCATTGGCATATGCACCTCCCGCATACTATAAACAACCTACCACCCAGAACCCGATTCAGTTCCCGCCACAACCAATCTATTACCATCAGCAGGCCACACATGCTCCTGTTCACTCACAAGCCCCAACGGCTTATTTCCCACCACAGGTAGTCCTTGCTGCACCACAACCTCTGATCGCTCAGACTTATCCTCCAAACAACAACAACGCTACCCCCGCCAACCAAAACCCTGATCGACCACCGAAACAGGGTAAGAACCCCAATTTACGAACAAACCACCCATGTTCCATATGCGGGATATACGGCCAGTATACACACACTTGCCCCCATTTGGGGCGAGCACGCCAACTGTGGTCTGATGACGCCCAACACCAAGGGCACGCGGCAAAACCAGCGCCACCTCCTCAACCACAACCCATGGTTCTGCAGAATCCTTTTCCCACACAAGGAATGGCGAACACTCGTCCGTTGGATCCTCTTAAGGGAACCACAACACCACAACAGCAAATCACATATGCTGCACACACAAACCAACCGATGGATTCATGTAGTCATCATCTCCTTATGATGTCATCATCTGACATGAATCTCCAAACGCGTCAAAACCAATCCACCCCCATTGCACCTAAAAATCTTCTCCCCGTGGTTGAACAACCTGTTTGTGGTGCAACTACCTCATTAATTTCCTCAGTAGGACCCGGACTATACTCCGACGCTCCGATGACTTCTACATTCCAGGCCATTCCACCACCGTCACCGGAGACCCACGTCGCTAACCTCTACACTCTTTCACAAACACCCGATAATCAACCCTCCTTGTTACCCAAACCACCATTGGTCCCTAGTCACATTGGGGTTACACCCATCCACACAATCCCCTTTCTATTTCCTCCTTTGGGTGTAGTAAGCGCCTCGGTTATGGCTACCCTTAGTCTCCCCGGGTTAACATTGGGATTACCCGTGTGGTATATTTCGCCTCCCGTTCCCCCACTGACACCCAATGTCATCCTGCAACCGGTGCAACCCATTGTCACTTCTACCCAACCACCTCCCCGTATCACTACCCCTTCGTCAGCTACAAATCCCCCTCCTCTCATCAGGCCCACTGGGGTCAGAGGCCCCAAACCATACACTGCGGTACCCCCACCCAAGGAAGTTAAACCTCCCCCCGTGTTTCGTGCTCCTCCTAAATGCTAGTTGTGTGATGACTTAGGCCATCCAACCCATCAGTGTACACAGTTACCTGCATTACAGGAACACATGCAAATGCTTGACGATGACCCCAACATCTCGGTTGTCAAAATCGACTCAAACCCAAAACCTCGTGATAAATCATTACACACAAAACATCCTTGTGCAATATGCGGAATCTACGGCCATTATTCACATCACTGCCCTGATCTCCCAGATTACAGAGAAGCACTATACGAGTTGAATAATGTCGAACTAGAGATATCCCCTCTTCTCATTGAGGAAATTCATCCCCCACCATCTTCCTCCTCGGAAGAAATTAATACCATTTACACGATTTCCACTGGATACCCCTTTGTCCGGTTAGCCCCTTCCATTGATCCCTTTGACACACAAGTTCAACCGTTTCAAATCGACCAGGAAACCACATGTCCACAACATGGGGGCAAGCCCAAAACCTTTCCTTCTCATCATCATCGTGATCCTCATCGGAGATACTGGGGGCATCCACCCCACAGAGGGAATCCCCCATCATCATATCATCACTTCAGTATGCCACCATGACCCACAGCCTCATGGTATAACACCCCGCCAGCAGTTGCTCAATGCCCTATTGATCTCTCTCTGAGACAACATCTGCACCACATTGACACCTCTGAGTTAGGGGGCATAATAGATTACCTCGAACCCGGGATAGGGGGCATGATCAATCATTTTGAACCTTCCCCATCATCTCTATCTCAACACCTCAATGAGCCCATCATTCAAACCAACACATATGTGATCCACAATCACAAACCCCATGCACATAGCATGGGGGCAGGTCATTAACCCTGCTCACTTTTTCATATTCATGATCTCAACCTTTTTTGAGGTCACGTGTCACTTGTATATTTGAGTTGATTTTATACACATAGTATTTCCCCCTGCGGGTCATCATTTCTCCCCACCACTGCATCATTGGCTTGGTGGGCTCACCTTTATTGTAGCAATTTTTTAACCTAGTTATTTGCTTTGACCATTCCGAAGTCCTTATGACCTCCGTTTTTCGCACCATTTGCACCGCCGGATTCATATTTCCGCGCTCATGATGACGCTTGAGATCATTTCTCTCTCTCATGCCCAGATTTTTTGGGCATTTTTCCATGCCCCCTTATCGCCTCAGTTTGCGTGCCACATCGACAGTCATCCATTTTTGACGAGTCTTATATCACCGGATTCAGTTTTCCATGCTCGTGATAATGCTTTAGACCATTTCTCGCTCTCATGCATAGATTTTTTGGGCATTTTTCCATGCCCCCTTGTCGCCTCGGTTTGCGTGCCACATTGGCCGTTCTCCATTTTCGACAATCTTTATATCGTCGGATTCAGTTTTTCGTGCTTGTGACGATGCTTGAGATCATTTCTCGCTCTCACGCCCATACTTTTCGTCCACTTTTCCAAAATGCCCTCTCATTACCTCGGTTTGCATGCCACAATGGCCGTTGCTCCTTTTTGACAGTCATTATGTCACCGGATTCAGTTTTCTGCACTCTCAATGGTGCTTGAGACCTTTTCTCACTCCCATCAATCCCTTGTTGTTCGGTATGATTTTATCCCTTTTTCGGGCCGAGCAATCCCTTTTACGAAAAAGGCACTTAGGGAGTTTTTGTTAAGCTCTTTTCTGACTCCTAAAACAATGAAAACATCGCCGAGAAACCTTGCTTCCTTTCATGCTCACTAAATGTATCTGAAAGGGAATCTACCTGGTATAAGTTTACCCCTTTTCCAGACCTTGTAGACTAATTAAAAAAAAGGAATACTCTAGTCACATCGGCTAGAAGAGTTCTCCATTTGCATCATTTTATGCTTTTTCGGGCCTTGGAGACTAAACTTACGAAAAAGAACACCAATGGAGTCCCCGTACCGCTTTCAGACTCTCTAAACATGAAAGCGACCACGAGCAATCACCATCCTGGGCTCGTAAAACCAACAGGACAGTAGTCATAACCACTGCAGAGTCTTCTTATCATTTTCAGACCCCTTAAAAATGAAAGTACCAATGAGGACGAACAGTCCTGGGCTCACAAAATCCATAGGACAGTACCATTTCAGAGCACACTTTTATACCTTCTTGGAGCTCATTAAAACTACAAAGAAGGACCCAATGGTGCTTCTCGGTGCCACAACAGATCACATCTACTCATATGGCAGCTTCCCCATTTTGGTCGCCTTTGTTCAGAGTATTCTGCAGTATGTCACCCTGAGAACCCCTCGACAACACCCATCAGCTTGATTCCTCCTAGAGTCAATACATACCCTTCAGTCCTTAAAAGCAGTGATACCCACACCTACAAGTCAGTTCCCTATGCTGCCAGGTCAAACATGTCATCATGCTCTGAACAAAGGAAGTTTGAGTCTACCCACTATATGACCCCAGTTACTTCCCATCCCCACAAGTATGTCAGTCCTACCATTAGTACTACCACACTTCAGTTTTACACCTCGCGCTCCTATCAAGAAAACATCATTGCCTTGTTAGTTGCTGGTCTACCTCTGTCGACGACAACCAAATTTATTCCGGAGGATAGACCTAGAGGTCCCTGTGTCTTGGACTCATCACCATTTATGATGAGTTCCTACGAATCATTTCCAGAAGAGTCCTCAGTGCTTCTCCAAATGATTGTTTCTCACATGCTCGACTTCAACACTTTGATCGCATCGTTGAGACTCGCACAGGGCATTGGTCCGCTCAGTTATTAATCGAAGACCCCGGATACCTCCCGACTCCTCCACATTTGAGAGTCTACCTACGGATACAACCAGTTACACTTTTTCTATAGATATCCGGGTTGCGCGTGGTGACAGTATTCAGATGTACACCAGTTTTATACTCCCTCGAGTATACAGTCACATATAATTCTCAGAGATGACTTACAGTCTTTGATTCCCTACAGATGTTGGACACCTTCAGTTTCAGAAGTCCATCAGTTATTCCAGTGTATCAGTTATTGAGATCAGTCATGCCATGATCATGAGTACATCCCAAAATAATGTCCCCTCTGGACCATTATGATGTACCAGTATATTTTTTATGTATTACATCCCCCTTCTTGGGACTAATTGTTATGTATATGTCTTGATATGAGCATGGGTATGCCCGCCTCGTCCATTATCAAAGATTATCCCTCATTCATATTGAGGCCATGTAATATTTGTTTATTTTTTGCAGCCTCCAAGGGTCGTGGATCTAGTCTCCAATCGGTCTCTTCTCCTCCCCAAAACCCCAGAAAAAAGACAAAAGAACTATGATGTCTATCGGCCATACGATGAGCTCCTGCCCTCACACATCAGGGGGCAATCTGTTAACACCTAAAAAGTGCTCACTAGCTCATTTCCTTATTCACATGACCCATTTGTCCATTTTTCCACCATCTGAGCCTCTGAAGCCAACAAAAGGTCACCAAAAGACCTTAGTACACCCCTTTTTCCCACTCAAAAAGATTATTTTTCCTAAAAAAACATAAAAAACCCTAAAAAAGGGTCCAAATTCCCAAAATATTAAAAAGGGAATAAAAATATTAATTTTATTCAAAAAAGAAAAAAAGGAGGGAAAAGTACCTAAACCATGTTGGTCAATACCATTTGTTTCCACAAAACCACAAATGGTTTTCCCCACCACCAAAACCTATAAAAAGGTGGTAGGGGCTCCTCATTTCACATCCATCCATATTCCTATCCTCATGCTGCCAAAATCTCCCTTGAGTTTGTGGCCATTGTAGCAACCTTGGAGAAAGGACCCATTGGAGATTAGAGCTGCTCACCATTGGAGCTATTCAACAACCTTCATCACTTGGAGGTATTGTTATTGCAAGGACTTGCTTGCCCCCATTTTTCAATACAAAATTATTTCTTATGTTTCTTGTTCTTGTTTTTTAATTTGAAAATGCACATGCTAGTTTAGTTTAGTTTAGATTTAGTTAGTTGTTATTTATTTCTATTGAAACGGATGCTACTAGTTAGAAGGTGCCCATAGCACTAAGCTTGGTTGCAAAACTAAGCCAACATTTATCATCTAGTAGTTTATTTAGTCATATATTTGGTCATTAATTGTGACAATCAATGACTAAATTAGTGAGCATCAATGACTAAATCAATGACTAAATCAGTGAGTATCACTGACTAAATCAATGACTTAATCAGTGAATATCAATGACTAATAAATGAACCAATTAATGACTAGTGAAATACAACTAGAGAGAAGATAGTGGAAATCGGATACTATTAGTCACCGACTCAAAAATAATCGTTTATAGTCGAATTTTAGTCATTTTTTTAGTCATTAATTTCTCATTTTGTACCACTGATGCTACCTCCACATTGGCTTGCCCTAGTGAAGGATCTGCCATCTGCAAGTTTAATAATTGTAAATATTAGACCGTATATAGCATTAGTGAACTAACATGTAAAGTATGTGGAAATTAACAAATTAACAAGTATTAAAAAATGAAATTTTAAAATGTTTACCTCGGTGTGAGATACGACAATGGGTGCTATATAAGAGGGGCCTTCCTACTGGGTAGCATCATGAATCCCTCCACCAACGACGGGATTAGTGGATGGAATGTCATGCCTCCTTGTAGAGTCTGGAACATCTGACTCTGGGGCATCGCTACCAGCATAAAGCATCAACTGCAAGTTCACAAAATTAATATATTAGCTCAAACTATATATATGTGTACAAAGAGGAAAATAAATGAATAATTTATTACAGTTAACCATCTACATACCTCACTCAAAAACCCACTGAAGGAAACATCTGAGGTAAGATCATAGCAGGGACAACCACACGATGTGCACTTGTGAGGCTCAATACTACGCTAGGAATGTGTTGATGGTCCTGTACTAGTGGATGATCCTACATGGTGACGACCTGGTGTATGTATGACACCAGGGATAGATGTCCCTTCCTCATCCATATGCTGAACCATAGTGCCATGGAGAACAACTGCCCGTGCCAAACTCATAAACGCATCACGTGTCTATGGAATAACACGATGTGCAGGTGGGACATCTGGCCCAGGAAACTGCTTGCGAGGTGCAGGGATAGGGCGATCATGGTCTTGAAGCCTCGCATTGGGTCGATTTTGGGGAATCCCCCCATCGATCCCATGAAACTGTAAGATATCAAAATAGTTTACGTGTTTATGTAACATGAACTCTGCATACATCTTTCGAAGGAAAAACATGGGAATTTCCCTATTGTTATGTGGTGGCATATCAAAAACCATGTACCATATGTTCATCCAGTTATCAACAAATGGTTGAAATGTTCACCAGTTAATAGAGATATGAGGCCTGTTTGCATTTGGGATTTCCCCTGACTGAGGGTCCCTAAACAATGCAAATATGAACTCTTTGGATATTTTCAACTTTTTTATTGCAGTGTAGTCTAGCCCATCAACATATTCTTGTCTTTTTCTTTATTTATATGATGTAATATCATATAGTACATTGCTAGACTGTGAAATGGTGTCAAAAATTGCATCCATAGTTGATGCAAGTGAGCGGCGAATCCTATCACCACCACTAAAAGTTGCACTAATGCCCCTCAAGCGGGAAAGCTCAATCAGTATCTCGGTATTTGTGTCCATAGCCGCAACTACAATAAAAACTTCAATACAAAAATCATTAAAAACATATACATGGTATCTAATGACGTCTCTTAAAAATTGAAAAAGTATTAAATCAAACTCAAGTAAGCAATTTAATGGCATTTCCTTACATACATTTAAAACTTAAAATCAAACATTTAACAATTAAAAAGTAAGTTTTGTTCAACTTCTTTCTAGAAGTTAAAGCACTTCTTAACCCTGATTGGTGACTTTTCCATGCAAACTTGGGTTTAAACTTTTTAGAATTTAGGAGTGTTATTTTGACATGTTTTGGCCTTTATGTCCCTTGCAGAAAACAATATTTCCATCAACTTCATAATCTAACATTAAATTTATTCATTTCAACATATTACGCCTTGTGGTTGGACGGGAGGACAAAGTGGCATGGAATGAAATGGATATGTATGAGTTTGTCTTGCCAATATGATTACATATACTTGAGATGACTATCAATGATTAAGATGTTGAATAATCAACTAGATATTGTGACTAGAATGACAATAACAACAATGTCAACTTAATAAGATATTTCAAGTGGAATATGACAGTGTTATCTCAGAATTATCACATGTATATTTATTAATGATCCAAGTATTATGATATGTGATTGATATGACAAGATGGTTGAATATGAGGATGAAGATTAAGTTGAGATAGAACAACTAAATTTAAATGTCACAGTCCTAGGGCTGTGACTACATTCAGTTAATGAATAAGTAAGAATAGGATATGACTTGTTAGGCTTAGAAAGATGGTTAAGGTAACATGCCCAGGGGCATGTCAGGTGGTAAAACTCAGATCCGTGTCTTAAACACAGTCTTAAAGAGGGATGGAGTTTAGGATAGATGTAGGGTTAGTACAACATCCAAGGGAAGAAGGGCCGAGATAGGTAAGAATGTTAGAAGGGTTTTAGGATAGGTTTCTAGGAGTAGTTAATAGGTTAGGGCCGCAGGTCTTTTTTAGTGTAGATTAGGATTGTTGGATATGTAAACGATAGGGGCGAAGGACTATTAGGATATGTGAGGCAAGAAAAGGGCTGATACAGGGCTGTCACCAATCCTCTAAATATCATTGACTTGATCATGGTTGGGAACACTCTCACGACAGACTGTAGGTAGTTCATGGGTGTTCACCATTTCCATTGTTCTATAAACATGGAAACCAACCAAAAGTGACATGGGAAAATGGGGAAATTGTGGACTGGAATACAATTGGTTGTAGATGAGGTTAGAGACTCGACATGTCTTTGAGTTGAATAGACGGTCCCTGAGAGTTGAGTAGATTGATCGAGGTTGTGGATAGGGCAGGTCCGAGAGGCACTTTGCTAATGTTATTTGGCATTTAGTTAAGGGTGCTTAACTAAGAGGCAATGTATAGCTACATATGCTTGTGATGAAATTTTGATTATGTTCATGGACAAATGATTGTGATAAAATTTTGATTATGTTCATGGACAAATGATTGTGATGAAATTTTGAGAAACCAACTTACTAATTTTTTATGCATTTTTTCTATTCACGCTTGTACATGCATTTCATCTTGTTATGGCCATTTCTAAGGAAACTTATTCAATTAGTATCATGGGGAAATGGCCTTTGAGGGTTGGAAATTTGGGTTTCATGTGGATGGATACATTGTAGAAAGGGAAGAGTTCTATTTTTTTCGATTTTTGGTTGCATTAGGAATTTTTGAGTTTTTTAAAACAGATTCATTGTAATTATTCACTCATCTTGGTTGAGGGAGATGTGAATTTAATTAGAGATTGGGTTATTTCTAATTTGATAAATATTACAAAATTAGGTTGTTTTAAACTATAAAAAAATGGTAAGTTAGGTTTAGAATTGACAAAAAAATGGTATGGGTGAATGAATTGCCTGATTAGATGACAATCCACCACTGAATTTGCCTCCCCTCCAATGAAATCCGGCTCCTCCAGACATAATGCATACGCATTTTTTAGTTCTATAACGCGTACATGTTATGTTTATCTATACTACATGTCTAATGACATGTCAAGCTCGGGTTTTACCATACCAAGTGCTAAGTATCAAAAACGCGTTATATTTTTATGTAACGTGAACGTGTTTTCAAAAAATAGGATTCCATCTAAAAGGTCCCTCATATTCTTGCACACACCCTTCAATCCAAAGTTGAATTCAATCCATATTTGAGTTCAATCCATAGTTGACTTTTAATCAAGGTTGAATTTAATCCATACTTGACTTCAAACCATAGTTGACTTCAATCCATGATTGAATTCAATCCATAGTTTCCTTCAATCCAAGGTTGACTTCAATCCACGGTTCACTTCAATCCATAATTTCCTTTAACCTAATGCTGAATTCAATCCAAGGTTGACTTTTAAGAAATGTTGACTTCAATCCAAGGTTGAAATCAATCAACAATTTACTTCAATCCAAGGTTCACTTCAATCCATGGTGTACTTCAATTCATAGTTGACTTCAATCCAAGGTTGACTTCAATCCATGGCCTAATTGAATCCATAGTTGGCTTCAATCTAAGGTTGATTTCAATCCATATTTGACTTTTAAGCAAGGTTGACTTCAATCCAAGGTTGACCTCAATCCATGGTTGACTTCAACCCAAGGTTGAATTAAATCCATAGTTTATTTTAATCCATCATTGGCTTGAACTTGAGGTTGGATTCAATCCATAGTTGACTTTAATCCAAGGTTGAATTCAGTCCATTGTTTGCTTCAATCCATCAATAATATTAACATTAATTACCTCTATCCATGGTTGACTTCAATCCAATGTTGACTTTGAATGATGGTTGAATTAAATGCAGAGCACATTTTTAAAAGTGTTTGATTGAATTTGAACCATGATTGACTATAATCCATAATTGAATTTTAAGCAAGCTTGACTTCAATCCAGAGTTGATTTCAATCCAAGGTTGACTTCAATCCATGGTGGACTCGAATCCACGATTGGCTTCAATGAAAGGTTGACTTCAATCCAAGGTTGACTTCAATGCATGTTTCACTTCAATCCAAGGGTGACTTCAACCCAAGGTTGAATTTAATCCAAGTTTGACTTCAATGCAAGGGTAACTTCAATCCAAGGTTGACTTCAGTCCATGGTTAGCTTCAATCAAAGGTTAAATTCAATGTTGACTTCAATCCATGGTTACTTCATAACAGACATTGGTTGTATCGTGGGTGACATCAACCCAAGATTGACTTCAATTCATGGGTGACTTCAATCAAAGGTTGACTTCAATCCAAGGTTTCCTTCTATCTATGGTTGCTTCATGGATGACTTTGGTTGACAATGGTTATGTCATGGTTGACTATGGTGAACCCTTGTTAACCATGGGTGACTATGTTTAACAATTGATCACCATATCCCATTGTTGAAAATGGTGGAATTTGGTTAACCATTGTTGAATTTGGTTAACTATGGTTGGCTTTAGCTTACCATAGTTGTCTTCATTAACCATGGTTAAACTATGGTTGACCATTGTTTGGGTAATTGGTTCACTTTGATCCATAATTGAATCCAAACCAATGTTGTATTTGAACCATGGTTGACCATTGTTTAGACATTATTGACATTAAACTATGTTTAACTATACTAAACCATGGTCAACCATTAGTTAGGCATTGTTGACTTCAATGCATCATGGTCATCTATGGATGACTTTAATGCATCATGCTTGACTTTAGTGCAACATAATTGGATTCAATCTGGAATATTGAATTTAATCCAAGCTTGACTTCAATCCATGGTTAACTATTATTAAGTATTGTTGCATCATTGTTGACCACGGTTGACTATTAGGTATGGTTTACTTTAGTGAATCATGGTTGATTAGTTAACTTTGATTAATGATGGTTGACTATGTCTAACCATGGTTTCTATCATCTCATTGTTGAACACGGTTGAATTTGGCTAACCGTGGTTTAGTATAATTAATTATATGTTTGACTTTAGTTAACCACAATAGACTAAGGTTAATTCATGGTTGACTTAAGTGGACTATGGTTGATTATAGTTGCATCATGGTTGACTATGGTTGACTTCAATAAAAAATGATTGACTATATTTGAAATTGGTTGAAAACATCTTATGGTTGACTTTGGTTAACCATAGTTGACCTAGGTTAATGTGGTTCACTTTGTTTGATTATGTTTGTATGAGGCTTGCCAAGGTTGACTTTGGTTAACCTTTCTTAACTTATCGTTGACCGTTCTTTGGAGATCCCTAACTTCAATTCATGGTTGAATTTAAACGAAGGTTGAATTTTAACCATGCTTGACAATTGCTTAGGTATTGTTGACTTTAAGCTAAGTTTGACTATATTACAACATGGATGACCATTCTTTAAGTCTGGTACACTTAAGTGAATCATGGTTGTCTTTGGTTGACTTTAATGCATAATGGTTGATTATGGCTAATTAAGTTTAATTATGTTTGTCCATGGTTGACTATGGCTAATTATGTTTGATTATGTTTGTCCATGGTTGAGTTAGGCTATATTTGTCCATGGTTGACTTTGACTATGTTTGAGTATGGTTGAATATGGTTGGCCATGGTTGAATATATTTGAACATGGTTGACTATGGCTAAACATGTTTAAGCATGCTTTTATATGACTATCTTTGGTTGAGTATATTTAACCATGGTTTTCTATTATTCATAATGGTTGGCTATGGATAATCATGTTTGATTATGTTTTTCAATGGTTTAGTTTGGCTATGGTTGACTATGGTTGTTTATAGTTCAACACAGTTGAGTATGGTTGTCCATGTTTGAACATGGCTTACAATGTTTAGAAATGATTGACCATGGCGACTATTGAGGACATGGTTGGCTATGGTTGGACATGTGCAAGTCAACCATGTGTGACCTCGTTGTCCATGTATGAACATGTTTGACCATGTATGAACATTTTTAAGAGTAGTTGACTATGAATAAATATGATTGATCATAGATAACTATGATATACAATTGTCAACCATATTTGACAATATATAACATGTTTGAATATTAATAATAACTTTAATTTCATTATTATTAATGTTGACATTAATATTAATGTTAAAACTAAGATTAAGTTTATATTTAGATTAATATTAAATTTAACAATAATATTATTATTAATATTAATGTTAATAGTTACATTAATATTAGAATTATAATTAATTTTAAGCTTAATATTTAATTATATACCAAATGTAAAATATTTTACTAATATTAAAATTTTATGTTTAATTTAATTTGTTTACACATAGTTTTCCAAAGAAAATTATAAATATTTTAAAGTTATTATTTTAAAATGTTTCATATCAAATCGTAGTTATTTGTAAATCGATATAAAATTCCAACAATTTGAAATAACCTTAAAGTTAGTATTTTAAAATGTTAGTAAATTACAAACATTTTAATGTTTGTATTTTAAAATGTTTCATATCAAATTGTAGTGGTTTGCAAATCAATATAAAATATTAAAGAGAGCCATATAAGATATTAAGAAAGCAATATATGCATATTTTATTAACGAGAGGCATATTCTCCGTATTTTAGATTAGTTCGAGAATAGTAGTTTCGGTGTATGTTATTTGCAAAACTGAATATGGTTGACAGAGTGTTCAGAATTCGTAATCTCATATAAATTCCCACAGTTTGAATGCGTCGAAGTCCTGACTATATGTATACCTTATGAGAGTAAGTGATGAAAACCTTCGGAGAATCCGAATCTCTGTGTTTTAATTGCTGGTTACTGATTAAGGATGACTACGTTTTTAATGTATGTTTATGGAACGATTTTAAATTTAACAAGTCATTAATTGGACATTAATAAAATTAAGTTATCTCATATTACTATCAAATATGATCCCATTTATTGATATCTTGCACCTTTGAATCCATGCAATTTTGACTATTAGTTTGCATCATAATAACATAAGGAAGTAGACTTCTTATATATATTATTTTTAATTAAATATTTATAGACACCTATATAATAAAAGTAAATAATTAAAATTTGGTTATTTTAAAATTGGTTAAATCAAAATTTAATTGTCTATTAATAAGAATATGTATCTATATTACACCTATATCGAATATTCGAAAAATTCGAATTCTTCCAAACTTTGATTAAAAAAAAGTTAATACGGCCTAATTATACTACTATAATTTGCATTACATTTATTAGAGTCAATGTCTGGATTTGCATACGAAAGAATAACAGGTTTATGTCTCTATCTAAATCTGTCATCAAATCTGCACCCGGAACTGGGGCTAGAGGATTTTACTCAAATCCGCACCCCGAACTAGGGCTAGAGGATTTTACATGGGTTCTCCATGGGAATCTAAATATGTAACTGAATATTATGCTCGTGGTGCTATATATTCTATTCACAATATCTTGCGATTGTAAAAAGTTTCCAATCCCCAAAATTGGCAAAATACCATATCGAAAGCAGAAAGTTATTGCATGTAGATTCTTTAAAATAGATCACTCTGCTTGGCCTTCTGAATATTATGCTTGTGGTGCTATATATTATATTTACAATATGTATTCATTGCAAAAAGTTTTCAATTCCAAAATTTGGCAAAATACCAAATTGAAAGAAAGAAAGATATTATATGCAGATCATGTAAAATAGATCACTCTTCTTGGCCTTCAGAGACCCTGTCGAGATCGTGGCGACCTTCACGAGATCACTCTGCTTAGCCTTTTAGAGACCCAACATAGGAAGACAGTGATCTTGTAACATTTCTTTTTTACTTTTATCCTTTGTAACTAAAAATGTAATTATATAGTAGTTTTTGGTGAGGAACTCAAGGTCAAGGCTCCACAAATAAACTTTATAATTGTTAGTCCCTGTCATAGGCAAAGACTACATGTTCCATGTTTTCCTATTAATTGGCATAGATATTTCAATTTTTATAAAATTATGTTAAAGTTATGTTGACATTGTATTAGTTGATAAGTTTTGAATTAACAATTTGTATCATTATGCAAGATTAAAAAAATTAAGAAAACAACAAAAAAAAATAAACTTACCTTTCATTTTAACCTTACCTGATTGCGAATTGCTATTACGCGTGTTAGTGGTTCTGTCCTCTTGCCATGCATTTGCTGATTGCTCATTGTTATTACAAGTGCCCATTGTTCTGTCCTCCTGCCATGCATTTGAATTGCTTGACATGAAAGTATAATCAACCTGTTTGGTGTTCTGTCCTCCTTCCATGGATTTGGAACTACTTGGTCTCGGACATGGATTTGCTACTACTTGGTCTCGGACTATCAGCTGTTTTGTCGTTTATTTTCCTGTAAGTCCCTCCTACTATTTTCCCGGCAACATGGCTTAAGATATTCCAATGCTCCAAGGCTTCTGGCTATTTTCACAATGCACCTACCTCACCTTCGAGGGCTTTTAGGCAACATTAATAGCAATTGCGGAACCATAAGATATATAGTTGCATTTGCAGTTTGGGAGCTATAACGGTACTAGTTCCAGGTTTTTAGATGTCCATAATTTTGTAAGGGCCTGCTCTCATAATGTAAAAATGTACAGGCTAGTGAGGGTCCTAGTACATATTATACTAAAGCCTGTGTTGAACAATTTTCCTCGACTAGCACTTATATAATGCTTCTCTACCTTGATCAACCTATGGTTAGTCCTGTTTGCCCGTTATTCATCATACTAAAGTTTATTTAGCATCCCCACCAGTTCCAGGTATGGTTGGGTATTGAGACCGAGATCCTTTTTAGTCAGCCTGTTGCCATCCCAACCACTTCGAGGAGGAGCACTCGGAATTTATATACCGTGCCAATGGATCAACTGCATCATATAAATAAACCAACTTCGCCCCGATTTACGACTGTTATATTGGGAGTTGGGATCCCCGTTGCAACTGATAAATGTGTTATATGTCCCAATAAGTGCTTGCTGATGATACGAGTGCTTAATTAAATCTAGAATCTAGCTGAATGTGTGGGCTATTTAGTTGGAAGGGATGTTGCGTCCTATGGATATGGCCTGGTCCGAAACAACCCTAGAATGAAAAGGATTCAAAATTGGTCTGGCCCCACAACAAAAAAGATGGATTCAACTGGTTGTTTATTT
Organism: Larix kaempferi; assembly: GCA_027924585.1. Classification (NCBI taxonomy): domain Eukaryota; kingdom Viridiplantae; phylum Streptophyta; class Pinopsida; order Pinales; family Pinaceae; genus Larix; species Larix kaempferi. Next base: position 2,260,908 of record BSBM01000135.1, read on the forward strand.
AGGGACCTAACCAGATTGCGCTACACCTTCGTTTGTTTCTTGATCAATTAGCTTAGTGTTCCTATTCACTTCGCAGAGGGTGAGAAAGAGGATTAGGTTTAACCATATTGGGTTGGGCCGGGGGTGCTTGAGCTTTAGGTGCTAGAGCTACTGGCGGAGTTCTATAATCGATGTTTTATATTGCTTGCTGCCATCCTACCCAGGTAGTGAGAAATTGAAACTTGCTTTGCAATTCCTCACAATCGATAATGCATCTTCTTGTCCTGGGTACAGGTGATTTTCGGCTGGCAAATCTCTTTTTTCCAAAGCTTAGGTGATTTTCGGCTGGCAAATCTCTTTTCTCCAAACAGTAAGTGCTTCTCCTTTGTACATCTATTTACAGACCTAAAATACTGCTTTCACTTTCAACTCCATTCTGGTCAGAATATATTATACTATAGTGTTGGATTAGTTAGATTTTTGGTACATTAAGATGTTTTATTCTTTATCTTATTGGTCCTGGAAGTAGCAGCGTACCATTGTTCCGGCCATGGATATGTCTTCGCCTTCGCAGATACGTTAAATGTTGTGGTAGATGATGAGGGAAAAACATTTAATTGCGAATGTAACGACTGCTACACAGGGCCCGATTGTGCCCAAATTGTAGCCGACTCTGTATAACTAGATGCCGACAGGTAAGTTTGAATCCTATTAACATGAATATCATTCTGAATCAACAAACAAAACAAATGAATTCAATTCCCGATATGATTTATGAAGTTTAAAGGGTTTAATTATGAGACTTAAGGGTAACTTGAATACTGTACTCTAGTGGGGATTCTCTATTCCTAGAGCCTTTCTGGATCAGAAATGCCGAAGCGAGCGCAATGGTGGTACCCGGGTGGTATCGGATGAGTTATAATATATAGGATGGTCCAAAATTACTGATTTCCCCCGTGTTAGAGACTCAAATTCGTGGGATTCATGCTCTGGCGGGAAACGCCATAACAGAGGGGAGGTATATAGTGATTGGAACTGGCTCTATGCAGTTTATCAATGGTGCAGTTTATAGCCTTTCTCCTACGCATGATGCTCAACATACTGCACAAGTAGTCGTAGTTGGGCCCCTTATTACAGAGTATGTCCTGGCCATTCTTGTGCTTTCTCAAGTTATTTCAGTAGATCAGCTGAAATCCAAGCATTAACTGAATAATGATGCCTACGGCCAACAATGTTATTAATCATGAAAACTGGACAAAAACCTGGTTAGGAATTTGGTTATATTCAAAGTGATTTGAAGTCAAAGTGGAGCAACATAGCAAAATCCACTATTTCGGATAACAGTTCAACAGTTCTTAACACTATCAACCGTCAATGAAAGAAAATTGATACAATATGTCAAAGGAAGTTATTTTTTTTTAGCTTGTTGACATTTGATCTCCTCGACATTTTCAATTGCTTTGTCCTAGGTAGCTTTCTTTTAGCTTTGATTTCTTTGAAAGAAATGATTTTGGCAAAAAAAATTCACCCTTTGGAAAAGTGCAAAAATCACAAACTAGATAGTTCCAGATTAATGCAGAGGATTATTGGACTTTGACTAATTGATATGAAATTTTTTAAATACTCCTAGCTATAATTCCTATCCATTCTCAACATATAGAAATTTACTCGGTTTTTGGAGGATTTTTTCTCCAATTGCATAAAGGAGGTTTGCAATGTTGACCGCATCAATGAAAAAAATGCAGAAAATGGATAAAAGCGGTGGATTTTGAGAGTTATAACTTCTCAAATTGAACTTAGAATTTAGCATATGTATAATCATTAGGAAGTTACTATGGGTAAAAATATAGAAGGCATTTTAAATTTTTTAAAAGTCTATAGCTAGTAGAGAACATTTGCAAGATAGAGACTCGATGCCATATGAACAAGCCAATTGTCGATGTACATTCTTTTCAAAGTACCTTAAGTAAAGTTGCACATACTTCATAACAATGGTTACATGGTGGTTTGAAGACACAAAGCATGATGGCCTAAACTGCATACTAGTTAACATGATTGATAATTAGATCTATCATAATTGCATGTTCAAAAAATAATATAGCAATCCTGGTTGCAAGATGGTTGAATGGGTTTTGAAGCAGCAGGGTTAACATTCCTTGTAGATTGATTTTATGATCGATTATGAACTCATGGCCAGCAGATTTCTTATAGTGTATTTGCAATGTGCAGGAAGCAAGGCTTATCAACACCGCCCTAAGACCAACAACACTAATGTCAAATCAAATTGTACGCATGGCTGCCATCTTTGCTCCTCAAATACTGCACAATTATCCTTTTGGTTTCTTGAAGTTATGAACAAAGAAATACAGAGGAAAAAAAAAACTTTGATGCATTGCAATAATCAAAATAACAACATTACATTCTGAAAGAAGGTTGTGCAGATTGCCATTTTTTTGCATACAAAAAATTGGTTTATGATTCTAGTTCCCATTGCAGTCTTTCCCATTGGTTTCTTTTACTTTGCCTTGGAAGCCAAGCAGACTAACCTAGAAAGTTGTTAATTCTATATAATTTTTAAATAGCTCTTTATTGCATGTATTAAATGCTTTCCACGGAAACTGCCCATTTTTGTTAGTGTTGTTTGCATAGACTAGGTCTTCGGCAATTGGGCATGCATGCTAAGACTATGAGACTATGCCATGGAATTACACTAATATGAAGTAACTTTGAAATTTTCAGCATTCTATTCTCTTCCCCTTTCCAAATTGTTATTTTTTCACATGTCAAAAATCTATTTCTGTTTTGCATTTATAGATTTTTAAATTCAACTTTGAATGGTTGTATTGTTATTATTTATTTTGATGTCATTTAATAATGTTCATGCCCATATTGCTTCATGGAAAAGCTATCATTCTCTTCCACTTAGAGATATCTATTTGTTATGAAGTTTGAATATTGTTATGAACTTTCAAAGCTATGTGTAAGTATTACATATCTTGAAATGGCTATTTGTTATGAACTTTGAATAACTCAATTTTTTTCTTCTTCCTTGTTATTATGTCTTGCTCTACACCCTACAAATTAATATACAGTCTTTTTACACAATGTTATTTTTTTCTTTTAATTGTAACAATTTCATAGAAATATAAAATATACTCCATTGACAAATCTGCTTTTGTTGCTTCTGTTTTTGCAACCCTTGTTCAATCTCTAGACCCATTAAGTGATGATACCTAGAATTCATATTTATAATGCATATGCATGGGTTAAGAACTTTGGTTTGCTACAGTCGTACATAAGCCAGACTCAAATGTTCGACTCTGTCAATTGCGCCTGGGAGGGAGACACAGGGACATGCGCAAAACTTTCTGAATCCCTCAATTCCTCTAGATTTATAAAGATTGTAGCATCTCCAAACAATCCCATGGATTTTATCGAAGAAGGTGTGTTAGAGGGACCGAATGTGACTAGGTTACTAAAAACAATCATTGCTATACATGCACACCTTTTAGATATAACTATCGTATATTTACACCCTTTAGATCTAACTATCGTCTATAAGGGAAAGTGTTTCACCATCTAACTTTAATTTCTCTAATAAATTTTTTAACACATATTACAAGCTAAATTAAATGTATTTAGTTAGTAAAATACTTTAACCTTTATTATAGAGATTGTATTCTATGCTAACATTATATATAAATAATTTTGACGGAGGAAGAACACTTTGTCCGAGATCTAGAGATGTATGAGGTTTTTACTAAGATACTTTAATCTTTATTGTTGAGATTTTATCATTTCTTCATATTGCATATAATAATTTACATATAAATAATTTTGAAGTAAGAAGAACACTTTGTTCAAGTCTTAGATTTAGAGATGTATGAGGTTTCTACTTTTCTCACATTGGACGAGAGGTTGGGAGGTTTGGTCCTTGAGGTGTATGAGGTTTCCACTTTTTCCACAATGAATGTCAAGTTGAGATGAATTTTCGTGTTTGGTTTTTCTAATTATTAATTGTATTCAATTATTATGCAATTCAAACACATAAAGCCATGTTGTGGTGGCTTCTTGATGTAGTAGAGTGCTATGCACATATTTCTTGAAATGTGATTCAAGGTTGGTATACAAATTGTGGATTTATTATAGAAATTCCATAATGTAGATATATAGAAGAACTGTTGAACATGAGGAGAGCATACCAAACCATGTCCAGAAAATCCATGGAAGAAGACATCGGTTGAGAAAACAAGGGAGGCACCCAAAAGGTGGCCCTTTATAAACTTCATGCACACCTTAGTATCTTCAATGTCATGATTCTGTAAAAGTCAATTAAGACTAGCATTTGGGATTTGATAGCTTATAGTGGCATTGGAGACATCATATAGATATTGTGGCTCAAAGGTTGAGAGCATATAAGAGAGTGGTACAAACTGTGGATTTATTATAGAGATTCCATGATGTAGATATATAGAAGAACTGTTGAACATGAGGAGAGCATACCAAACCATGTCCAGGAAATCCATGGAAGTAGACATCAGTTGAGAAACCAAGGGAGGCACCCAAAAGGTGGCCCTTTATAAACTTCCTGCACACCTTAGTATCTTCAACGCCATGATTCTGTAAAGGTCAATTAAGACTAGCGTTTGGGATTTGATAACTTATAGTGGCATTGGAGACATCATATAGATATTGTGGCTCAAAGGTTGAGAGCATATAAGAGAGTGGAGATATGTCAAGCCCTCGCATGCTTAACAAATTGTATAACTTGCTTGCTTATCTAACTATTTATTTGATTAATGTTTAAAAAATAATATATTTCCTTTTTAATCAAGTTATATTGATAATTAATGAACTAAATTATTATTTTAAAATCTCTTTCATCCTTTTTGTGATGACAACCTTATTGTGAAGTTTGACATGCCATTGAATGCTATAAAGTTGTAGATTTATATGGAGACTATAATGATTAGATAGATCATAGCGCAACTCCTTCCAGATTTATAATTGAATATAGGGACCCTATTGTCAAATCCTCTTTGAAATGTGGGCATTTTGATGTATCCAACTTGCAGCAACATTACCATTATGTGAGAAATTTTTATCTATTTAATCTGTAGTTATGGTTCATTACATACAAAAAGAATAAAATTCATGTTGCTTGTTGGGGAAAATGAATAATGAATAATAAGTAAATAATAACAATAGTAGGACCATGTTCACCATATACCTTGTGGCTCTTGTTCTATTTACAGTCATATTTCACATATACTAAAGTCATGCTTATTAACCCTTCACATTGGGATATCTATATATATATATAGATATATATCACCAAAGTTAGATTTTATCATAAGAAACACATATTTCCAATTTCCCCCTTCTATCTTAGAGTATTTTAATGCACACATTGCTAAAAATAAGGAAACAAAAACTTTCATTCATCACATAACTCTAGAGATACACATTATTTCAAGTTCTCAATTGTCTTTTCATGTGTATCCAGATTAGTTTTTCCAATCGTTTTAAGTTGACTTTTCTTGGGTCCAAACAATTATGTATGGGAATTTTATTCTTCTATGACACATTGAAGATGGACCATTTTGACATTTACTATTCAAGTGTGTTTTGACTACGAGGTGATATGAGACTCCTATGCCTGAAAATGTGCTAACAAATGTCATTGTAAGTAAATTATATTGAATTTGAGAATCATTTTATTTAATTTCTATTGTGTCTTACTGATATTTAATATTGGTTTTTTTTGTTTTTAAGGCAGGGACTAAGCTGCACGCAGCTCTTGTTTTTATTTATTTTCCTAAGTTGTAATTGTTGATTATAGACTTAAAGACTGAGAGTAAATTTGACATGACTAGACGATGGCGAAAATAATCAACTAGGGAAGAGAGGTGGACTGGCTAGGAAGCCATGAAGGTCTAGGAAATTGATGACGAATGTCATCTTGGTACTAGTGGGCACTTAAGAAAGATCGCAGATTAGTTGGTTTTCCTAAGTGTCTTATGTGTCGTCTTAATATTAAGGGATTCTCTAAGCATTATAATTATAAATACCCAAGTAGGCGAACTTTGCTTGTGGCGTAAAGGTTCGATCGCTGCATATATCGAACTCTGCATATCTTTTGTTTAACATAGTTGTAGTTCATTCACTACATATCGCTATAGAATACGATCTATGCACCCAGTAACGAACAGATGATAGACCGCGATCTATGCTTCTAGGTGAAGTGTTGATCACTGTGTGAATATATATGTTATAACACATTGTCAAAAGATTTCAGTTGATTGCAGTTGCGATGTTATTTCGATCTCTTTAACTGCTAATGCGTTAAGGGACTGTAACTATTTTGGAAGGTAAAATAGTTACATCGAGGATTTGGGATGTGTTACAGATCCAACCTTCCCGACATTGAATGAAACGATTGCAGTAAACCGAATTAACCTCCAACCAAAACAATTGAATAAACTGATTCGATAACGATTTAAGAATAATAAAACTTACGTCAATATTCAATTGAGCCTTTCATAAGTTGAGACTACGAAGGAGATTCAAGATTTCTTAATCCTTTTTTGTTAATGATTTAGAACATTAAAATTATGAAACCTTTACTTTATCTATAATGTTGAAACTACCATAGATCTATTTTAAAGGGAATATATCAAGTATCTAGAGGAATCAAATATTTCTAGGTGCAAATCTCTTTTTAGAGTATAAATGTTGAGAAAAAAATTTAATTTATCTAAATTATATAGTTTTATATATGTCTTAAAATATTTTAAATCTAATTTGAGTGGACATGTTATTTTTTACAATATTTTTTTTAAAATAACAGCCTATCGACTCTAGAATGAGCACAGAAGAAATTGCACATCTCCTATAGACCTCCTTACTTCCTAGATGGGAGGTGCAACCTTTTAATCACTTTTTAAAACTTGTTGACAAAATTCATCAAGACAGAAATGGTTATGTCGCATTGAAATGGTTGTCGGGTACTTATTATTTTCAGTTACTTCTCATTAATCTTCCCATTAATCATTTAAAATGATTAATGAATAATCAACAATCTATTAAGTTACCTCAATCAAATTTTAATGGTTAAATTTTACCTCATATCAATTACAATTAAATTTCACCCCTTAGAAGCTGCACTGTATCGATTAATTTTTCCATGCATCTCTGGGTGGCCATTTCAATTTACACCCATAAGCTCCACTGTATCGGGCCATTTCAGTTTTCGCCCTATCCCTCGTCGTATTCTTCTTCTTTGCTCCTAAATGATTCTGTAGATAATTTCCAGAAGCTAGAGATTATCATCTAGGGCAGAATAGCTTCAAAGGTCATGTTCCCTCAATATTTGAATCAGTTGTAGTTAAGTGTATGATTTTCTGTTAGATCTCAGCCTTTGCTTGTACAACAGATTGGTATTAGAGTAGGTTATTAGTGTTGAGAGTTATTCTGTTAGTCAAAGTAGGCTGCAGGTTCAAGAGAGGCTTGTAGGAATTTATAAGCATGAATTTCTTCTAGCGTGTAGAAGGGAAGACTGGAGTTGTGTGAGTAAGAACCAGAGCCGGGCATACTAAAGGAGGAATTCGAGCTCCATGCAGAAGAATAAATCTCACGCATAATATTTTTGAGGTTATTGGACAACCATAGATTCCATTGTTTTGATTTTATGAGGTTAGTGGACAACCATAGTTTCCATTGTTTTGATTTTGAAAGGGCCGAGTAGTTTTTGTAAAGCATAAGTTTGTACACAAGAGGTGAAGGGTCAATTTTTGAAAGAGCCGAGTAGTTTTTGTAAAGGATAAGTTTGTGCAAATCCGGTGAAGGGTCACTTGTGCATGCGTGAAGAAGGATCAAGAATAAGGTAAGAAACAAAACCTAGTACAAAAAAATTTGGCCCAGATTTACCAAGAGAGATCTATGGTTAAATACTTCAACAACTCATGGAGTAGATGATGTCACTCCCGTTGAACTTATAGGGAAGAATTTAATCTTATAGGGGTCTATGAAAGGGTGATAAAGTTCGATTAAGTTTGTGAGTTGTTGTGATATAAGCCCATTAAACATCGAAAAGGAAGAGATTAAAAAGGTAAGCTATTAAACCCTAATTATTAGTGTAAATATGAAGATTATAGAGTGAATATTCTTTATGTAAAAACACTTGGGAATTCGTCATAAATTGAAGGAGTGTTGAGCGACATTTTAAAAATAAAAATAAGGGAAGTCTTTGATTTATTCAAAAAAATAAAAAATGGTAAAACTGAAAAAAAAATTGAAAGGAGGAGAAAAAGAAGTGAGCACCGTAAAAGTTAAAAAAAATGTCCTGGATTTAAGGACGATATTTATTTTTATTTTTAAAAAGGTTGAATTTAAACAAAAAAAGAGAATTGAAAATGTAAAAGGAATCCATTTTTTTTTTAAATTAAAGTAAAAGTGATTAAAAAGAAGGAGAAGGAAAGAATCCCACAGGCATGGAAGTATAGAAGTTCAGACTGCATTTCCAAAAATAAAAATGGAAACTAATAGCAACTTAGGCCAATCGATGGAAACTAATAGCAACTTAGGCCAATCGTAAGGACCACTTTTAAATGGAATGAATTATGACTTTTGATCAATTAGAATGAAATTATTCCAGCTTTTAGTTCAATGTTGGGAAACTATTGAATTTGGGTTTACAAAACCAACAGGAAACAATTCAGACCATGAACAATGAACAAAGAACACAATTAAATCAATGGAGGAAGCTAGAAGTCAAAGCAATGTGGTGTGGTTATTTCAGCATGGTATACATGATTTTATTTTTTCAAAAATAAGAAATGTTAATATTGCAAGGGAATCTTGGGTTATTCTCGAGATGGCCTATCAAGGCATAGACAAGGTGAAAAATGTGAAATTGTAGAATCTTAAAAGAGAATTTGAAACTCTAAAGTTGAAAGAATTTGAGATAGTGGAACAATTTATGATCAAGGTAATGGAAGTGGTCTATCACCTAAGAATTCATGGATAAGACACGATAGGTGAGAAGGTTGTGCAAAAGGATTTGAGGAGTTTTATTAAGAAATTTTGTATGGTATTAGTTGCCATTGAAGAATCTAAGGATTTTTCAACATACTCCATAGATGAGATGATGGGATCATTATTGACCCATGAATCAAGAATTAATATGGAAGAAGCCTCACTTGAACACACTTTCAAGGAAAAAGCTTCTATCAATAAAGGTAGAGGAAGAAATAATAGAGGCAAGGGAAGATATAATGACTACAATTAACAAAGAGAGAACAAACAAAGTATGGTACATGAAGATAACCCACATCAACGCCCTATGAGATAAGGGGGAGAGGTAGAGGCTATCAAAAAAATATGACGTTTGAAAAATTTAAAACTAATTGTTATTATTGCAAAATATTTAGTCATTTAACCAATGAATGTAGGAAAAAGCAGGAAGCCCTAAACAATAATAGACCCAATGTTTCTAATACATATGAAAGTACCTCAAAGACCAGGTTCCTAAGTTGTCATGAATATCAAGAATGTAATAAATAACTTTGGTTGTTAGAAAGTGGCTTTAGTGACCATATGATAGGAGATATAAGTCTTTTTGTAAGATTAGATAACTAAGTTAAGTCTGATGTCATACTAGGTGATGATAAATTTGTCAATGGAGTCGGTAAAGGGATACTCAATTTCCTAATAAAGAAAAATGAGAAGAAAGTATGTCTGATGTTTGTCTAGTCTCTGGTCTAAAGCACAATTTGTTGAGTGTTGGTCAGCTCACTTAACATGGTTATAAATTCATTTTTAAGGGTAATCATTGTACAATCTTGGATAAATTTCCAAGTAGGAGTCTCATTTCCATAATAGAAAAAACCAAGAATAGGATGTTTCCTTTAATCCCGAGAAACCTCAACTAGTTAACCTCATGTGTACACAATGTCACACTAGACGACTCTTAGTTATGGAATTTGATGCTTGGTCATTTTCACTTTGGTGGACTCAAGTTATTGTAGCATAAACAAATGGTTAAAGGCTTTCCAGTAATACATAAACTAGCCAATTCCTGTCAGAGTTGCATCACAACACAAGGACAATTTTCCATCTAGTGCATCCTACATACAAGGGAACCATTGGAGCTGGTGCATACTAATTTATATGGTTCAATTCAAACATATTCTTTAGGGGGACAATTTTACTTTCTAAATTTTATTGATGATTTCAACCAGAAGACTTGGGTATATTTTCTAAATCACAAATTTGAAACTTTTGACAAACTTTGTGATACCCCAAAACATTATTATTTATTGTGATTTAATATTGTGACATTTATTTTATGTAAGAGTTAGATATAACTAAAAAAAAAACACAAGCTGACACTTTGCACAACAACTATTTTTTTATTATTAAATAAAAGAAAAAAACACTTGGAGAGTTCGGCTAAATGAGGAGACACCACCATGGCAGAAGAGAACATGTGTAAGCAAAATAGAGAGATATTTACCAATCAAATCCAATCTAAAGCTCAACAACCATACAAGATCCTAAATCATAGGGATTTATGGATTGATTGGATATTTGATTGGGATGGCACAAGACTTGGGAAAAACTGGGATGGCACAAGACTTGGGAAAAACTATATATAATAGTGCACTGAGATAGCATGGGAAACCATGTTGTGCATGGAGAAACTGTGGTTGAGTGTTTCTCGCTTTCATAAGTCCATCATTGCTTGTTACGAACTCGGAGAGAGAGTTCCACGATGAATTGATTGCTTGCGTTCTAGTGCATGGTCATGATACCAATCGGCGGTGGAGCTGGGAAAACAATTGAGTTTCCCTCTTCTATGGTTGGGAGGAGTTTATTCTTCAAGCAGTCAGTTTCCTTTATTTCAAGTAAGTGTCTTATTGCTTGATCGTTTTAATGAATTTTTAAACTAGCAATAGTGTAGTTTGTTGACAGTAATTTTGGGTACGCTACAATTTGGTATCAGAGCATGTTTCAAATTCTCGGATCTAAGGGTTCATAGTTTGCTTGTTGGTATCGCCTTGGATAGATTATTACTACTTTTGTTTTATGGGAGAATGATAAAGAACATTGCATTATGCTTGCTTGCTCCACCAAGTATCGCTCATGCTGTCTAATCTAATCTTCAACATGATGAACATCGAGTGGAGAGTGGGCATGGAAAATATCTTCTATACTCCACTTAAGTTCTGTATACATACCCTTGAACTGTGATACTTTCTCTTGGAACTTCCTATGGGAGATGGTGTGTTAACTAAATCCTTAGGGAATATTGTTAGTTATTGTTTAGATTAGTTACCAATGACCATAATAAACTAGATCTAGCGACCATTGAATGGTGGCCAACTGTTTTTCCCAGTTCTTTATATTTTGTATCTTGCTCTGGTTTTTTGATATATTAAAATCTTGGAGTTTGGTTTTCTGCTCTGTTCTTCAGTGGTATCAGAGCGTTGTGTGCAGAAAGTGATCTCTGTGTGCAGAAAACGTGTGCATAAAACTCCATGTTTTGAGTGTTGAAGAATCGCTGCTGAGTGAGAATTGAAGAATCACTTCTGAGTTGAGACCCTTGTAGCAATCCAATTCCAATGCTCATTCTCATCAAGGTTTTTGATCTTCCCCAGTCGTGGTTTATGAGCTCGAAGGAAAAACCCCCTGTAGCCAAGCCAATGGGTACCGCACAGCCAAGCTAACGCAAATTCTGGGCCTGAATGTGACGGAAATTCTCGGCAAATTCTGGGCCTGAATGTGAAGGAAATTCTGGGCCTGAGATTTGAATTTGAAACTCTGGTAAGGCTGTAAAGTTTCAATTTTTTAATAGATGTTCAATTTGAAGTGTGAAACTAAATGCATGCACTAATATCAATTGTGGCAGTAGTGCTTCCAGTGCTCGTTCTCATCAAGGTTTTTGATCTTTCCCACTCATGGTTTATGAGCTCGAAGGAGAAACCCCCCTGGATCTAGCCAATGGGTACCTCACAACCAAGCCAATGCAAAGTCTGGGCCTAAATGTGACAAAAATTCTAGGCCTGAATGTGAAGGAAATTCTGGACCTGAGATCTGAAACTGATACTCTGGTAAGACTATGAAGTTTCAATTTTTTAATAGAAGTTTAGTTTGAAGTGTGAAACTAAAATGCATTCACTAATATCAATTGTGGGAATAGTGCTTTCCGAAAAAGAAAACTACTGAGAATGGTTTCAGAAAATAAAGAACACTCTTATTTTTAATGAATTATGGGAGGAAGTTTGTGAAGGAAACGATGATAATGACCGAGAGTAGCCTACAGATGACAAACAAATTACAATTTGGAAGAGTAAAGATAAAAAGGCGTATGCTTTAATTTCGGCTTCTATAACTGAAGAGGTAAGTCGACATATTCTTTCCAACCCCACAACATTTACAGCGTTAAAGAAATTAAAAGATCTTTATGACTCCCATTCAGAACTGGAAATTATACAATTGTTGATGAAGTTATTTAATCTTGAACTGAAAGAGAATGATCCCATGAAGTTATCTTCCGAAATTAAAGCCATTTTTCACGATATTGAATCAACTGGTGTCAAAGTTGATCTACAACTCACTGCATTCATTAAATTCCTATATCCTACCTATTCGCACTACTTAGAATCACTTCAAGCTAATGGACAAATGAAAGCCATGACTTTTGATGTTCTTGTAGACAAAATTGTTCAAAGAGAGAAAGCCTTTGGGAAGAAGGAATCTCTTTCCAATTCCATTGTTGAGACTCCATGTCTCACCCAGAAAGAGCAGAAGCCTAGTGGGGAGTCTACTAGACCTGACCATTCTACTAGACATGACCATAGTAGCATAGGTCGTGGTAGGAGAACATTTAGAGGCAGGGGGGGTAATAATCATCAAGATGACAGAGACAAACATCAAAAATATGTTCAGAATGATAGTTAATCTATTAAATGCTATAGATGTGGTAAAATTGGTCAGACTGCTAGTTATTGTCGCACTACTTGGGAATAGTTAATGAGAAGGAAGAGCAACAACCTCCAGACGAAGGAAAACCACCTGAATCTGCTCACTATATAGTTGCACGTTATAATCTTAGTATCAATGAAGTTTTTAACACTTCTTTTGCTTCTTGGGAAGACACTTGGATTTTATATACTGGAGCCACATGTCATTAGACCTTCAGGAGAGATTGTTTTGAGACATTTAGTGATCATATTGATGGAATAGTTTATTTTGTTGATGAGTCACAGTTGAAGCCCTTAGGAATTTGATCTATTCGACTTAAGTTACCAGGACTTGCTGATTATATTTTGCATGATGTTCTTTATATTTCTCAATTAAAAAGAAATTTGGTGTCTCTCATACATATTAGACAGCAAGGGCATTCTATACATATGTTTGATGGTATAATTGAAATACGAAGAACATCTGATGATGTGATTGTTATGACTGGTGTTGAAGAAGACAAACTTTTAAAACTAAAAGGGACATCATCTTTTTTATCCAACTCAGCTCTTTTGGATCAACATAGTAATACTCCGTCTTCCAACTTATTGTGGCATGCTCGTTTTGGTCACATCAATTATGATAATATCAGGATTATGAAACAACAAGGTATTCAAGGACTTCCTACTATTCCAAGAAAATTGTCTCCATGTAATGCTTGTATTTTAGGCAAGCATGGTAAGCAGCCTTTTATGGGTCGACTTCTAGAGATTCTAGGAAGTTAGGACTTATACATTCAGATTTATGTGGGCCCATGCCTGTTCCATATGCCAATGGTAATAAATATCTGGTAACATTTATTGATGACTACACTAGGATGTGTTGGGTTTAGTTGTGGAAAGAGAAATCACAAGTTTTTGAAACTTTTAAGAATTTTTATTTATGGATTACAAATGAAACTTAACTTAATATTAGCACTCTTCGATCAGATAATGGCAGCGAATACACATCTAATGAATTTGAAAAGTACTTACGAGATAATGGTATTAAACATCAAACCACCATTCCTTATTCACCACAACAAAATGGTGTGGTGGAACGCATGAACAAAACTTTGCTTAATATGGTAAGGTCAATGATGTTTTCACAAAATGTCAAGTTGTTGTTCTGGGGAGAAGCAATACTTTGTGCAGTCTATATTCGTAATCGTTGTCCTTCTACTGCCATCAATAATAAGTCTCCTTATGAAATGTGGTATAATCGTCTTCCTGCTATTCAACATTTTAGAGTTTTTGGGCTTTGCCTTGATTCCTACACAATAACGTAACAAATTGGGTGCCAGGAGTCGCAAATGTATTTTTTGGGGATATTCTAATACTTCTAGAGCTTACAGGTTGTATGATGAGGAGACCAAGAAATTTATTGTTTCAAGAGATGTAGTTTTTCTTGAATTTGATAAAGATGCTTCTACTATTGATAGACAACTCAATCATTTGGATAAATTCTCTTCCAAGAAGTTTTATTATGAATGGAATAATGACCTTCCACATCCTGAAGGGGGGATTCAGATTATAGATCAGTCTTTGGATTTTCCTTCAATTAATTTTCCATATGTATCAACACCTGAGAACGAAGAAAAAATAGTTGATAATAATAATTTTGTAGAAGAAAACATAAATGACAATAATGCAGAATCATAAATTGAAGAAACTATTCAACCATCAGAAATTGAAGAAGCTATTCAGCCATCACTACAGCAATCAGTTCATAGATCAACACCGACAAAGACAATTCCAAAAAGGTTTGATGAATTTAAGTTAAATTTTTCTCTTGTTGTTAATGAGCCTACTACTTTTGAAGAAGCCGTTAGTTGTAATGAATGGAAAGATGAAATGCATAAAGGATATGATGCTCTTATTTAAATTGGCACTTGGAGGTTGGTGGACCCACCTATCGGCATCAAACTGATTGGCTCTAAGTGGGTTTATAAAACTAAATATAAGGCTGATGGCTCAGTTAACAAGTACAAGGCAAGACTTGTAGCAAAGGGGTATGCTAAAAAAGAAGGTGTTGATTACACATAAACATTTGCTCCTACTGCAAAATGGGGCACTATTAGAACTTTGTTTTCTGTTGCAGCTCAAAATGGATGGAAAATACATCATATGGATGTAAAAACTGCCTTTTTAAATGGAGATCTAAAAGAAGATGTCTATATGTTTCAGCTAGAAGGTTTTTCTGTTAAAGGAAAAGAACAAAAGGTATGCAAATTGGTGAAATCTTTATATGGTTTGAAATAGGCACCCCGAGCATGGTATGAAAAGTTAACTGAGTATCTTCTCAAATTGAATTATAAGCATTTCAATCTAGATGATGCAACTTTATTTGCTAAGAAAGTTGGGCGATCAATTGTTTATCTAGTTGTCTATGTTAATGATTTGCTTATCACAGGGAATAATGATGACTATATAGTCTTTATTAAAAAGGAGCTACAAAAGGTTTTTGACATGATGGATTTGTGATTACTTCATTATTATTTAGGAATTGAAGTAGACCAAAAACCAAAGTACATCTTTATTTCTCAGAAGAAGTATATTGGAGATCTATTGAGTAAATTTAGGATGCTTGATTGTAATTCTGTTTCTACTCTAATGGAGCATAATCAAAAACTTATTTCACATGAAGGAAATGCATTTGAATATCTAACAAAGTACAAGACACTTGTTGGAAGCTTGATTTATCTTACTACTACTTGTCCTGACATAACTTTTGATGTAGTAATACTTTCCAGGTTTATGCATCAACCTTGTGAAGGTCATTGGATCGTAGCAAAACGAGTGCTCAAATATTTAAAAGGCACTCAGTTGTTTGGCGTCAAATACTCTAATGTTTCAGACTTCCATCTTACTGGTTATTCAGATTCAAATTTTGATGGAGATAAAGAGCATGGGGTGTCTATTTCAGGTTATTTGATGAATCTTGGATCAGCATCCATCACTTGGAGATCACGAAAGCAATCAGTTCCTACTGATTCTACAACTGAAGCCGAATACATTGCAGCAACTCAAGCCACAAAAGAAGTCATTTGGCTTCGGAAAATTCTTGATGATTTGCAGGAGAAACAAAAGACTTCAACACCCCTCTTTGTTGACAATACTTCTGCAATTCAATTGGCCAAGAATCCTAAATTCCATGATCGAACCAAACATATTAACACCAAATATCATTTGATTCGACATCATGTTGAGGCAAAAACCATTCATTTAATTCATTGTCCTACTTTAGATCAAATTGCCGATATATTTACTAAAGCATTGGGACGTGAAAGTTTGAAAAATTCAGAATCTTACTAGGCATGTCACATGACCTTTTAGATTAAGGGAGGAATGTTAACTAAATCCTTCTCGTATATTCTTAGTTACTGTTTAGATTAGTTACCAATGACCATAATAAACCGTCACTAGCAACCGTCGACCGGTGGGAAACTATGTTGCCCAGTTCCGTATATTTTGTATCTTGCTCTGTTTTTTTTATATATGAAAATCTAGAGTTTTGTTTTCTTCTTTGTTCTTCATGGTGCATGCAGTGCTGGAATTTGGTTTTCATTGTACCCGTCAAAGTTTGTTTTTTGACGTTTTGGGTGTAAATATCACCCACCGTGAAACGTTTTGTTTAAATTTTTACCCTTCAATAATGAAGTCTTGCAAAAAAATTCACCCTTCGGTCATTTATATTTAAATTTCAAATTGTAATGTTTGAGTTATCTTTAATATATTGTTTATATGTTTGCAATTTTGAGAAATTAGAAATCCATCCATTTATACATTATTCAACTAGTTTTGAATGTTGTAATTTAATCTACTATGTAATGGGCCCTTTTAATCGATCATACCTCTTGTTTGTGTTGTTAGTGAGTTTGAATAACTTTATTGTTCAGTTACCGTTTATTGTTCAAAGCCATAGTTGTTACGGTTCATTCAAAAAATTGTTGTTCCTAAGGTAGGTGAGTCTCTCTAGTGAACATGATGACAGGCAATAACAAGAAGGGCGGGCATAAGAGATCTGAGCAAGAAAATGCTAAAGATGTAAATGGGCCCTCTTCCACCATTGAAGATGATAAAGAATCGATCTTCAAGAACCTTAATGAAAAGTTTGTAAAGAAAATCGATGACTTGAGAGAAGAAACCACTATTTTGTCAAGAAATCTAATCTCATTGAAAAAATACCCTCCAAGATCTTGCTACCTTCATTAGAAGTAATTAGCAATTAATCTAGGTGATTTCATGGATTTAGAACACCAGAGGGCATATACTGGAACGCTAGGTAAATTCCCCATTTGGGTCTACGTCCCAACTATGTTGGTTAATGAGGGAATGCTTTGTGAAGCTACTCCTGACTCCTGGGGTCCTGAGTCCTCTGTATCTGTTGATCAATGATTCAGTACCGGTTCTTGGGCAACCCAGCTGGTCGTATAACGCCTACATCTAGCTGGCTTCTAAAGTAATAAAAACACAAAACCACATATTTACATGATGAAACTCATGAACAACTTTCAAAGTCGGTGGCCTCACCAAGAAGTTCAGGCTCAGCACCACCAAATTTAATAGCTTCTGTGGATATAGCGAGGCTGCTCCCCAAATATGTTTTTTAATCAGAAATCATGGAGATGGAGGGTTTAATGGACACCATTCCCGAACCTTGGCTGGCAAATTGGCAATGTCATAAGAATCTGGTCTTTCTAACTATAATTTTTCATCATTTTACCACATCTCTCTAGTCCTCTTCATTCTACTTAGTATGCTTGGCTACGGATCAGTGCAGTCTTCACACTTGTTACGGATGATTCCGGAGCAGTGGATAGTTTGCACAATTTAAGATTGGGTAGTTAAGACCCACCTCACCCTCATCCTTAGGTGAGCAATTCTTCTGTAGTCTCTAAGTTCTCTTGTCTCGTTGTCTTGTTACTCACTTTATGGTATCCTTTTCGCTATCTATTGAAGTTGTAAGGAGTGCAGTAAAGACCATCAATCAATTCTAAGGCTTATAACTTTTGTTCCGATCTCTTTTTAGGCATACTCGAACAATGAATGAGTAGCTTGAGCGAAACGACTGGGCCAAGGAGGTCCTTCAATCCTAAAGTGCTTCCTTGACAGGTATTTTTTGAGAGAAAGGACACGGTGCCTGATTTTATGAGAACTTGGAAGCCGGTAAAGGCATGCAGTTTGGGGGCTAACAAAGTATGGATAGTATTCAGGTGAGTCGGTGACCACTTCAATGCTATAATCCACTCTATGCACTTATCTGATGTCTGCACTTATCTAGTCACACCCCTAATCGATACTTGCGTCGAGTTCACAAACGGAATCGAAGAACATTTCCATCATGTCGATCTCTTATGAGAATAGAGGAAATTGTAATGGACATTGGGCAGGATTCAGGAAAATAGAAGAGCGTGTAGGGTAAAAGTGGTGCAGAGGAAGCCCTGTGTGCAGTTGGCATTCACACAAACACTGTAAATAAAACTATGCATCCAGACTTCCAGTAATGTCTCTCTGATGTTCTCGATTGTTTAGAATAAAACTATCTGGGGCAGTTAAACAATATATCTCTATACTCTAGTCTCTGATAAAGGTTCTGTAAAAGTATAACGTTGTACCAAGTGAGGGATATTACCACGGTGTTTTACTATAAAAAAAACTACTCTAACAACAACTCGAATTTGAATTACCTGTGAATCGATATCCAAAATTATGTCTCCAAATGCAGTTGGGCCAACTTCAAACTCCCGAATCTGAGTTCCAGCTTCCAACTTCCAGCCTCTAGGCTTGTAGCAAACTATTACTAGAATGTAATGTTAATGTAAATTGTAAATTTGTAATTAATGGACAATAATCCAATGACATTGATATTTGTAGTATGTATAATGTAGAATCTAGATGCTCATTGTAATAATAAAAAAATAATAAAAAGTAATGGAATTGGAAACATCATTAAATTAAATGAGCTTTTCTTTTTTTTATGAAAAATCAATGCAACTTTCTAGAATATAAATAATACTAATTTAATATATTTTTTTATTTATTAAGTCAAATTATGGTTGGAATTTGGAAATTCTAATTTGGAATATATAGTTTTATATAAGATAAAAAATATTAATAATACTACCAATATGATACTAGTAAAATAACGACATTTTAGAAATTGTATTACCCTTCAAAAATAGGTTTAAATGATAAATTTACCCTTCACACTAGATGGTTAATAAAAAAATTTAACCGTCAAATATGGTCAAAATGCCTCATAACGGTCATTTTGCCCGTCAAATTCCATCGTCAAATTCCATCACTGGGTGCATGTCTCCTGCAGCTTGGGCAAGTCATTTCCCCGATAAAGTCTAAAAGGCACTTGCGAGTTTCTGTCCAAAGAGCCGGGTGCAGCTTACAAGCTCGCAATATTTCTATATACCTTCCAAGATTTGCTCAGAAGATCTTGGTGCTGTTTCTGTTGCCCTGAAAAGCGCTTCAAAATAAAAACTCAACATAACCCTGATCAGTCTTCCTGTAGGTGTGATCGATAGTACTCCTCGCGATCTCCAAATCCCTCTGCTGCACTTTTTGTTCGCGGAGCAATTATTTACAGCATTTGTCTCTCATACTAGAGCAATGCCTCCAAGGCTGGGTCCAATGCCTCGTACAATGGAGGTGAAGGAACAACAACTTCGGGTAATTCAATCTGCTCCCATGCAGGCAGAGGACAATAGCCAACCAATCGAGCCTGGTTGTAAAGGAAAATATCATTACCATCACAGGGTAGCTTGTATTCACCCAATGAGCGTAATGGGTCCAGCCTCGCTGCTCCACATATCAGTACCTGTTCATAGGCAAGAAAGGCAGCAAGTGATTCTAGGTGACGCCGCACACTTTCTACAGACATCCCTGCCTCACAGTCAAGCTCAAAGTTGTGCCCATTCTCGGCCATGTGGACAAACATCTTCCTCCCTGACACGAACTCCAGATAGTCTATTGAACCCATTTTAGGCTTTAAATTAAGAAGGGTAAACTTGATAGAGCTACAGTCACAGACTCAAAACCCAGCTTCTACTACAAACTGAAACCCTGACGCGGCAATCCCTGTAGAGTACCGGAAAATTGATAAACACAATAAACCGTTCATAATCTGTTTCTGTGTATCGCTCACTCTCTGCCGTGATAAACCCTTCATACTCTGTTTCTTTGGAGAAGTTATCACATGCTTGGATAAATCCTTTTCATGGAAATTCAGTCCCTAGAAGAGGGTGTAAAGCTCTCTCTCTAGTTTAAGTATTGTTCTTGTTTTGACTAGAGAATAGAGGCCGTGGCCTTTATCATTAGAAGAGGGTGTAAAGCTCTCTCTCTAGTTTAAGTATTGTTCTTGTTTTGACTAGAGAATAGAGGCCGTGGCCTTTATCATTGTCTGTTTTATTACGCCTGGAAATGACTCCATGAGGGCACATCCCTAGAACTTGGCTCAATTCTATTCTTGATAGCTCTATTATAAATATTTATGTTGATCCTTTCCAATGAGAGGCGTAGCCTTGGCCGAGTTCCTGAGCAGGGTTCAAATTTGAAGGGTGAGTTTTAATTTTAGTTTGAAGG
Source organism: Larix kaempferi (assembly GCA_027924585.1). Lineage (NCBI taxonomy): Eukaryota > Viridiplantae > Streptophyta > Pinopsida > Pinales > Pinaceae > Larix > Larix kaempferi. The sequence goes on from BSBM01000135.1 coordinate 2,281,487, forward strand.
GTATATATTCTTGTTGCACTTCTAGGATGAAAAGCTTTAAAAAAAATCACATTTCATTTGACAATAATAAAATAATTACATACTTGATAAAAAAATTGCTAAATAGAATATTATAATTTCAATCAAATTTATGTCACTAAATAAATCAATAAATCCATAATTATCACATCTACAAAAAAACATTGTTTCAATAACAAACACACTCAAAAAAAAAAAAAAATGGAGGGAAGATACACATCTACCTTGAATCCTTTCTTAGAAATCATTGGTGTCCAACTTAGGAACCTTTGCTTGTAAATAGTTTATGCCCAGCTTAGGAATCTAGTGCAGTTGAACCCAATCATGTTTTCCTTTATTTTCTTTTTAATTAACCAATACCAATTCAAAAACTCATTCGTTGTAACCCTTTATGTGGTGGAACTAATGGTGAAAACCCTAAGTATGTTTAAACGCTATCTCAAAACCCATGCGTCCGTTTATCCAATATTTTTACTTCAAATTAAATGGAAGTCCAGATCCCCTTGTCCCAAACTTTGCAACCTGATATTTTATTCAAAATCTCATTTTCGATTACACATGGCTCCTTCTAAGATCCCTCTTTGGACTCTCGAATGCACATTCCTTCTAAGGCAAAGATATTCATTATTATATATAACATTTACCCATTTTCAATTTTTTAATTTGTGACATTTGGATTTAATGTTTTTTGGTGGGATAATTTAGTGTTGCTGAAATGTATTTATAGAAGTGGGGAAAGACTTCTTATTAACATTAGTGAGAAGCATGGGCTATTCCCTATAAGAAACACCTACTACGAAAATGCATTAATGAGTAATTGAAAAACAACCGGTTTGTTAAATGGATGCGTGTATAGGAAGTCGTGAAAACCTATCCCGATGAGTAATTTTGTGGTTGATAAAGGAAATTACGATGCGACACAACCATTCTTTTCTTGTAATGGTGGATGGGATAGAGACTAATCTTAATGGGTGAGCAGAACATTGAGTCTTGATAGGACATGTCGCCTCGAGGAATTTTCATGAAGTGATACGACACCCTTCATCAATACATTACATGTTCAAAAATTAATAGAGAGAAAATAACTTGTTCTATGGTATGATCAATAGAAAGTAAATCAGGTATATATAAATACAACAGAAGAATATTTTTATTCACACTAACAAAATAACAAGCAGCCAAATGAATCATTTTCAAACCCAAAGCCCACTTGATCCTCTTCATGGGAATGGCATTTATACATAGAATTGTAGTGGATGTAGGTACAACTGTTGAACTGACTTGAGTCGAGACTACAACTAAAATTTTTCCATGCTCAAAATTGTTATGAAGATCATGAATTAAGCAATTTGATGTGAACAAAAGGCAACCCAGTTGTATCATGTATCACTATGATATGTTCAGTAATGGATACTCATAAATTCAGATGTGACTCTGAGTAAAATAAATTAAGCTCACTCGGTCACTAACCTATCAAGTTTGTCCTTTTGTTATTAAAGAAATCAAGAAACAAATAAATCTCAAAACTTGTTGAGATTAGATATGAGAAGAGTGGGAGATAAGTTCGTACCAATGAATTTAATAGTTTTTATTATTATTTTTTGAAGGGAAAGACTTGCAAATAGAGATGGCCAATGGCCGTAGTCCATCTCGGAATATTTTTCAAGGAGAAAAAAAATGTACTTTTGCTATTATGTAAAATCAAAAAATACTTTTCCAGATAACATAGATACTCTGGTCATGGCCATAAATAACCATTCTATCGAAAAAGACTGATGTAGACAAAAAGCCTAACCCTCCAATAAACAAAGGATAAAAAAAAAAGAGCAGATTCAAAAAAAGAGCAGCCTACATTTCTGCTATACATGCAAAACCTTCAAAACAAGGAAACATAAAAATTGTTTGAACAATGAAACCAAATTAGCTTAGTCTTCAAGGAAAGGAGCACATCCATTAAAGAGTAGAGCACCATCAATCCACTCTTCCCAAACTAATTTTCCTTCTTCTTCCTAGAAAGATATTCCATGACACATTTAATGCATCAGGAATTGAACAGTGATATTAAAATATTTGACGAGCAGTTTGAAACTTAACACTTCTTATGTAATTTTAATATAATTATTGCACTTTTTCATAAAATGTCAAAATAAAAAATTATAATTGTTTTTTATGTGCAATTTTTTTATAACACTTCTAGGACGTGCTGGAAGCCCTTTGACGTGCTGTGACATGTTCAATTTTGAACCCTGTTCCTGAGTACTTAAAAGTGAATATTGATAGACATTAAATTGCCAATGAAAGGGGTTTGTCCCTCGAGTCTTCAGGTGGGTGAAGTTTCTTTGTTTAGTTTGGAAGTTGTGAATATATTTTAACTCTCTGGGTTCATTAGAGAGGGAAAGGCTACCTTATAGAGATTCCAACCCATAAATGTTTTAATTAGTACAGTAAGGAGGGCGGATCTCTTATAGAAAGTCCAACCCATAACTGTGTTAATTTTACGCAGGAAAAGGGCGGGTCGGCCCATCATTGTATTGAAATATTATTTTAATCTGTTTAGCCTCCAACCTCTCTGCATCTAACCTCTCTGTCTGTCTCGTTAACTCCACGATTATCATGGATGTCATCTCCTCGAATTTTTCTTAGTTGTCTGCCGGTGCCATTTAAATCTATCTCCCTCCGAGTTATCAGCCATTGTTTTGCATTGCCTTCAGCCTCACGAACTACGTTCATTGTATATGGATGGGTTAAGTTTCGGATGATAGTTGTATGTGGCATGCATATTTTAAACATTAAATGAGTCTATCGATCGAAATTAGCTGGATAGTGGTAGATTAAAAGTTATCAATTTGACTTTTTAAACCATGATAATATAGTATACACATCCACGATTGAAAATGAATATGATATGGAAGACATGAAATTAGATTATTGATGTTATTTTAATTTGATGTATATACTTCATTTTTATCTCAGTTTTATTTTTATTTTTTTCAGAAACAAAAATATGTAATATTGGTATTATAAGAAATAAAAGACCAGTAAACCTTAAGGGTTAGCTCAATTGGTAAGACGTGCCAACACTCCAGCAGGAAAAAAAAGAAATAAAAGACCAAGTTACATCCAAGTAGTCGAAAGAAATCCCTTATATCATCTTTGCAGTTAACGTCCGTAGGTAATCAGCAGAACAAGAAACAAAACAGAAATTACAGCCATAGACCGACACAGACTGAAAGAAACTTGAAACTGCACAAGCATATTACATTAATAGCATCCTGAACTGTTCTTCTTTATCTCAGAAAAAAACTGAAGCTTTAGGATATAGGAAAACAAGAGAGGCCTTGTCAATAACGATCAGAAGGTAACGATGTTCCCTTGATCCACCACTGCCGCTTCGAGCGATTCACTGTAGCGCAAAAAACCATCTATCGGACCCAACGCTAGTTTTGAAAGGTGATCAGCATCCAAATTTGCTTCCCTGTAAATATGCTGGCAATTTATCATGTCAAAATAGTCACTAATACTACGCAGTTCCTCCATCCAGAGCTCCACAAGGATCGCATTGATCATATGTTTGTCGTTATACCAGTTGAATATCACTTGGGAGTCACCAAAGATAATGAGAGATTTGAAACCCCTCCTGCAAGCAAACCACAATAAACACCTTAGTGCCTGCAATTCAACCTTCAAGTCATTGCCACCTCCAAGACCAACTTGAATCTTAAGACCAACTTGAATCTTAATGCAGTGGCTCCTGGGAATGTGAAACATGATCCCTGCTTCACATATCCCTTGTTGTGAGGCGCCATCGAAAAACCCACAGATTCTCTCCTCTTCCAATACAGGCTGAGTAACCTGACGAAGCTTGACCTTGCCCTACAATTCTGGTTGACCCTTCCAATGATATAGAATTTTTTTGGTCGTTGTCTCGGCCAGAGGTAACGAGTCTCCAAAAATTCCAAAGTTCTGAGCATACTGGAGACCCCAATGATAAGAAACAGAGGTAGAGTGCTATGGCTTCCTTTGCGGCCAAACCAAGAACGTAAGCAATCCAAAAGATAAGATCCTAATAAAAATCAGGGCCAAATGTCCAACCACGAATAACCTGCCAAACATCACACACATAACTGCACTGAAAGAATAAATGGTGATAGTCCTCATCCGCTTCTCTGCACAGGATACACATACCAGGCCCATGAAAGCCCCGCTTCGGGATATTGGCCCATGTTAAATTTTTATTCTGGAAACAAAGCCATAAAAAGCACTTTTGTTTTAACAGGATTTTCCACCGCCATATCCTGTGATGCCACCAAATCACGATCAGAGGGTTCATACCAAACGAAGCCAGCATATTGTAAATAGTCGATACCATCAAAACTCCCTTGGATCCAGGCCCATCCCATACCAGACGATCAACCATATTGTAGAGATCAATCCCAGCAAAAGCAAGCCTAGAAACATATGACTCCCAATTCGAATGCCACCTAAGCGGGAGGTTCAGATCAGTTGTCCAAAGCCATCGTTCATGAGGGATGTCACTACTACCTTTATAAAACTGAGAGAGAACCACCAATCTCCTCGCATGTAGCTCACTGATAATGTATGCATTTATCATGTAACCTCCCTCATCCCCGATGAATGGGTCCACTCTAACAAAAAGTTCAAAACATTTCCCAATTTTCCACTTAAGCCACGGTCTGACATAGCAAAAAGTGTTGTTGATACTGTTCCACATCACAGAGGCACGCGAGGTGCTTGGCTAATAATTCCTTAACCATTGGGTGGTATTATAGGTATTTCAGTTTGCATAAACGGAAAAGATTATTAACAATGGGTATATATATATATAGAATGTGCTTTAATACATAGATTGTATTACATTAAAAAGGCTTAGTGTAGGAATATATGCTTTCAAATAAAGTATAATCTTGAAAATGAGACCATGTTATTGGATTATGTTAGGAAAGTGTGGATTATCTCCACTTCATAAGGTATCCAAAATATATTTGGATTATCTTCATAAATCATATAAAATATATTTTAAATTACAATTATATTTTATTATGAATATGCAATTTAAGTTTAGATTTATATGCAAACTTAGATGTGTGTAAATGATGAATTATGTGTGTGGGGGGGGTGTGTATAGGTGTGTGTGTTTTAAAGAGATAGATAAGGAATGCATAAATTATAAATTATATTGTCTTAAAGGAGAAGGGTAATCGTTGCGAGGAGTGATCCGTGTAAACATTTAAATTGTTATGTATTTTTCAAATGACAAAACTACCGAGTTGAATTTTCTTTTGTAATGGAATCCTTATCACATTCTTTACGAATGACTATAAATCTTTTGGGTTGTGTTAAAAGACCCTAGGCGGGGAATAAGTGAATCGGTTTCATTAGCTGTCAAGTGTTTGGCTTTATGCCATAGCTCATAGTATATATGTTATATGTGTAAGGAGAAAAGCGCTTGGCTCATAATATATTCGTCTATATGTGTACTTTTATTAATTGTTTATGTTAGGAGAAAGTGATATGCTTATTAGGGATCATACTTATGTCTTATTACATGATTATGAATTGTGTAGAAGAATATATTATTAACTTTGAAATTGCTTATAATTTAAATGATTATCATTGAGTGAAGTTGAGTAATGTCATGAATAAATAGTTAAAAGGTTACATGAAAAAGATGGTTTAAATGTAGAAAGGAATACATTTTTTTATTACAATGATTGGGCTAATGTTGGTTGACTTTAATGCATAATGGTTGACTATGGCTAATTAAGTTTAATTATGTTTGTCCATCGTTGACTATGGATAATTATGTTTGATTATGTTTGTCCATGGTTGACTTTGACTATGTTTGAGTATGGCTTACAATGTTTAGAAATGATTGACCATGGCGACTATTGTGGACATGGTTGGCTATGGTTGGACATGTGCAAGTCAACCATGTGTGACCTCGTTGTCCATGTATGAACATTTTTAAGAGTAGTTGACTATGAATAAATATGATTGATCATAGATAACTATGATATACAATTGTCAACCATATTTGACAATATATAACATGTTTGAATATTAATAATAACTTTAATTTCATTATTATTAATGTTGACATTAATATTAATGTTAAAACTAAGATTAAGTTTATATTTAGATTAATATTAAATTTAACAATAATATTATTATTAATATTAAAGTTAATAATAACATTAATGTTGACAATTATTGTCAATATTAGCATTAATATTATAATTATAATTAATTGTAAGCTTAATATTTAATTATATACCAAATGTAAAATATTTTACTAATATTAAAATTTTATGTTTAATTTAATTTGTTTACACATAGTTTTCCAAAGAAAATTATAAATATTTTAAAGTTATTATTATTTTAAAATGTTTCATATCAAATCGTAGCTATTTGTAAATCGATATAAAATTCCAACGATTTGAAATAACCTTAAAGTTAGTATTTTAAAATGTTAGTAAATTACAAACATTTTAATGTTTGTATTTTAAAATGTTTCATATCAAATTGTAGTGGTTTGCAAATCAATATAAAATATTAAAGAGAGCCATATAAGATATTAAGAAAGCAATATATGCATATTTTATTAACGAGAGGCATATTCTCCGTATCTTAGATTAGTTCGAGAATAGTAGTTTCGGTGTATGTTATTTGCAAAACTGAATATGGTTGACAGAGTGTTCAGAATTCGTAATCTCATATAAATTCCCACAGTTTGAATGCGTCGAAGTCCTGACTATATGTATACCTTATGAGAGTAAGTGATGAAAACCTTCAGAGAATCGGAATCTCTGTGTTTTAATTGATGGTTACTGATTAAGGATGACTACGTTTTTAATGTATGTTTATGGAACGATTTTAAGTTTAAGAAGTCATTAATTGGACATTAATAAAATTATGTTATCTCATATTACTATTAAATATGATTCCATTCATTGATGTTTTGTACTTTTGAATTCATGCAATTTTGACTGTTAGTTTGCATCATAATAGCATAATTAGAGTATGAATATGAATACAAATATGATTTGATATGGAAAAAATATGTAATGAAAAAATGTAGTATGGACAAAATACGGAAGTAGACTTCTTATATAAACTATTTTTAATTAAATATTTATTAATATAACACACCTATATAATAAAAATAAATAATTAAAATCTGGTTATTTTAAAATTGGTTAAATCAAAATTTAATTGTCTATTAATATGTATCTATATTACACCTACATTGAATATTCGAAAAAATCAGTAAGACCTAATTATGCTACTATAGTTTGCATTACATTTATTAGAGTCAATGTCTGATTTGCATACGAAACAATAACAGGTTCTATGTCTCTATCTAAATCTGTCATGAAATTCGCACACCGAACTGGGGCTAGAGGATTTTATTCAAATCCGCACCCCGAACTAGGGCTAGAGGATTTTACATGGGTTCTCCATGGGAATCTAAATATGTAACTGAATATTATGCTTGTGGTGCTATATATTCTATTCACAATACCTTGCGATTGTAAAAAGTTTCCAATCCCCAAAATTGGCAAAATACCATATCGAAAGCAGAAAGTTATTGCATGTAGATTCTTTAAAATAGATCGCTCTGCTTGGCCTTCTGAATATTATGCTTATGGTGCTATATATTATATTTACAATATGTATTCATTGCAAAAAGTTTTCAATTCCGAAATTGGGCAAACTACCAAATCGAAAGAAAGAAAGATATTATATGCAGATTATGTAAAATAGATCACTCTTCTTGGCCTTCAGAGACTCCGTCGAGATCGTGGCGACATTCACGAGATGACTCTGCTTAGCCTTTTAGAGACCCAATATAAGAAGACAGTGATCTTGTAACATCCCTCTTTTATCTCTATCTTTTGTAACTAAAAATGTAACTATATACTGGTTTTTGGTGAGGAACTCAAGGCCAAGGCTCCACCAATAAATTTTATAATTGTTAGTCCCTGTCGTAGGTAGAGACTATATGTTCCATGTTTTCCTACTAATTGACATCGATATTTCAATTTTTATAAAGTTATATTAAAATTGTATTAAAATTTGTATTTATCAATATTTTTTTGGAAAATTGTGTTGACATTGTATTAGTTGATAGGTCTTGAATTGACAATTTTTATCATTGTGCAAGATTAACAAAATTAAGAAAATAACAAAAAATAAACTTACCTTTCATTTTAACCTTACCTGATTACGAATTGCTATTAAACGTGTTTGTTATTCTATCCTCTTGCCATGCATTTGCTGATTGCTAATTGTTATTACAAGTGTCCATTGTTCTGTCCTCTTGCCATGCATTTGAATTGCTTGACATGAAAGTATAATCAGCCTGTTCGGTGTTCTGTCCTCCTTCCATGGATTTGGAACTACTTGGTCTCGGACATCGATTTGCTACTACTTGGTCTCGGACTATCAGCTGTTTTGTCATTTATTTTTCTGTAAGTCCCTCCTACTATTTTCTCGGCAACATGGCTTAAGATATTCCAATGCTCCAGGGCTTCTGGCTATTTTCACAATGCACCTACCTCACCTTTGAGGGCTTATAGGCAAGATTAATAGCAATTGCGGAACCATAAGATATAAAGTTGCATTTGCAGTTTGGGAGCTATAACAATACTAGTTCTAGGTTTTTAGATGTCCATAATTTTGTAAGGGCCTTCTCTCATAATGTAAAACTGTATAGGCTTGTGAGGGTCCTAGTACATATACTAAAGCCTGTGTTGAACAATTTTCCTCAACTAGCACTACACAGCGAAGAGGAAGGTATTCAACAGCTAAGGAGATCTTCAAGACAGGTTCGAGCTCCTGAAAGGTACAAAGACTATGCCCTTATGAGTAGCATTTCGAATGTCATAGAACCCATTAGTTTTGAAGAAGCCAATGCACATGATGAATGGAGAAATGCAATGGAGGAGGAATATGAATCAATAATGCAAAACAATACCTGGGAATTGACTGAATTGCCTAAACATAAAAAGCCAATAGGATGCAAATGGATATACAAACCCAAGTTTAAATCAGATGGTAGCATAGACAAATATAAAGCTAGATTGGTGGCAAAGGGATACTCACAAACAGAGGGTATTGACTATGCTGAAACATTTGCATAGTCAATATATAATGCTTCTATGCCTTGATCAACCTACAGATAGTCCTGTTTGCCCGTTATTCATCGTACTAAAGTTTATTTAGCATCCCCACCAGTTGTAGGTATGGTTGGGTATTGAGACCGAGATCCTTTTTAGTCAGCCTGTTGCCATCCCAGCCACTTCGAGGAGCAGCACTGGGAATTTATATACTGTGCCAATGGATCAACTGCATCATATAAATAAACCAACTTCGCCCCGATTTACGACTATTATATTGGGAGTTGGGACCCCCGTTGCAACTGATAAATGTGTTATATGTCCCAATAAGTTCCTGCTGATGATAGGAGTGCTTAATTAAATCTAGAATCTAGCTGAATATGTGGGCTATTTAGTTGGAAGGGATTTTGTGTCCTATGGATATGGCCTGGTCCGAAACAACCCTAGAATGAAAAGGATTCAAAATTGGTCTGCCCCCACAACAACAAAATATGGATTCAACTGGTTGTTTATTTAGGGAGTTAACCAGATTGCACTACACCTTCGTTTGTTTCTTGATCAATTAGCTTAATGTCCCTATTCACTTCGCAGAGGGTGAGAAAGAGGATTAGGTTTAACCATATTGGGTTGGGCCGGGGGTGCTTGAGCTTTAGGTGCTAGAGCTACTGGCTGAGTTCTATAATCGATGTTTTATATTGCTTGCTGCCATCCTACCCAGGTAGTGAGAAATTGAAACTTGCTTTGCAATTCTGCACAATCGATAATGCATCTTCTTGTCCTGGGTACAGGTGATTTTCGGCTGGCAAATCTCTTTTCTCCAAAGCTTAGGTGATTTTTGGCTGGCAAATCTCTTTTCTCCAAACAGTAAGTGATTCTCCTTTGTACATCTATCTACAGACCTAAAATATTGCTTTCACTTTCAAGTCCATTCTAGTCAGAATATATTATACTATAGTGTTGGATTAGTTAGATTTTTGGTACATTAAGATGTTTTATTCTTTATCTTATTGGTCCTGGCAATAGCAACATGCCATTGTTCCGGCCATGGATATGTCTTCGCCTTCGCAAATACGTTAAATGTTGCGGTAGATGATGAGGGAAAAACATTTAATTGCGAATGTAACGACTGCTACACAGGGCCCGATTGTGCCCAAATGGTATCCGACTCCGTATAAGTAGATGCCGACAGGTAAGTTTGAATCCTATTAACATGAATATCATTCTGAATCAACAAACAAAACAAATGAATTCAATTCCCGATATGATTTATGAAGTTTAAGGGGTTTAATTATGAGACTAAAGGGTAACTTGAATACTGTACTCTAGTGGGGATCCTCTATTCCTAGAGCCTTTCTGGATCAGAAATGCCGAAGCGAGCGCAACGGTGGTACCCGGGTGGTATCGAATGAGTTATAATATACAGGATGGTCCAAAATTACTGATATCCGCCGAGTTAGAGACTCAAATTCGTGGGATTCATGCTCTGGCGGGAAATTCCATGACAGAGGGGAGGTATATAGTGATTGGAACTGGCTCTATGCAGTTTATCAGTGCTGCAGTTTACAGCCTTTCTCCTACCAATGATGCTCAAGATCCTGCACAAGTAGTCGCAGGGGGGCCCCCTATTACGGAGTATGTCCTGGCCATTCTTGTGCTTTCTCAAGTTATTTCAGTAGATCAACTGAAATCCAAGCATTAACTGAATAATGGTGCCTACTGCCAACAATGTTATTAATCATGAAAACTGGACAAAAACCTGGTTAGGAATTTGGTTATATTCAAAGTGATTTGAAGTCAAAGTGGAGCAACATAGCAAAATCCACTATTTTGGATGACAGTTCAACAGTTCTTAACACTGTCAACCGTTAATGAAAGAAAATCGATACAATATGTCTAAGGAAGTTTTTTTTTTTTAGCTTGTTGACATTTGATCTACTCGACATTTTCAATTGCTTTGTCCTAGGTAGCTTTCTTTTAGCTTTGATTTCTTCGAAAGAAACGATTTTGGCAAAAAAGTTCAGCCTTTGGAAAAGTGCAAAAATCACAAACTAGATAGTTCCAGATTAATGCAGAGGATTATTGGACTTTGACTAATTGATATGAAATTTTTAAAATACTCCTAGCTATAATTCCTATCCATTCTCAACATAGAAAGTTACTTGGTTTTTGGAGGATTTTCTTCTCCAACTACATAAAGGAGGTTTGCATTGTTGACTGCATCAATGAAAAAAATGCAGAAAATGGATAAAAGCGGTGGATTTTGAGAGTTATAACTTCTGAAATTGAACTTAGAATTTAGCATATATGTATAATCATTAGGAAGTCACTATGGGTAAAAATCTAGCAGCCATTTTAAATTTTTTAAATGTCTATAGTTAGCAAAAAACATTTGCAAGATAGAGACTCGATGCCATATGAACAAGCCAATTGTCGATGTACATTATTTTCAAAGTACCTTAAGTAAAGTTGCACATACTTCATAACAATGGTTACATGTTGGTTTGAAGACACAAAGCATGATGGCCTAAACTGCATACTAGTTAACATGATTGATAATTAGATATATCATAATTGCATGTTCAAAAAATAATAAAGCAATCCTGGTTGCAAGATGGTTGAATGAGTTTTTGAAGCAGCAGGGTTAACGTTCCTTGTAGATTGATTTTATGATCGATTATGAACTCATGGCCAGCAGATTTCTTATAGTGTATTTGCAATGTTCAGGAAGCAAGGCTTATCAACACCGCCCTAAGACCAACAACACTAATGTCAAATCAAATTGTACGCATGGCTACCATATTTGCTCCTCAAATTCTGCACAATTATCCTTTTGGCTTCTTGAAGTTATGAACAAAGAAATACATTGGCAAAAAAAATCTTTAATGCATTGCAATAGTCAAAATAACAACATTACATTCTGAAAGAAGGTTGTGCAAATTGCCATTTTTTTGCATACAAAAAATTTGTTTAAGATTCTAGTTCCCATTACAGTCACAGTTTCCCATTGGTTTCTTTTACTTTGCCTTGGAATCCAAGCAGACTAACCTAGAAAGTTGTTAATTCTATATCATTTTTAAATAGCTCTTTGTTGCATGTATTAAATGCTTTCCACGAAAACTGCCCATTTTTGTTACTGTTGTTTGCATAGACTAGGTCTTCGGCAATTGGACATGCATGTTGAGACTATGAGACTATGCCATGGAATTACACTAATATGAAGTAACTTTGAAATTTTCAGCATTCTGTTCTCTTCCCCTTTCCAAATTGTTATTTTTTCACATTTCAAATATCTATTTCTGTTTTGCATTTATAGATTTTTAAGTTCAACTTTGAATTGTTGTATTGTTATTATTTATTTTGATGTCATTTAATAATTTTCATGCCCATAATGCTTCATGGAAAAGCTATCATTCTCTTCCACTTAGAGGTATCTATTTGTTAGGACTGATGCACAATCATGGACTCCTTTAAAGGATACTTTAGATGCCACATAATATTGAAAAAACCAGGAACCTCTGAATTTAGGTGACAATTAGGGGTACTTCTGTAACGGATTTGAAGATGAAGTAAAAAGACAAAAGATAGGTAATTGAATCAACTTTCATAATATATAACATTTATCTATAAAAAAATTGTGTAAATGATTATAAAATTAGTTTCCGTTAAATTGGGTTTTCAAATTTTCAGCACATCATAACATATATGTTTGTGCGGGTGCAGCACGTATTGAGGTAAATGATGTCCATTTTGGATAAAATATTGCAGACATATAAAGGACATATGGGTCTAGTGCAACACTATTTTAAAAAAAAAATTCATGAATTATTTTTATTATTATTAATTATTGAAGTCAGAAAACCCTGAAATTAAAACGTTATGTGCGGCCGCAACACTTTAGGGGCAAAATTTAATGAAATGATTGATTTCTATATATGAGATTGTAGAGCTCAGTGTCCTCTAATGCACCATATAGTTTTCTTGGGAAATGGTGAAGGCAATCAAAAGTTATATAAAAACGAATCGATGTATGTATTTTCGAAAACTGACGTGTGTCATTTAGAAAATTAATAATAAATAAATAAAACATACATTTTTATGAAAAAATTACATATTCAGAATCGTTAGATCGTACTCTACAATATTCTATATTTTCATAAAAAAATATTGAGTTTTTTATAGCAAAACACGCCATTGAAACTGAGCATATTGATAGAGTTCAAAAATAAAGGCAATGGCCCTGGTTTTTTTGTTCGAGCCAATAGGTAGCAGTCCGAAGCTATTTCCGAACATCATCCCAAGCCTTGTTCCCGCCCAGTTTTTAAATTTTAAATTAACGCATATGCGTTATAACGGATATGCAGTTTAGACTTATTCATATCGCATATGCGTTATAATGCATATGTGATTCATATCGCATATGCGATATAACGGATACGCGTTTTGTTTCAGTACAAAAGAGTACATAGAGAATAAAGATTATTAGATAAAAGAGTGGCATAAAGATTATTCTTTTGAAATGTAAGATAGCATTTCATCATGGTTAATATAACATTGGTTAACATGACAAATGGGTTCGGAAACAATACATCTCTATTTTCAACTAAGTTATATTTGATATATTAGGTAGTATGGGGTAGTATGGTATAAAGTATAAACTCACATCAAAGTGAATGGGACATCTAAGAAGCCAAATGGTGGATTGTTATTGATGAAGTAATTGGGATATCATGGTGAGTATAATTTAGTTAAGCGACGGGTATGCCATACAAAAAAATGGAATCTGACGTTCTGAGCCATCGGTCATATTGCAAAACTGTTGGCTATTACCATACCTTCGTTGGTTTAGGGCGTCAGTTAAGCGACCACCCATTACATTTAAAAAAAAAATAACATTTTTCAAATAAAAATTTTCATACTGCAGGAAATCAATATATTCTATCTCTATTGTGGAAATATGTAAAATAATTACATATATATATATATAACTGAGAACCCCATTATGCTCTTCCCATTGTATTAACAGTGGTGCTCTTCCCATTGTATTAGCAACGGAGTAGCCTAAGGGAATAGAGCCGTTGTAATAAAGCCATTGTATTAGAGTCATTGTATTAAGCGACGGAGTCAATCATTATTCAAGTGGACCTACAGGCTAGTGGGTGCCTATTAAGGTAGCACAAAAGACTGTACTCTAAGTGTCAAGTGTTAGTGTCTATGGAACTTACTTTATGGACTACAGGATTTCCACGTAGCATAATAAAAGGACTAGGAAGTTATGTAACATTGTGGCATATTCGTCACAAAGATATGGTAGTGTGCTTCCATTCTGTCAAGGTACTCTTACCTAACTTCTCTAATTTGGTATACTAAGGAGTTTGTATATTCATGTATGAGATCATATTCTTTGAATAAGGCTCATTAGATAGTTAATGGGTAGGTACTTAATGTAAAAGAATCATTTTTATTAAATAAGAACCGGTAGGTGGTTGGTAGTCATTAATTTTGAGATTGCATGTAGTTAGGGTTTTGGGTTGTAGAAATCCAACATCGTAGCCATTCATTGAGCTCCTCTCTGTTTCGAGAATAATTTCATATTCTCTACTGAACAGGGCCAACCACCTGAAGGTGGAAGCTCTTATGGCCCCTCCCCCCCCCTCACATCACTCTCAATTTCCCATACCCAATGCATGCACTCGAAAGAAACAAATATGTGCAAATTCATCCATATTTTATCATGAACTTTAATCCAGTATTCATTCAACAAATGCTAACATTCACTAAACCATTGTTTCTGTCCATACACACATTCATTCAATAAAAGAAAACATTCAATAAACCATTCATTAATGATCATTCAGTCAGCACATTCATTCAATAAAAGCTGAAATTCAATAAAGGTAACAGTTTACTACACTGAATCATTAAAACATTAGAAAATTCATTAAACCATTCAATGAATTTCCGCCATCCAATGAGTTTCCACTGTCTTTAGTTTCAGCCTGGCAACGATTGACGATTCATGGTATTACGTTTCCCTTTGACTGCAAATGACAAACTCATAGTTCACTATTAAGGTTTGTCTGACAAAGCTGACGGCCAAAGAAATCTTGATAGTGAACTATAAGTTTGCCATATTGTAGCTTAAGGGAAACGTAAATATAGAATGAATCGTCGCCGTTGTCAGAATATTCATTGAGCTCCTCTCTGTTTCGAGAATAATTTCATATTCTCTACTGAACAGGGCCAACCATGTGAAGGTGGAAGCTCTTATGCCCCCCGCCCTCACATCACTCTCAATTCCCCATACCCAATGCATGCACTCGAAAAAAACAAATATGTGCAAATTCGTCCATATTTTATCATGAACTTTCATCCATTATTCATTCAATAAATGCTAACATTCAATAAACCATTGTTTCTGTCGATACACACATTCATTCAATAAAAGATAACATTCAATAAACCATTCATTAATCATTCGGTCAACACATTCATTCAATAAAAGCTGAAATTCAATAAAGGTAATAGTTTACTACACTAAATCATTAAAACATTAGAAAATTCATTAAACCATTCAATGATTCCACCATCCAATGAGTTTCCACGGTCTTCAGTTTCATCCTCGCAACGGTTGATGATTCATGGTATTACGTTTCCCTTCGACTGCAAATGACAAACTTATAGTTCACTATTAAGGTTTGTATGCCAAAGTTGACGGTCAAAGAAATCTTGATAGTGAACTATGAGTTTTCCATATTGTAGCTTAAGGGAAACATAAATATATAATGAATCATCACCGTTGTCAGAATATTCATTGAGCTCCTCTCTGTTTCGAGAATAATTTCATATTCTCTACTGAACAGGGCCAACCACATGAACGTGGAAGCTCTTATGCCCCCCCCCCCCCTCACATCGCTCTCAATTCCCCATACCCAATGCATGCACTTGAAAAAAACAAATATGTGCAAATTCATCCATATTTTATCATGAACTTTCATCCATTATTCATTCAATAAATGCTAACATTCACTAAACCATTATTTCTGTCGATACACACATTCTTTCAATAAAGGATAACATTTAATAAACCATTCATTAATCATTCAGTCAACACATTCATTCAATAAAAGCTGAAATTCAATAAAGGTAACAGTTTACTACACTGAATCATTAAAACATTAGAAAATTCATTAAACCATTCAATGAATTCCCGCCATCCAATGAGTTTCCACGGTCTTCAGTTTCAGCCTGGAAACGGTTGACGATTCATGGTATTACGTTTCCCTTCGACTGCAAATGACAAACTTATAGTTCACTATTAAGGTTTGTCTGACCAAGCTGATGGTTAAAGAAATCTTGATAGTGAACTATGAGTTTGCCATATTGCAGCTTAAGGGAAACATAAATATAGAATGAATCGTCACCGTTGATGGAATATTTTTAGAGCTCCTCTCTGTTTCGAGAATAATTTCATATTCTCTACTGAACAGGGCCAACCACATGAAGATGGAAGCTCTTATGCCCCCCCCCCCTCACATCACTCTCAATTCCCCATACCCAATGCATGTACTTGAAAAAAACAAATATGTGTAAATTCATCCATATTTCATCATGAACTTTCATCCATTATTCATTCAATAAATGCTAACATTCACTAAACCATCATTTCAGTCGATCAACACATTCATTCAATAAAAGATAACATTCAATACACCATTCATTAATCATTCAGTCAACACATTCATTCAATAAAAGTTGAAATTCAATGAAGGTAACAATTTACTACATTGAATCATTAAAACATTAGAACATTCATTCATTTATTAGACCAAAAATAGTGGACGATATATTGTTATCGAAAATATTTAGTCATTGTTTTTCTTGTCCTTCTTTTTATAAGTTTTTCTTCTCTTCAGTGGTATATAATCTATGGGAGGACCATCTACATCATCTAGACTTTTTCTTCCAGTTCTTGGTTCTTTAGCAGGCGCTTTTGGTGATGTTTGCAATATCCTAGCTGATTGTTGTTGATCTAGACCTAGATTTTGCTGCAAGGGGTTCGTATTTGCTGCAACAATGTGAAAATGTTACATCATTATATTTTGCTATTGTAATGACAATTTTTTCATTTAAAACAATTCATTACGAAGGTGTTTTTTTACCAGGTGTGACCAAATCATGTTGTTGATGTTCTTGTCCAGTCTCAACCTGTACAGTTTCACCCTCTACATGCTCTGCAGTTGAAATACGGTGAACTACAATTAATGGTCACCATTTGCAATGCTATACATAAAATTGTAGCATATGAATAAATTCGTTATCGGGATTTGAAGCTTGATCATCGATTTGTGGTTGTCCCTCCTCGACACTAATGGGATCATTACTTTCTTGTTAAAAACATAGTCAATATTTTACATCAAGTATTTGGAACGAAAATATTCCACAAGCGACAAATCTTCATTAAACTATATAGATTCTATATACCTGTGCACTGGATGGATTGGTACCACAAGACTGTGTCTACCTAGATAAGCTTCTTCTACGTTCAACAACAGCTCCAAATCCTTCCTGGAAGCCAAGCTTCATGTCTTCCTTAATGGGTACTTCATTGAATCATTCGGCCTGCATATTTGCTTATCATCGTTAATTAACATTTTACGGTGCAATAAAACGAAAAATAACATTCAATTTATTATTTGTATTCATTGTTGGTTTCTCGAAACTTACAAACCGTGCCGCCAAATTCGAATAACCACCAGGGCCAAGCTTGTGTTGACCTACTTTTTCTAGTCTTTCCTTTGCGGCCTTTGATGTGTCTGGTAGCCTTTGCAAGTGTTGAAATACGTTAGATGTTTCAAGTTCGAAATCAAGGATTATAAGGTTTAGAATTACATTGTGGAAAGTATTGCATACCTCCCTGTGCCTAGTGTTATCTTGCCTTCTCTTCTCAGAGCCTTCTCCTTTCCATCTTCCACTAGAGCTCTCCACTCCATTGTTGGAATCATTGGTGGGAGCTCATACCTATGGTTTCTTTCGAGGTGTGTCCTATATTGGTCTCGGACAACCTTCACATGTTGAAAAGCCTTTTTCAATATGTTAGCATGATTGAAGGTTTTCTCCCCGAATAGGCCAACCAACCGATTAGTGAGTTCATCTTTTAAATGTCTCAGTTTTCTATCCCACCTTGATCAGATGGTGGGCCCGAAGATCTCCAAGCAAAAGTCATTCATATGTTTATAGAAAACATTGTTTCCTGCACAACGATCATGCCATGATCATAAATAGTTGATAAAAAATGTTTTATCGATATATTACAATGAAATTATAAACACTAATTAACCTGATCAACTATGATTAATTACCTGGGATCGTCGGTATCTTTATTGGGACGAGATCTTTGTCCACAAAAAATGTTGTCTCCAGTGTTACCGTGCTTTTGACACGGGAAGATCCTGGAAATGTAGCTTGTTCGACATCAAAATTGATAGGGGACTTGGTGTTGACCCCTTCTTGTGGAGGATCCATTGTGCGTTGGTCAGTAGCGGCTGTTGCGCTCATAGTGGGGGTCGGTGGTGTTTCGGAATGTGTTGCCGACTATTCGGTCGACAACAATGGCGAAGGATTCGAACTACGTGGAGTCGTTTGGTCATGATGCGAAGTCTCTCCACAAGCCTTGCTGGGTCCAACACCACCTTCACCAATATTGTGTTGTCCCTGATAATTATGTAAATACACACCACGTCTTATACGTTCAATACTATCATATAAAAGAGAACATTATAAAGATTTAAACGAATTATTCTATGATTCAAGATTCCTCAACTTACTCGAAAGTTATTAGATCTATGTTCCAACAATGCAATCCTTTCTTTAACTGCGCTTGTCTACGGAACCTGGATTACTATAGAAAGGATTTTCGTAGCATATCTATTCAACAATTTCTCTACCATCTTTAGTGGGTGTGCGGCTTCACCAATTTTTTCACAATCGTGAAGCACCTTTGCCACTTCAGGGTCTAACGGAAAATCTTGTGATGCTGATTCATACTGTGATTCACTACTGGGCTGCAACAAACATATATAAAGCACTACAGAGTTCTCTACTGATAGATTCCAAATTTTATATTAACGTATATAACACATCTATCATGATAGATTCGTACAATTACAACACGGTTTACATTATCACAATGAAACCAATATATCACACGAAAAATACATAACAAAATTAACATTATGCTACGTATTATATTGGTACAATTGAATTGAATTATACCTACGACCTCGAGGATCATGATCCACTCATTGGATCAATGGCCATGGGTGACTTGCCCCGATCTGCTAATATCTGGGAGCTGCCCCTAACAACACCCTAATAAAAAAACATAGTGAAAGTCACCTAAACGATTCCAAAAGTATTCATGAGAAAACACATCGAAAAAATTATTATTCATATTATTTTTTTAATATTACAAATATGTATACCCATTGCGCGGACCCTGGTGTGGCCGACCTTACAGAACCAGCCTGCATCAAAAACATAGACTAAAAAATTATGTAAACGAAACTAAAATATTCATTGAAACATTAATATAATGCTAAAACATTTTGACATATTTTAATTGTACAATTCAAATCAGGTCTACCTGTTGCCCCGAGGGTGTTGTCGTTTGATCAACATTCGACGGGTGTATTTCCTGATCAATGTTCTACATCAAATATAAATTTCATGATATAAAACAAACCAAGTTATTAATAATGGAAAAACAAATTAAATAAAACTCTTTTCTCTTATTATATTTGTACTATTAGAAAGATGTATACCTGCTCCGTCGAGGAAGAAGTTCTCCTCCGACCATTTGTTGGCAGGGATTTATCCCGATCACTGGCCTGCGAAGTAAATATGGGAAATTTAAACGAAATAAACTAACAAAAAATCCTTATGATGTTTAATTTATTACTAAAAGGTTGGGTAAAATGTTATATAGTAACCTTGTTTGTATCTACTTGGTTGATAGGGTAATTAATAAGCAACTCGTCCCTTGCAGATATTGTTTTAATAGCAACTACAAAAACATGGTTTCCTTCACGCCCCTCAAATTCGCAGTTTGGTTGCTTAATTGTAGACCCTGGTTATGTACTGTTTATAAACCCCGCAATATTCCCTGTGGCCTTTGGCCTTCCGTCCATGTACAACATTCCTCCTTTATTTTGATTTTTGTCTTTCAATTGTAAATAGTTTGTTGACAATCCATAGCTACGCATACTTTTTGTATATCGGACAAGGCGCATCCAATCGTTGTAGTTGTATATGGGTCCAACATACTCCATCAATTCTGTACATGTCCCGTAACCAACCAAGATGCAATCCATGGAAAACAACCCGAAACCATGTATCGACGACGGTGCAATTCGATATCTCCTCTCGTTCACACAAAAATCAGTTTTCGGTGGAGGAAGTTCCTTCGATACCAATTGTTTCACTAAATGTCTGTACCTCAAGGGCACCTCTTCATCGTCTTTTGTCTCATCACCATAGGAACATGCCCCCCCTTGACCATGAAAAAATTCATTGCATCTATGGAATCTTCTTTTGGTTTTTTGACATCTAGTTGATAAAATTCTTTTAGACCTACTGGATGTCTCACTTTCCTCTAGCCTTCCTAAACTCCCCTCGCTCGAGGAAGACAGATCAGACAAATACCTGTTTGGTTCTACCTGCACCATTGGAAAAAAGTTCAGATTCGACCACAAGGCATAGTGCCTCTTAAAAGTTGATGTGTGTCACCTTTTAAAATTTTACTTGATCCTCATTCCCTTTGTCAACATGTAGGCATTCAAGTGATGATCGAAAGACGACCTATTTATCTTTCTTAAGAGTAGAAAGTCATGCACTATTTATGAGTTGTTTTTTACTATTTGATTTAACGTTACATCACACACATAACACACATGTAGCACACATGAAACACTACACATACACGTTACAAGATCTCCTCTAATGCTACAAGTCTTGGCTACTTAACGAAAACTATTTACCACATATTTGATTACCTTAGTGTAGACGTTTCATGTAATATACTTAGAAGAGTTACTTTCAAAAATGACTGTGCCTCTTAGAGGCCAGTCAACTCTAGGAACCAAGTGACCCTATGATAGGGCTAGTACAAACCAGAGAGAGAGAGATGACTAGGCTATGGTACGGTCAATCAAAGAAATTCAGTGACAGTGAAAAGGCTAAGTACAAAGACCAACTAGTAAGGTACAAGTAAAAAAAAAAAGAATGGGTATAAAGACTCACAACCCTTGGGACTAAGGGGGTTTACACTACCTCAAACGTGGACAAACTACCATAGTTATAATCACAAGACCAAAAACATAAAAGGCGGTCCAAATCAATATATGCAATATCTCTTTGTAACTACCTCGTATATGCAATATCTCCTTGTAACTACCTCATATATGCAATAGCTCCTTGTAACTACCTCTTGAAACTCAAATAGTACCACCAAAAGGTATGATAGCATGCAATCTTCCAAACTAAGGTCAAGAGGGCGGTATCCAATAAGGTACAAGTAAAAAAAAAAAGAATGGGTATAAAGACTCACAACCCTTGGGACTAAGGGGGTGTACATTACCTCAAACGTGGACAAACTACCATAGTTATAACCACAAGACTAAAAACATAAAAGGCGGTCCAAATCAATATATGCAATATCTCTTTGTAACTACCTCATATATGCAATATCTCCTTGTAACTACCTCATATATGCAATAGCTCCTTGTAACTACCTCTTGAAATTCAAATAGTACCACCAAAAGGTATGATAGCATGCAAGCTTCCAAACTAAGGTCAGGAGGGTGGTACGAAGTGGGTATAAAGACACATAACAATTTGGAGAAAGTGGGTCGACCTCAAATGTGGACAAAATACCATAGTACCCACAAGACCTAAAACATAAAAGGTGGTACAAATCAAATGATATCCCAATATCAGTAAAACACCCAAAAGGTAAAAGGAAAGGTACCACAAAAATATTATCGACAAAATGAAAGGACCATAAGATAATCGACCAAGGTGGGGTACAACCATTCATCTCTCTCTCAAATGTACCATTGTTCGATATAACTTGAAACACCATCATCACAGTAAACGGAAAATTCCACATGGGTGATGTGATCACATGGTCCTTTAGACTACTCCTACGGTCACGCATTAGGGGCTCCATGAAGGGGTGTTCAGTCCCTTCAGAAGACCATCTAACTCAACCATCTCGAAGACCTAGGAGAAGAGGACATCACACATCATCAAATAAGTATTGGTAACTACCGTGTATGAACTCAAAAACCCTAAAGAAACCGAGCGTGCAGAAGGGGAGCTATGAAAAGACAAAGATCGCAAGACAAAAAAAGAAGCTAAAAAAAATATACTAGGACTGATGTCATAGTAAGCAAGCTGAAACAAAAGTGGCCAGAATGCCAACAAGTAGAACTAAAAAGAAAAAGACCATCTAAAAAGGTGATAATGCAAGCAAACTTCCTAACTAGGAGCTGGAGACCTCGACAAATCGTATCCTTCGCAAGGTGATGAAATCCAAGTCGAACAATACGAAGTGAGAGACCGAATTTGAAGGATATCCCTCTATCGGAAGGGATCCTAGGTAAAAGAGCCCTAGTAGAAAAGTCACTAAGCTACCTCGTTCATGACACGTTGGAAAAGGTTTTCGGCACTTCTGCCTTATCACCCTTGTATCACCAGTATGGTGGCCGGAGAATACAAGGAAGACAATGATCGATATTGCCTTAGGGCTAAGTGGAGTGCGACATTCCACAGAGTCCGTCTGGATCTCGATCTCGCGGTGGTTTAACCCATGAAACAATAGGAGCCCCCTCCACAAACTGGTCATGACCATGTCAATAAATACTAGAGGATTTTAGTTCCCTAAAGACAACGACTATGTCTCAGATGAAAAATGACAAGGGGGAATTATTTGGATGCCTATCCCTAGTGTCCTACCTAACTAACAAATTCTTTTTATCCTCAAGCGAGGTTAAAGTGTGTTGAGTTAACGAGTTAAATTTTAATGGTTGTATTACTCAGTCAGCTGATGGAAGTGAAACTCGTGGTCTGATGACTGACTCAAACCATGTAAATGCATATGAATAAAATAAGCCGTTCCTTTCAATGAATGCTAACTAAGGTAAGGAGAGAGTTCTTTCAAACTATAACTACTCTTTCAAATTAAATGAATCCAACAAGTGTTCAAGTTCATTCATGGGACCTCAAGGAGAGCTTCAAATCATATACTCAAGTCATGAAAATGAATTCATCACATAAAACAAAGTGATAATAAATATAAGGAATTGTACATATCCATGTTCATAATTCTCTAGGAACACTTATAACATTCTTCAATAATTGCACAAGCGGAGGTCACAGTTGGAGCCAACTAAATATTTTCCCCAGTTATACGTGGACTTTAAGTAGCATTTGTCGGTATGCTGTGCATGCAGACAGCAGTTTAAATGATCAAATGACATACACACTACTTATACCAAGACCGAAAGTTTAATTAGAATTGCTATCTATGGTGGACACGTGTGCTAGTTTTAATTTCTAAATTAGCTTTCTGAGACAAATATACAAGGAGATGAAAAGAAGGAAAGCATGTTTATGAACAATATCACACAAATAGATATGAAGGTATAGGAGTAGCTTGAGAAAATCCAACAAATAACACAAGGCCATACATGACCAACATCAGGAATATTATAAGTTCCATGTTGGAGATAAGGTATAGCTTCACCTATGCAAGGACCAACAAAGAGGCCCAAGCCTCTTAGATATGGACCATTTGACATTGTTGAACAGATAAATGAGAATAATTTTGTGTTGAGGATTCCTTTGTATATGCAGATGAGTTTTGTGGTGAACGTGGAGTAATTGAAGTTGTTCGAGCCATCCATGTCAGATGGAGATGATGATCAACATATTCTTCCAATTTTTGAAGACCTTGCCCCTCACACACTTGTGAAGTTGAAAGAAGACATAGTGTTGCAACATAAAGAATAGGTAACCTGTAGAGAATGAAAAGAACTATGGATAATTGGCCTCAAGGGATAGAATCTAAGAAAAGTGAAATTATATGAGAAGAACCATACTAAAAGCAAGTTCCCTCATCTATCCTTGGAAACTTTTGGGAACCAAAAACCTCCCAATGGGGAAGTTTGATTTGAAATTGGATCCCAATAAAAATGGCTTCAAGACTAGACTCAACAAAGATTGGAAAGGCTATGTTGAGTTAAGAACAAGGAAAAAGATATAGTGGTGGCATGAAGGACCCCATGTCATTGCTAATGGTGTCGAGCATTGCATAAAGAAAACACTCCAATGTTAGAATGAGATATTTATCTCATTCACTCATCGAATATAAGTGACATGTAGGAAAACATTTATGTCATGTATTAAATAATATAAAAGGAAAAATTGCTCCTTAAATGTATGAAAAGGAGAAAAGACAAAGAGGAATGTCATTGCTAATGGTGTCTAGCCTTGCATAAAGAAAACACTCCTATGTTAGAATGAGATATTTATCTCATTCACTTGTTGAATAGAAGTCACATGTAGGAAAAAATTTCTCTCATGTATTAAATAATATAAAAGGAAAAATTCCTCCTTATATGTATGAAAGGGAGAAAAGACAAAGAGGAAGCTAAAGGGTTGGGGACACTTGGCCTTCCAGCTATCCCTGGGCTAGATCTCCTCCTATTTACTTTATTCCAAAGATGAGAGAGCGGTCCTTTGGCATAGAATAGGAGTGCTACTATCCAAGTTCCCATATGAGTATTGGCTAACAAGGCCATGATAGCTACCCATGTACAAGTGAGAAATCAACAAATATTTATTAATCCCATGAGAAAAACAACAATCTCAAAGAAGTAAATTAAGATGATTAGGGTGACATGCAACCTCTTATTAGAAAGAGAGAAGAATGCTCTTCACCACAGTTCAAACAAGACAAAACATGGAGACTCCAATAAGAATTTATGACAAAACCTATGCCAATAACTTCTAAAATACAATCAATTGAAATAAAAATGCCAAAATCCTAAAAATACAAATTTCTTTTACATGCAAAATGCAAAGTTTCTTTACTGTGAAAAATGACAAATGTAGAAATTTTGTAAACACAAGCTAATCATTTTGAACTTGTGTCTCCTCCTTCACACACAAACCCAACGTGCCAACTCTACAACATAAAACATGTGAACACAATGTGCAAGACTAGTATGTGAAGCTTAGAATCTACACAGAGTATCATATATGAGTTTGACATAACAAAGAAAATAACAATAAAAGTGTACATTGTTATTTGTTGTAATATAAGAAGAAGTTAAATTTATTTATAACAAACTTAGAAAGTCTTAACACAAATAATTTGATGATATATTAGGCTAAACATAAACATTTGATGGTATATTAGGCTAAACATACACATACTAGCATGTGGATAAGTCAACCTACATAAACTTAAATATCTAGCTGTATGTAGTAAATTTCCCATAAGTCAAAAATACTGTGGCATTGAAGCTATGGGTTTTGTTATCACCAAAATCTTATCTGTCAAATGTAAAGTCTTAGCACTTATTATGGAGGTAAACTCAAGGTAACTTAAAAGCAGGGTTTCTATCACTGATGCTTTACCATCTCAAGGGTAGTATCGTTATTTGGTGTCTCCAATCTCAATTAATTTAAGAGATGTAGTATAATAATGGAGATCTCAACAATGAAAAATTTGAAAGATCAAAATATATACGACGGTTTATGCAAAGGGTCGGTGTGTGTCCATTAGTCTCTGGAGTCTTACAAATTAGGCCTGAAAATGAGTGACGAAGAAACTTATAGGGCAATCTAGATAAATAACAAATGGATTCACAAGAAAAATTTCATATCAATAATTCCACACAGTAAAGTTTCAGCTGATCGATATTGGCTCCAGGAATATATATACACAACCAGAAATTATCGATGTATCATGTAAACCTAACAATTGGAAATTATTAGTAATCAAAGCTTCAGAGAATAGAACAGGCTAACAATGATAATCTCTGCACATTTTCAATCTACATAGAACAACTGGGGACCACCTTGCTAACAATGATAATCTCTACACATTTTCAACCATCTTTCTGGCTGATGAGAAGCATAATAGCTTCCATGGGAAATGACAAAGAGGTGAGGGTGCCTAATCTTGTGAGCTCTTTGGACCTTTCTCAAAGGGTAAGTTCTGCATTCAATGGAGGCCGATATCATAATAGAAGGGTACGGCTACATAAGTGCCATCACGGGGGTTCTGATTCACACATAAGAAAAACAAAATTACAATACCCAATTAGAGATTTATACTCTGGATTGGACCCCATAAAAATCAGGGCATCGTACTCACAGATTTGGGAGGCGCCATTGCTTCTTCTCCAAGTTGCTCCACTCTGGCTCAGTCTCAAATGCACAGCCACAATCCCAATTTCCACGAACAAGCTCAATATCCTCTGCTAACAGCTCAGTACCGGACTCAAATGCAGGGAACGACAATCAAAATTTGCATGTGTAGGGTGAATATCCTCTTCTCACAGCTCATCAAAGGTCACAGAAAGGTCACCGTGGGAGGTAGCAGACATGGTCCGCAGAAGAACGATTTCGCAAGGAGGTAGCAGAAAGGGTTTAGGGAAAAACCTGTCGTGGGAGGTATCGGCACACAATCGCGGGAGGTAAGTTTTTAATTTGCAATGTATTTTTTATTTTTTATATATGTCGATTATATAGTGATTTTTGTTATATATTTATTATATTTTGATTTTATATTGGTATTTATATATAATGTTTGTTTTTTGTTATTTTTTATTATTATTTGATTTAGTTTTTGTAATTTTTTTATTCAATACAATATATATATATATATTTATCATTTTTTTTATAATATTTATATATTAAATTAAAAAAATACAACAAATAATACAAACAATAACACAAATAATTAAAAATTTAACCACAAGAGGATCGAAATATAATCAATCTAGGTTATTTTTTGTTTAGAGGTTAAAAGAAGATCTTATATCAAGCTATTTTACTTGTATAGAGATGTATTTTCTTAGACATACCAGGACTTGAAGGTGTATGACACAATAATTATTCAATAGGTGATACCATTGAAGAAAACAACTGATCCCTTTCAATAAAAGATGTGAAAGGTTCATCCATCATTAGAACCATTGATGCAAAAGGATCAGTTGAAGAAGTTGCTAGATGCAAACATTATGTTTCCAATGCACCATTAGACATGAATTGAAAACCTTGTACATGTTAAGGAACAAGAATGGTGAAAATAGGCCTTGTGTCAATTTTAGAAACCTTAAGTAAGCATAACAAAAATATAATTATTGAGTTCCACCTATGGAGTCAATTTTGAAACTTGTAATGAGATCTGAAATGCTCACTCTAGGATGCATTTTTGGGATCTAATCAAGTTCTTGTCTCAAATGAAGATAGATCGAAAATTGCCTTCAACAACAAATGGAGCAATTCATGTGTAATGGATATAGCTTTCATAGGCCTTATAAATCAAAATGTACTTGTCTAAATGGACAATATTGAAATTAAAGCTATTTTTAATAGATGTAGAAAATATGGGATCACACTACATCCCAATTAAACCATTTTCATTATTACATAAGGAAAATTACTTGGGCATATCATATCAAAATACATGGTATTGGTATATTCAAAAATAACAAAACCTATATAATTATATCCCATTGCCACACAACAAGGCATTGATGTAATCATTCTTTGGGATGATCAATTTCATAAGGTGTTCTGGCTTTGACTTCATTGAAATCCTCAAACCCTTATAAAAGATGATTAAGAAGGACGCATGATTTTATAAACTAAGGTTGAGAAATCAAGACAACTATTGCTACTTCTCCATCCTTAAACAAATTAATCCAAACTTTGATTATTATTTTTACCTCTATGATAAAAGGAGTGAATGCCCAATATCATTTATGAGCATGCGAATACAAGATTTTAAATTAAACTATATTTAATGATTAAAAAACAAATCTAAGTAAGTTATGCATTTGCAATATCTAATCACTCCCTTTTGTCACACTCACTGTAGGTGGAAGGAGTGATTTTCCAATGTCATTTATTAGCAGAATGATTACACGATGTTGAATTAAACTAAGCTAGTGATTAAAAACACATGAATAAGTTATGCCACTCTCTTTTGTCACACTCACTCATAAAAAACTATCTAGTGATTAAAAACAAATGAATAAGTTATGCCACTCTCTTTCGTCACACTCACTCATAAAGATGAATTATGAAAGGAGTGACTTTCCAATATCATTTATCATTTATGAGCACACAATTACAAGGTGTTCAATCAAATTACCAAGTGGGCATAAGTTGCACGATGACGATGATGAAGAACATGATGATGATGATGATGATGACGATGATGTTGGCTGTGGTGATGACAACGACAATGATGATGAGGACGATGATGAAGATGATGGTGATGATGATGATGCTGATGATGACGATGATGATGTTGGTTGTGATGAAAACGACAATGATGATGAAGACGAAGATGATTATGATGATCATGATGATGACGATGATGATGATCAAGATGGGGACGATGATGATGATGAGTACAGGGTTGGTGGTGATGACAATGACAATGATGAAGATGATGATGAAGAAGATGATGATGAAGACGATGATGAAGAATGTCTATCTAAGATGATGAAGAATTTTTTTTTTGTCATTATGATGATGATGACGATGATGTTGGTGGTGATGACAATGACAATGATGATGAAGATGATGATGAAGATGGTGGTGATGATGATGATGATGATGGTTGTGATGACAACGACAATGATGATGAAGATGAAGATGATTACGATGATGATGATGATGATGATGATGATGATGATGATCAAGATGGGGACGATGATGGCGGTGAGTACAGGGTTGGTGGTGATGACAACGACAATGATGAAGATGATGATGATGATGACGATCATGAAGATGATGACGATCATGATCATGAAGAAGATGATGATGAAGATGATGATGAAGAATGTCTATCTAAGATGATGAAGAATGTGTTTTTTGTCATTATGATGATGATGACGATGATGATGACGACGATGATGATCATGACGATGATGTTGGTGGTGATGACAACGACAATGATGATAAAGACGATGATGAAGATGATGGTGATGATGATGAGGATGACAATGATGTTGGTTGTGATCACAATGACAATGATGATGGAGACGAAGATGATTATGATCATGATCATGATGATGACGATGATGATGATCAAGATGGGGACGATGATGACGGTGAGTATAGGGTTGGTGGTGATGACAATGACAATGATGAAGACGATGATGATGATGACGATCATGAAGATGATGACGATGACGATGATGAAGAAGATGCTGATGAAGAATGTCTATCTAAGATGATGAAGAATGTGTTTTTTGTCATTATGATGATGATGACGATGATGATGACGACGATGATGATGATGACAATGATGTTTGTGGTGATGACAACGACAATGATGATGAAGACGATGATGAAGATGATGGTGATGATGATGATGATGATGATGATGATGTTGGTTGTGATGACAACAACAATAATGATGAAGATGAAGATGATTACGATCATGATAATGATGATGACGATGATGATGATCAAGATGGGGACGATGATGACGGTGAGTACAGGGTTGGTGGTGATGACAAAGACAATGATGAAGATGATGATGATGATGACGATCATGAAGATGATGATGATGATGATGATGATGAAGATGATGATGAAGACGATGATGAAGAATGTCTATCTAATATGATGAAGAATGTGTTTTTTTTTCATTATGATGATGATGATGATGATGATGACGACGATGATGATGATGACGATGATGTTGGTCATGATGAATGTGATGATGATGATGATGATGATGATGACAATGATGAAGATGATGGTGATGATTATGATGATGACAATGATGTTGGTGGTGATGACAACGAGAATGATGATGAAGACGAAGATGATTATGATGATCATGTTGATGACGATGATGATGATCAAGATGGAGACGATGATGATGGTGAGTACAGGGTTGGTGGTGATGATGATCATGTTATCTTATATTATTATCAAATATGATCCTATTCATTGATGTCTTGTATCTTTGAATCCATGCAACTTTGACTGTTAGTTTGCATCATAATAGCATAATTTGAGTATGAATACGGATACAAATACGATTTGATACGGAAAAAATACGTAATGAAAACATGTAGTATGGATAAAATATGGAAGTAGACTTCTTATATATACTATTTTTAATTAAATATTCATCAATATAACATAAATGTACATAGACACATATATAATAAAAATAAATAATTAAAATCTGGTTATTTTAAAATTGGTTAAATCAAAATTTAATTATCTATTAATAAGAACATGTATCTAAATTACACCTACATCCAATATTCGAAAAATTCGAATTCTTCCAAATTTTGATATAGAAAAAGTCAGTATGACCTAATTATGCTACTATAGTTTGCATTACATTTATTAGAGTCATTCTCTGGATTTGCATACGAAACAATAACAGGTTCTATGACTCTATCTAAATCTGTCATCAAATCTGCACCCTGAACTGGGGCTAGAGGATTTTACTCAAATCCGCACGCCGAACTAGGGCTAGAGGATTTTACATGGGTTCTCCATGGGAATCTAAATATGCAACTGAATATTATGCTTGTGGTGCTATATATTCTATTCACAATATCTCGCGATTGTAAAAAGTTTCCAATCCCCAAAACTGGCAAAATACCATATCGAAAGCAGAAAGTTATTGCATGTAGATTCTTTAAAATAGATCACTCTGCTTGGCCTTCTGAATATTATGCTTGTGGTGCTACATATTATATTTACAATATGTATTGATTGCAAAAGTTTTCAATTCCAAAATTTGGCAAAATACCAAATCGAAAGAAAGAAAGATATTATATGCAGATTATGTAAAATAGATCACTCTCCTTGGCCTTCAGAGACCCTGTTGAGATCGTGGCGACCTTCACGAGATCACTCTGTTAGTCTTTTCGAGACTCAACATAGGAAGACAGTGATCCTGTAACATCCTTCTTTTATCTCTATCCTTTGTAACTAAAAATGTAACTATATACTCGTTTTGGGTGAGGAACTCAAGGCCAAGGCCTCACGAATAAAATTTATAATTGTTAGTTCCTACCGTAGGCAGAGACTATATGTTGCATGTTTTCCTATTAATTGACATCGATATTTCAATTTTTATAAAGTTATGTTAAAGTTGTATTAAAATTTGTATTTATCAATATTTTTTTGGAAAATTGTGTTGACATTGTATTAGTTGATAGGTCTTGAATTGACAATTTTTATCATTATACAAGATTAAAAAAATTAAGAAAACAACAACAAATAAACTTACCTTTCATTTTAACCTTACCTGATTGCGAATTGCTATTACGCGTGTTAGTTGTTTTGTCCTCTTGCCATGCATTTGCTGATTGCTAACTGTTATTACTAGTGTCCATTGTTTTGTCCTCCTACCATCCATTTGAATTGCTTGACGTGAAAGTATAATCAGCCTGTTCGGTGTTATGTTCTCCTTCCATGGATTTGGAACTACTTGGTCTCGGACATGGATTTGCTACTACTCGGTCTCGGACTGTCAGCTGTTTTGTCATTTATTTTTCTGTAAGTCCCTCTTAGTATTTTCCCGGCTCCATGGCTTAAGATATGCCAATGCTCCAAGGCTTTTGGCTATTTTCACAATGCAACTACCTCACCTTCGAGGGATTTTAGGCAAGATTAATAGCAATTGCAAAACCATAAGATATATAGTTGCATTCACAGTTCGGGAGCTATAACGGTACTAGTTCCAGGTTTTTAGATGTCCATAATTTTGTAAGGGCCTGCTCTCATAATGAAAAACTGTACAGGCTAGTGAGGGTCCTAGTACATATACTAAATCCTATGTTGAACAATTTTCCTCGAGTAGCACTTATATAATGCTTCTCTGCCTTGATCAACCTACAGATAGTCCTGTTTCCCCGTTATTCATCATACTAAAGTTTATTTAGCATCCCCACCAGTTCCAGGTATGGTTGGGTATTGAGATCGAGATCCTTTTTAGTCAACCTGTTTGCATCCCAGCCACTTCGAGGAGCAACATTGGGCATTTTTGTACCGTGCCAATGGATCAACTGAATCATATAAATAAACCAACTTCGCCCCGATTTACGACTATTATATTGGGAGTTTGTTGGAGATAATTCCTCCCGCCATCTGTCTAAATCCACCAACCACCGTACAAGAAGTCAATACAATTGGGTGTAGAAGTTAATGTGCCTCGGGTGAAGAGGCATCGGTATGTTCAATGTATTTTGGTTGTTCAAGATAGTTTTGGAATGTTGTAGAAGAGCCGCAGAGCTCCATAGAGAAGTTTCCCCTGTTTTGTGCAAGCCTCCTCTCGCATACTCTGTTTTGGTTATGCTCTGCCTCAGAATTCGACATGGTATTAGAGCGACAGTGACGAATCCTCCTTCACCAGTCATGTGAAGGATCATAGTGTTGGTCAGCCAAGCCAACCTGTTGCAGAGAAAGGAGTAGGAGAAGCCATCTCCAGTAAACCTCAGCCACAGTCGCTGGAAGAGCGTTTCAGAAAGTTAGCCTCAGCCGAAGGCAGAGTTCGCAGAACAGAGGAGCCGCCAGCCTGAAGGTGAAGCCGGCGCGGCCATTAAAGAGCGAACAGACTTGTTGTGAGGAGGCACCGGTCGTGAAGGTGGAGAGTAGAGAGACACTGGTAGTGAGCCAGTCAGGCCCAAAAGAAGCCAGGAATTCCGTGTGAAGGAGATAGCCGCCGCACCTGGATGAAGGAGTCAGCCTGTGAAGGCTGTATGTGGTGGAGTCCCGCTATCATCCTGCACGGTCGATTTCATTAGAGATCCCGTGGAGCCTGGGGATTGGGTTTGGGCTTGAGATTAAGATTGAGGCCGAGGCAAAAGTGGGTGGTGTGCCATAGGACAGAAGAGAGCATTGCTATTAGTAGCATTAGCATTCGTATTTTCAACATTGTTATCAGGGCTACTGTTGTTACTGAGGCTTCTTCCATGTGGGTCACTGAAATTCTGCAAGGAAGCCGATGAGGGTCTGTGAGAATCAACAGCGGCACCTCTTCTGAACCATGCATGCCCTGTCCTGCTCAGTAAGGACACCACTTTCTTCAACTTGTTCACATCTACATCTGCAATAGCGGAGCAATCGACATCCATAGGATCAGGACGATTGCTGCTATAAATTTCTTGCTGTTGCTGCTGACCCAGGAGCCTGATGAGGCGCTCCATGCTCTCCAGGCCCGCCGAGGTGGCCTCCTTCAGGTCTTCTTCCTTCCCAAGACTTACTCTGTAGTCCAGTATCTCCACCGCCATGGATGGGGAAAATACTAGAATATGAAAACAAGAAAAACAAGCAAAATCCTCTAAGTCCTTCCTGTATCAAAGGATTTCCTGCACGGATCTGGGAGCCGCGAGATGCTTTGTAAAGCTCTCGGACTGAAGAAGAAACCCAGATATATTCGCATGCCCAGTTTCGAAAGAGGGTCAAATAGACGAGCCCGTGGCAGAGCCGCTGAGCCCGAGAGGAGCCGTCATAGATCCGCCACTTCAAGGATCTGCTGCAGACAGCAGTAGAGTGCTGCCGGAGGTGAAACGCGGAGAGCCATCGTAGAATAGAGGAGAGAAATAGCTGTTCGTAGAGCTTGCAGCCCGCGTGAATCTCGCATGAAGAAGAGCAGTAGTGAGCTTGGTCTGGTGACCCCAGCAGGCAAAGTTGTGTAGGGTATATATGCGTAGGTTACCAACAATACAAAGAATGATGGATGCTCATCTGGCTAGACCTGCTTCAGCAGAACATCGGTTATCAGAAATTGAGAAGGGCTCTTCCATTGTTGGGTGGCGCTAAATTGCATCTGGATGAACTAGTTTCAGTGGGCGCTCCTGGTTATCCATATTGAGGTATTACGTCATATTTTGTATTTTGGAACATAGTAAGTTACTGAGTGTGTAAGCGCCATCTTTGAAGCAGTCTAATTCCTGGTACTCCATATAGAAAGTACCTATGATCGGATTTTGAGTGGATGTTAGAAACGCAGGTTAATTGCTCATGTCATTCATTCTCCTCGGCTTCCTTTCCAGTTGTCTCTTCTTCAAGTTTCATTTATGCCAGTGCAGCAGGCCCTGGTAACCTTTTGCGAACTAGACCCCTCAGTCTCTGGCACTCAGCCTCCAACTTAGCAGTTTTTTTTAACAGTTTTTGAATGTTGCTTGTTTGCCGCCTCTGCAGATTTATTACATAGATCCCTTTCCTCAATTATCATATCCATTTCCTTATTTGAATGCATGAAGCTTGTATTTGAGGGCGGCACTCTCATTTTCTAATGATTCAACAGAACTTTTGTCTCAGTATCAGCTTGATTTTTGGTTTCATGTATCTCCGTTAACTTTGAACCTTCTTGCCGAGAATCAGCCATTGTATTATGCTTTGCTTTTTCCTCAAGTAGAAACTACTCCAATTCAACTATTCTGGCATCAAGCTCAAACTTCGTTTGTCCCATTCTATGGCCTGTTTTGCACAAGAGCTCCCTCTGAAATTTACATGGTATCTGACAAAATAACAAACAGAGTGTTTCTTTTGCATTAAGGGGGTGTTATTGACAGGTCTTGCAGCCAGCAAGCAAATGTATATTTTTTTTAGGGGGCGATAGGGAAGGAGAAGCAAGCAGGAGACTTGCAAGAAGAAGACAAGTGCCAGCACATAACGCCTGCAACAAAGATGAGAAGAAATGGGTTACCAAAGAAGACTCAAGCAGATCAGAAGAAGAAATGCAAGGGCAGAGGCAAAGTATTTTGCACACAGATATGGAGAAGTTCCCATTGCAGAGGATCTTATTAACACAGTTGAAGTCCAAGAAGAGAACCAGGATAATTGGAGCAACAGAGTTCTCTTCGTACCCCCACATTTTTCAGGTAAAAATTATGAATTTTGGGCTATTGAGATGAGAAGTTTTCTTAGAGCAGAGGATTTGTGGTGTTTAGTTCAAAATGAATGTGTGCATCCCCTAGATCTAGAGGCTTTTGAGGCCCTGCCAGAAGACCAAAAATTCCAGCAGCATGAATTAGCCTTGCATCTCATCCAACGAGCTGTGGATGAAAGTATTTTCCACAAGATTGCAACAGCAAAGACTTCCAAGGAAGCATGGAGAATCTTGGAAGAAGAGTTCAGTGAAAGGGGGAGTGACATGTGCAAGCAGCCAACAGTGTCACAGCCTGTTGAAGAAGTAGCAGAAGAGAATTCTGCAGTTGAGAATCCTGCAGTTGAAGCAGAAGACAGCCAAGCTGTTAGTGAATCCCACGGTGTAGAGGCACTTGTGGATGAATATGAAGATGGAACTGCCATTGCAGCAGTAGAAACTTCAGCCATAGAAGCTGTTGAGAAATTCGGTTAACCCCACATAGTTGTGGATAATGAAGTTGATGAACCTGCTATACTAGCAGAAGCACTTTCCCCAAACACATATGAAGTAGAAGTTGAATGGTCACATGAAATGGTTGAGGACTCTGTCAGCCAAGCAGAACCTATTAAATTTGAGAACAACGAAGCCCACTGTGCAGAGCCACAAGTGGATGAAGATGACAAAGATGGTGTTGAAGATGAGGAAGCTACCAACCCATTTATTCTTGAAGATGACGCTGCCATAACAGCAACAGAAAATGGTGAATTAGCAACTCAAGCAGCTGCAGGACAGCCAGTAGAGGCTAAATGTGAAGAAGAAACTGAGCTCATGAAGAGCATGCCCATGAGGGCAGAACTTTTTCCTAACAGTTTAGATGTTTGTGAGTGTGCAGGTATTGAGAGCAAGAATCAGCCTACAATAGCTGAAGAAAAAGAGCATGCAGTCAATGTAACAAGACATTTTGATGAAGATTTGAAATTTATTGAAGAGTGGCTAGAAAAGCCCAAGCACAATGAAGGCTGTAATTTTATTGAAGAGTTTGAGAAGATTATCGAAAGCTGCATGGAAGACGAAGCATTTGAATTCCGTAATGATGGGCATTGTTACATGCCAAGAGTGCTTAGCAGCACCATCCATGAAAAAATCTGCATTGAAGATGCAGAGGAAGAAGATAAGCCAGCTGAAAACATTTTTATGAAATGGAGTCTTGAAGAAATCAGACACTATTATCAGCTGATGTCATGGTAGCATGCCAATGAAGAGGATGAAAACAAAATGAAGGATGTGAACAGCATGTGGGACCTTGAAATTCCCACAACATACGAACTAAGGATGCTGAAATTAGAATTTGAAGATGAAGACACAAGGCAGCAAGCCATTGAAGAACTTGCAGACATTGATGGAAGATTCAAGCCCAAGGAGCTTAAAGAAAACATGAAGAAGAAGGTGAGAATGAAGAAGAAGGTGAAGAAGAATGTAGAGTTCAAAGTCTGGAGCAAACGAAAAAAAAAAAAAGAAGCCGTTGCATCAGCATGCAGCAGACAAGAATGGTAAGATAATTTTGAGCCTTGACATGAACTAATGTAAGCCTAGCTGAGACTTAGACAAGCAGGCATTAATGTTTCAATGTTTTTTTTGTTGGAAGCCCATGAAGGCATTGCATGTATGCTTTAGATGTTAGTAGTTTGTTTATGGTCGGAATTAAGGGGGAGTGTTGGAGATAATTCCTCCCGCCATCTGTCTAAATCCACCAACCACCGTACAAGAAGTCAATACAATTGGGTGTAGAAGTTAATGTGCCTCGGGTGAAGAGGCATCGGTATGTTCAATGTATTTTGGTTGTTCAAGATAGTTCTGGAATGTTGTAGAAGAGCCGCAGAGCTCCATAGAGAAGCTTCCCCTGTTTTGTGCAAGCCTCCTCTGGCATACTCTGTTTTGGTTATGCTCTGCCTCAGAATTCGACAGAGTTGGGACCCCCGTTGCAACTGATAAATGTGTTATATGTCCCAATAAGTGCTTGCTGATGATAGAAGTGATTAATTAAAGTTGGACCCTAGCTGAATATGTGGGCTATTTACTTGGAAGGGATGTTGCGTCCTATGGATATGGCCTGGTCTGAAACAACTCTAGAATGAAAAGGATTCAAAATTGGTCCGCCCCCACAACAACAAACATGGATTCAACTGGTTGTTTATTTAGGGAGCTAACCAGATTGCGCTACACCTTCGTCTGTTTCTTGATCAATTAGCTTCATGTCCGTATTCACTTCGCAGAGGGTGAGAAAGAGGATTAGGTTTAACCATATTGGGTTGGGCCGGGGGTGCTTGAGCCTTACGTGCTAGAGCTACTGGCGAAGTTCTATAATCGATGTTTTATATTGCTTGCTGCCATCCTACCCAGGTAGTGAGAAATTGAAACTTGCTTTGCAATTCTGCACAATCTATAATGCATCTTCTTGTCCTGGGTATAGGTGATTTTCGGCTGGCAAATCTCTTTTCTCCAAACAGTAAGTGCTTCTCCTTTGTACATCTATTTACAGACCTAAAATATTGCTTTCACTTTCAACTCCATTCTGGTTAGAATATATTATATTATACTATAGTGTTGGATTAGTTAGATTTTTGGTACATTAAGATGTTTTATTCTTTATCTTATTGGTCCTGGCAGTAGCAGCATACCATTGTTCCGGTCATGGATATGTCTTCGCCTTCGCAAATACGTTAAATGTTGCGGTAGATGATGAGGGGAAAACATTTAATTGCGAATGTAACGACTGCTACACAGGGCCCGATTGTGCCCAAATGGTAGCTGACTTCGTATAAGTAGATGCCGACAGGTAAGTTTGAATCCTATTAACATGAATATCATTATGAATCAACAAACAAAACAAATGAATTCAATTCTCGATATGATTTATGAAGTTTAAGGGGTTTAATTATGAGACTAAAGGGTAACTTGAATACTGTACTCTAGTGGGGATCCTCTATTCCTGGAGCCTTTCTGGATCAGAATTGCCGAAGCGAGCGCAACGGTGGTACCCGGGTGGTATTGGATGAGTTATAATATACAGGATGGTCCAAAATTACTGATATCCGTCGAGTTAGAGACTCAAATTCGTGGGATTCATGCTCTGGCGGGAAATGCCATGACAGAGGGGAGGTATATAGTGATTGGAACTGGCTCTACGTAGTTTATCAGTGCTGCAGTTTACAACATTTCTCCTACACATGATGCTCAAGTAGTCGCAGTCGGCCCCCTATTACGGAGTATGTCCTGGCCATTCTTGTGCTTTCTCAAGTTATTTCAGTAGATCAACTAAAATCCAAGCATTAACTGAATAATGGTGCCTACTGCCAACAATGTTATTAATCATGAAAACTGGACAAAAACCTGGTTAGGAATTTGGTTATATTCAAAGTGATTTGAAGTCAAAGTGGAGCAACATAGAAAAATCCACTATTTTGGATGACAGTTCAACCGTTCTTAACACTGTCAACCGTTAATGAAAGAAAATAGATACAATAGGTCAAAGGAAGTCCTTTTTTTTTTAGCTGGTTGACATTTGATCTCCTCAACATTTTCAATTGCTTTGTCCTAGGTAGCTTTCTTTTAGCTTTGATTTCTTCGAAAGAAACGATTTTGGCAAAAAAATTCAGCCTTTGGAAAAGTGCAAAAATCACAAACTAGATAGTTCCAGATTAATGCAGAGGATTATCGGACTTTGACTAATTGATATGAAATTTTTAAAATACTCCTAGCTATAATTCCTATCCATTCTCAACATAGAAAGTTACTCGGTTTTTGGAGGATTTTCTTCTCCAACTACATAAAGGAGGTTTGCAATGTTGACTGCATCAATGAAAAAAATGCAGAAAATGGATAAAAGCAGTGGATTTTGAGAGTTATAACTCCTGAAATTGAACTTAGAATTTAGCATATGTATAATCATTAGGAAGTTACTATGGGTAAAAATCTAGCAGCCATTTTAAATTTTTTAAATGTCTATAGTTAGCAAAAAACGT
The DNA here is from genome assembly GCA_027924585.1 of Larix kaempferi. Taxonomy (NCBI): domain Eukaryota; kingdom Viridiplantae; phylum Streptophyta; class Pinopsida; order Pinales; family Pinaceae; genus Larix; species Larix kaempferi. Next base: position 2,320,822 of record BSBM01000135.1, read on the forward strand.
TTGCAAGATAGAGACTCGATGCCATATGAACAAGCCAATTGTCGATGTACATTATTTTCAAAGTACCTTAAGTAAAGTTGCACATACTTCATAACAATGGTTACATGTTGGTTTGAAGACACAAAGCATGATGGCCTAAACTACATACTAGTTAACATTAGATGTATCATAATTGCATGTTCAAAAAATAATATAGCAATCATGGTTGCAAGATGGTTGAATGGGTTTTTGAAGCAGCAGGGTTAATGTTCCTTGTAGATTAATTTTATGATTGATTATGAACTCATGGCCAGCAGATTTCTTATAGTGTATTTGCAATGTGCAGGAAGCAAGGCTTATCAACACCGCCCTAAGACCAACAACACTAATGTCAAATCAAATTGTACGCATGGCTGCCATCTTTGCTCCTCAAATACTGCACAATTATCCTTTTGGCTTCTTGAAGTTATGAACAAAGAAATACAGAGGCAAAAAAAACTTTGATGCATTGCAACAGTCAAAATAACAACATTACATTCTGAAAGAAGGTTGTGTAGATTGCCATTTTTTTGCATACAAAAAATTGGTTTAAGATTCTAGTTCCCATTGCAGTCATAGTTTCCCATTGGTTTCTTTTACTTTTCCTTGGAAGCCAAGCAAACTAACCTTGAAATTTGTTAATTCTATATCATTTTTAAATAGCTCTTTGTTGCATGCATTAAATGCTTTCCACGGAAAGTGCCCATTTTTGTTACTGTTGTTTGCATAGACTACGTCTTCGGCAATTGGACATGCATGCTGAGACTATGAGACTATGCGATGGCATTACACTAATATGAAGTAACTTTGAAATTTTCAGCATTCTGTTCTCTTCCCCTTTCCAAATTGTTATTTTTTCACATGTCAAATATCTATTTATGTTTTCTTCCCCTTTCCAAATTGTTATTTTTTCACATGTCAAATATCTATTTATGTTTTCCATTTATATATTTTTAAGTTCAACTTTGAATGGTTGTATTGTTATTATTTATTTTGATGTCATTTAATAATGTTCATGCCCATACTGCTTCATGGAAAAGCTATCATTCTCTTCCACTTAGAGATATCTATTTGTTATGAAGTTTGAATATTGTTATGAACTTTCAAAGCTATGTGTAATTATTACATATCTGGAAATGACTATTTGTTATGAACTTTGAATAACTCAATTTTTTTCTTCTTCCTTGTTATTATGTCTTGCTCTACACCCTACAAATGAATATACAGTCTTTTTACATAATGTTATTTTTTTCTTTTAATTGTAACAATTTCATAGAAATACAAAATATACTCCATTGACAAATCTGCTTTTGTTGCTTCTGCTTTTGCAACCCTTGTTCAATCTCCAGACCCATTGAGTGATGATACCTAGAATTCATATTTATAATGCATATGCATGGGTTAAGAGCTTTGGTTTGCTGCAGTCATACAGAAGCCAGACTCAAATGTTTGACTCTGTTAATTGCGCCTAGGAGGGAGACACAGGGACATGCACAAAACTTTCTGTATCCCTCAATTCCTCTAGATTTATAAAGATTGTAGCATCTCCAAACAATCCTATGGATTTTATCGAAGAAGGCGTGTTAGAGGGACCTAATGTGACTAGGTTACTAAAAACAGTCATTGCTATACATGCACACCCTTTAGATATAACTATCGTATATTTACACTCTTTAGATCTAACTATCGTCTATAAGGGAAAGTGTTTCACCATCTAACTTTAATTTCTCTAATAAATTTTTTAACACATATTACAAGCTAAATTAAATTGATTTAATTAGTAAAATACTTTAACCTTTATTATAGAGATTGTATTCTATGTTAACATTATATATAAATAATTTTGAAGGAGGAAGAACACTTTGTCCGAGATCTAGAGATGTATGAGGTTTTTACTAAGATACTTTAATCTTTATTATTGAGATTTTATCATTTGTTCATATTGCATATAATAATGTACATATAAATAATTTTGAAGTAAGAAGAACACTTTGTTCAAGTCTTAGATTTAGAGATGTATGAGGTTTCTACTTTTCTCACATTGGATGAGAGGTTGGGAGGTTTGGTCCTTGAGGTGTATGAGGTTTCCACTTTTTCCACAATGAATGTCAAGTTGAGATGAATTTTCGTGTTTGGTTTTTCTAATTCTTAATTGTATTCAATTATTATGCAATTCAAACACATAAAGCCATGTTGTGGTGGCTTCTTGATGCAGTAGAGTGCTATGCACATATTTCTTGAAATGTGATTCAAGGTTGGTATACAAACTGTGGATTTATTATAGAAATTCCATAATGTAGATATATAGAAGAACTGTTGAACATGAGGAGAGCATACCAAACCATGTCCAGAAAATCCATGGAAGAGGACATCGGTTAAGAAAACAAGGGAGGCACCCAAAAGGTGGGCATTTATAAACTTCATGCACAACTTAGTATCTTCAACGTCATGATTCTGTAAAGGTCAATTAAGACTAGCATTTGGGATTTGATAGCTTATAGTGGCATTGGAGACATCATATAGATATTGTGGCTCAAAGGTTGAGAGCATATAAGAGAGTGGTACAAACTGTGGATTTATTATAGAGATTCCATGATGTAGATATATAGAAGAACTGTTGAACATGAGGAGAGCATACCAAACCATGCCCAGAAAATCCATGGAAGCAAACATCAGTTGAGAAACCAAGGGAGGCACCCAAAAGGTGGCCCTTTATAAACTTCCTGCACACCTTAGTATCTTCAACACCATGATTCTGTAAAGGTCAATTAAGACTAGCGTTTGGGATTTGATAACTTATAGTGGCATTGGAGACATCATATAGATATTGTGGCTCAAATCTTGAGAGCATATAAGAGAGTGGAGATATGTCAATACCTCCCATGCTTAAAAAATTGTATAACTTGCTTACTTATCTAACTATTCATTTGATTAATGTTTAAAAAATAATATATTTCCTTTTTGATCAAGTTATATTGATAATTAATGAACTAAATTATTATTTTAAAATCTCTTTCATCCTTTTTGTGATGACAACCTTATTGTGAAGTTTGGCATGCCATTGAATGCTATAAAGTTGTAGATTTATATGGAGACTATAACGATTAGATAGATCATAGCGCAACTCCTTCCAGATTTATAATTGAATATAGGGACCCTATTGTCAAATCCTCTTTGAAATGTGGGCATTTTGATGTATCCAACTTGCAACAACATTACCATTATGTGAGAAATTTTTATCTATTTAATCTGTAGTTATGGTTCATCACATACAAAAAGAAGAAAATTCATGTTGCTTGTTGGGGAAAATGAATAATGAATAATAAGTAAATAATAACAATAGTAGGACCATGTTCACCATATACCTTGTGGCTCTTGTTCTATTTACAGTCATATTTCACAGATACTAAAGTCATGCTTATTAACCCTTCACATTGGGATATATATATATATATATATATCACCAAAGATAGATTTTATCATAAGAAACACATATTTCCAATTTCCCCCTTCTCTCTTAGAGTATTTTAATGCACACATTGCTAAAAATAAGGAAACAAAAACTTTCATTCATCACATAACTCTAGAGATACACATTATTTCAAGTTCTCAATTGTCTTTTCATGTGTATCTGGATTTGTTTTTCCAATTGTTTTAAGTTGACTTTTCTTGGGTCCAAACAATTATGCATGGGATTTTTATTCTTCTATGACACATTGAAGATTGACCATTTTGACATTTACTATTCTACTGTGTTTTGACTACTAGGTGATATGAGACTCCTATGCCTCAAAATGTGCTAACAAATGTCATTATAAGTAAATTATATTGAATTTGAGAATCATTTTATTTAATTTATATTGTGTCTTACTGATATTTAATATTGGTTTTTTGTTTTTAAGGCAGGGATTAAGCTGCACGCAGTTCTTGTTTTTATTTATTTCCCTAAGTTGTAATTGTTGATTATAGACTTAGAGACTGAGGGTATATTTCACACGACTAGACGATGGGGAAAAGAATCAACTAGGGAAGAGAGGTGGACTCGCTAGGAAGCCATGAAGGTCTAGGACATTGATGACGAATGTTATCTTGGTACTAGTGAGCACCTGAAGAAAGATCACAGATTAGTTGGTTTTCCTAAGTGTCTTATGTGTCGTCTTAATATTAAGGGATTCTCCAAGCATTATAATTATAAATACCCAAGTAGGCGAACTTTGCTTGTGGCGTTAAGGTTCGATCGCTGCATATATCGAACTCTGCATATCTTTTGTTTAACATAGTTGTAGTTCATTCACTACATATCGCTACAGAATACGATCTATGCGCCCAGTAACGAACAGATGATAGACCGCGATCTATGCTTCTAGGTGAAGTGTTGATCACTGTGTGAATATATATGTTATAACACATTGTCAAAAGATTTCAGTTGATTGCAGTTTCGATGTTATTTCGATCTCTTTAACTGCTAACACGTTAAGGGATTGTAACTATTTTGGAAGGTAAAAGAATTTATTTATCACTGTGGAGTAGATCACAGTCCCTCTCTCTTCCATTGTGTGGAAAATTCGATAGTGCCTCAGTGTAAGGAGGAATATACCTCATACAGGTGTTAGTTGTTGTTGGAGGAATATACCTCATCATTGTTTTGGAAATTTTTACATATAATTGTTATATTGCAGTACAGATTTTTACATATAGATATATGTATAAATGAAAGGAAAACAGGAGCTCAACCCTTATTTGATTGTTGGGTAACTATACCCATATTTTACTACTTTCCGAGTAAGTAAAGAAGGGCTCAACCCTATGCTTATTCTCCTTTTGTTATATTTCTTATAAATATTGTATATGTTTATGGTGAACGAAAAATGTAACTCAAATACCCTTTGCATCTCTAGTAATTGAGGGTGTGCACATTATGTGTAGACTAGGTGAGGAAAGGGCTAGCTCAAATACCCTCAAATAGGTTGACCATAATTACCTATGCAAGTTATATATATACATGATATATATGTTTGGTGTATTATTAAGGGTGTAAGTTCTAGTTTGTCTGAATGGGGTTTTTATTGAAGTGGTTTTCTTATCGAATGGATTTATTGCTCAGCTCGAGGGTGGTCTCTGGGTGGGAATACATACTCTGGATAAAGAACCTATAGTTGGGAGGAAATTCGCAGTCAAACCTTCAGTCACCTAAGTCGATTTAATCTAGATAAGTAGTCTTCAATATTGTTTTAGTATTAAAAGATATCAAGTTCATAATTATATATTTGTCATCATTGTTCATTAATTAAATGTGCAAATGATCCTTGTTATGAAATATTATTTATATCTTACAGTCAAATGGTGAAGTGTTTTAAATGATACTTGGTCACCGAAATTTATATGATGATATTCTATGTGTAGATTATGTATATTGTATCCATGATCGATATATGAGATTAGTATAATGAAAATATGTATGGTTTTTATTATAAAATATATGTAAACATATATATATCTAGATATTGGATATTCTTGACTATATATCTAGATATTGAATGTTCTTGACATGGTGTTAGTGTGTACAATGATATTTAATGTTCTTGACATGGTCTTAGTGTGTACAATGATAACTAAATATAGGTTGAAATCCACATAAATGAAATGTGTATAATTAAATAAGAATAGTACTTGCAATGATAAAAGTTATGTACGGAAATTAAATTCAAGCAATTGTAACGTTTCATCATATGAATTTGATTTTGTTGACAAGGTATTATGTTTCCTATTGTTTGACTAAATGTGGGTGGAGAGTAAAGAAGGTTACCTTGAGTTTTTAATATGTTATTCATGATAGTTCTTTACGAGAACCATACACCTATGTAGATGTTGTTATATGTTTCTCTAGAGATTGATGTGCACGATAATTATCTTTTGTATATGGTTATTGGTAAGTTTTGGTTAATGAAAGAGGAATTTCCATCCTCCGAAGACGGATTGAAAGATCTTATAATCTCATGACATCAAGTTGGTTTAAATAGGACAAGATAAAGATTAATTTGGAAAAAGAACAACTGCATGGCTGTACATATAAGCAATGTAAATATTCTACTATGACAATTAATATTATAAAGATAACATGTTCGTTTGTTATGCAAAGTAAAAGAAAAAAAATTACTCCCCATTCCTCAAATTTACATCGAGGATTTGGGATGTGTTACAGGTCCAACCTTCCAAACATTGAATCAAACGATTGCATTAAACCGAATTAACCTCCAACCAAAACAATTAAATAAACTGATTCGATAACAATTTAAGAATAATAAAACTTACGTTAATATTCAATTGAGCCCTCCATAAGTTGAGACTGATTCAAGATTTCTTAATCTTTTCTGTTCATGATTTAGAACATTAAAATTATGGAATCCTTACTTCATTTATAATGTTGAAATTAGCATAGATCTATTTTAAAGGAAATATATCAAGTACTTAGAGGGATCAAATATTTTTAGGTGCAAACCCTTTTTAGAGTACAAATGTTAAGAAAAAATTTTAATTTATCTAAATTGTATAGTTTTATATATGTCTTAAAATGTTTTAAATCTAATTTCAACGGACATGTTATTTTTTACAGTATTTTTTTTTTAAAATAACAGCCTGTAAACTCTAGGATGAGCACAGAAGAAATTGCACATCTCCTATAGACCTCCTTACTTCATAGATAGGAAGTGTGGCCTTTTAATTACTTTTTAAAATTTGTTGACAAGATTCATCAAGAAAGAAATGATTATGTCACATTGAAATGGTTGTTCGGTGCTTATTATTTTCAGTTACTTCTCATTAATCTTCCCATTAATCATTTAAAATGATTATTGAATAATCAACAATCTATTAAGTTACCTCAATCAAATTTTAATGGTTAAATTTTACCTAATATCAATTACAATTAAATTTTACCGCTTAGAAGCTGCACTGTATCGATTAATTTTTCCATGCATCTCTGGGTGGCCATTTCAATTTACACCCATAAGCTCCACTGTATCGGGCCATTTCAGTTTTCACCCTATCCCTCGTCATATTCTTCTTCTTTGCTCCTAAATGATTCTGTAGATAATTTCCAGAAGCTAGAGATTATCATCTAGGGCAGAATAGCTTCAAAGGTCATGTTGCCTCAATATTTGAATCAGTTGTAGTTAAGTGTATGATTTTCTGTTAGATCTCAGCCTTTGCTTGTACAACAGATTGGTATTAGAGTAGGTTATTAGTGTTGAGAGTTATTCTGTTAGTCAAAGTAGGCTGCAGGTTCAAGAGAGGCTTGTAGGAATTTGGTATTAGAGTAGGTTATTAGTGTTGAGAGTTATTCTGTTAGTCAAAGTAGGCTGCAGGTTCAAGAGAGGCTTGTAGGAATTTATAAGCATGAATTTCTTCTAGCGTGTAGAAGGGAAGACTGGAGTTGTGTGAGTAAGAACCAGAGCCGGGCATACTAAAGGAGGAATTCGAGCTCCATGCAGAAGATTTAATCCCAGGCATAATATTTTTGAGGTTATTGGACAACCATAGTTTCCATTGTTTTGATTTTATGAGGTTATTGGACAACCATAGTTTCCATTGTTTTGATTTTGAAAGGGCCGAGTAGTTTTTGTAAAGGATAAGTTTGTGCAAATTAGGTGAAGGGTCAATTTTTGAAAGAGCCGAGTAGTTTTTGTAAAGGATAAGTTTGTGCAAATCCGGTGAAGGGTCACTTGTGCATGCGTAAAGAAGGATCAAGAATAAGGTAAGAAACAAAACCTAGTAAAAAAAATTCCGGCCCAGATTTACCAAGAGAGATATATGGTTAAATACTCCAACAACTCATGGAGTAGATGATGTCACTCCCGTTGAACTTATAGGGAAGAATTTAATCTTATAGGGGTCTATGAAAGGGTGATAAAGTTCGATTAAGTTTGTGAGTTGTTGTGATATAAGCCCATTAAACATCGAAAAGGAAGAGATTAAAAAGGTAAGCTATTAAACCCTAATTATTAGTGTAAATATGAAGATTATAGAGTGAACATTCTTTATGTAAAAACACTTGGGAATTCGTCATAAATTGAAGGAGTGTTGAGCGACATTTTAAAAATAAGGGAAGTCTTTTATTTATTTAAAAAATAAAAAATGGTAAAACTGAAAAAAAAAATTGAAAAGGAGGAGAAAAAGAAGTGAGCACAGTAAAAGTTAAAAAAAAATGTCCAAGATTTAAGGACGATATTTATTTTTATTTTTAAAAGGGTGGAATTTAAACAAAAAGAGAATTGAAAATGTAAAAGGAAACCATTCTTTTTTTAAATTAAAGTAAAAGTGATTAAAAAAAAGGAGAAGGAAAGAATCCCATAGGCATGGAAGTATAGAAGTTCAGAATGCATTTCCAAAAATAAAAATGGAAACTAATAGCAACTTAGGCCAATCGTAAGGACCACTTTTAAATGGAATGAATTGTGACTTTTGATCAATTAAAATGAAATTTTTCCAGCTTTTAGTTCAATGTTGGGAAACTATTGAATTTGGGTTCACAAAACTAACAGGAAACAATTCAGATCATGAACAAAGAACACAATTAAATCAATAGAGGAAGCTAGAAGTCAAAGCAATGTGGTGTGGTTATTTCAGCATGGCATACATTATTTTATTTTTCCAAAAATAAGAAATGTTAATATTGCAAGGGAATCTTGGGTTATTCTAGAGATGGCCTATCAAGACATAGACAAGGTGAAAAATGTGAAATTGTAGAATCTTAGAAGAGAATTTGAAACTCTAAAGTTGAAAGAATTTGAGATAGTGGAACAATTTATGACCAAGGTAATGGAAGTGGTCTATCAGCTAAGAATTCACGGAGAAGACATGATAGGTGAGAAGGTTGTGCAAAAGGATTTGAGGAGTTTACTAAGAAATTTTGTATGGTATTAGTTGCCATTGAAGAATCTAAGGATTTTTCAACATACTCAATAGATTAGATGATAGGTTCATTATTGACCCATGAACCAAGAATTAATATGGAAGAAGCCTCACATGAACACACTTTCAAGGAAAAAGCTTCTATCAATAAAGGTAGAGGAAGAAATAATAGAAGCAAGGGAAGATATAATGACTACGATTAACAAAGAGAGAACAAACAAAGTATGGAACATGAAGATAACCCACATCAACGCCCTATGAGATCAAGGGGGAGAGGAAGAGGCTATCAAAAAAATATGACGTTTGAAAAATTTAAAACAAATTGTTATTATTGCAAAATATTTACTCATTTAACCAATGAATGTAGGAAAAAGCAGAAAGCCCTAAACAATAATAGAGCCAATCTTTCTAATACATATGAAAGTACCTAGAAGACCATGTTCCTAAGTTGTTATGAATATCAAGAATGTAATAAATAATTTTGGTTGTTAGAAAGTGGCTTTAGTGACCATATGATAGGAGATATAAGTCTTTTGGTAAGATTAGATAACTAAGTCAAGTCTAATGTCATACTAGGTGATGATAAATTTTTCAATGGAGTCGGTAAAGGGATATTCAATTTCCTAATAAAGAAAATTGAGAAGAAAGTATGTCTGATGTTTGTCTAGTCTCTGGTCTAAAGCACAATTTGTTGAGTGTTGGTTAGCTCACTTAACATGGTTATAAATTCATATTTAAGGGTAATCATTGTACAATCTTGGATAAATTTTTGAGTAGGAGTCTCATTTCCATAATAGAAAAAACCAAGAATAGGATGTTTCCTTTAATCCCAAGAAACCTCAACTAGTTAACCTCATGTGTACACAATGTCACACTAGACGACTCTTAGTTATGGAATTTGATGCTTGGTCATTTTCACTTTTGGTGGACTCAAGTTATTGCAGCATAAACAAATGGTTAAAGGCTTTCTAGTAATACATAAACTAGCCAATTCCTGTGAGAGTTGCATCACAACACAAGGACAATTTTCCATCTAGTGCATCCTACATACAAGGGAACCATTGGAGCTGGTGCATACTAATTTATATGGTTCCATTCAAACATATTCTTTAGGGGGACAATTTTACTTTCTAAATTTTATTGATGATCTCAACTAGAAGACTTGGGTATATTTTCTAAATCACAAATTTGAAACTTTTGACAAACTCTGTGATACCCCAAAACATTATTATTTATTGTGATTTAATATTGTGACATTTATTTTATGTAAGAGTTAGATATAACTAAAAAAAAACACAAACTAACACTTTGCACAACAACTATTTTTTTAATATTAAATAAAAGAAAATAACACTTGGAGAGTTCGGCTAAATGAGGGGACACCACCATGGCACAAGAAAACATGTGTAAGAAAGATAGAGAGATATTTACCAATCAAATTCAATCTAAAGCTCAAGAACCATAAAAGATCCTAAATCATAGGGATTTATGGATTGATTGGATAATTGATTGGGATGGCACAAGAATTGGGAAAAACTATATCTAATAGTGCACTGAGATAGCATGGGAAATCTTGTTGTGCATGGAGAAACTGTGGTTGAGTGTTTCTCGCTTTCATAAGTCCATCATTGCTTGTTACGAACTCGGAGAGAGAGTGCCACAAGGAAGTGATTGCTTGCGTTCTAGTGCATGGTCGTGATCCAACTCAGGGGTGGAGCTGGGAAAACAATTGAGTTTCCCTCTTCTATGGTTGGGAGGAGTTTTTTCTTCAAGCAGTCAATTTCCTTTATTTCAAGTAAGTGTCTTATTGCTTGATTGTCTTAATTAATTTTTAAACTAGCAATAGTGTAGTTTGTTGACAGTAATTTTGGGTAAGCTACAATGTGGTATCAGAGCATGTTTCAAATTCTCGGATCTAAGGGTTCATAGTTTACTTGTTGCTATCGCCTTGGATAGATTATTACTACTTTTGTTTTATGGGAGAATGATAAAGAAGATTGCATTATACTTGCTTGCTCCACCAAGTATCGCTCATGTTGTCTAATCTTATCTTCAACATGATGAACATCGAGTGGAGAGTGGGCATGGAAAATATCTTCTATAGTCCACTTTAGTTCAATTTATATACCCTTGAATTGTGATAGTTTCTCTTGGAACTTCCTATGGGAGATGGTGTGTTAACTAAATCCTTAGGGAATATTGTTAGTTACTGTTTAGATTAGTTACCATTGACCATAATAAACCGGATCTAGCAACCGTCAAACGCTAGGAAACTGTTTTTCCCAGTTCTTTATATTTTGTATCTTGCTCTATTTTTTTTATATATGAAAATCTTGGAGTTTTGTTTTCTGATCTGTTCTTCAGTCGTATCAGAGCGCTGTGTGTAGAAAGTGATCTCTGTGTGTAGAAAACGTGTGCATAAAACTCCATGTTTTGAGTGTTGAAGAATCGTTGTTGAGTGAGCATTGAAGAATTGCTTTTGAGTTGAGACCCTTGTAGCAATCCAATTCCAACGCTCATTCTCGTCAAGGTTTTTGATTTTCCCCAGTCGTGGTTTATGAGCTCGAAGGAGAAACCCCCTATAGCCAAGCCAACGGGTACCTCATAGCCAAGCCAATGCAAATTCTCGGCCTGAATGTGATAGAAATTCTCGGCAAATTCTGGGCCTGAATGTGACGGAAATTCTCGGAAAATTCTGGGCCTGAATGTGAAGGAAATTCTAGGCCTGAGATTTGAAACTGAAACTTTGGTAAGGCTGTGAAGTTTCAATTTTTTAATAGATGTTCAGTCATGAAGTGTGGAACTAAATGCATGCACTAATATCAATTGTGGGAGTAGTGCTTCCAGCACTCGTTATCGTCAAGGTTTTTGATCTTTCCCACTCATGGTTTATGAGCTCGAAGGAGAAACCCCCTGGATCCAGCCAACGGGTACCTCACAGCCAAACCAATGCAAAGTCTGGGCCTAAATGTGAGAAAAATTCTGGGCCTGAATGTGAAGGAAATTCTGGACCTGAGATCTGAAACTGATACTCTGGTAAGACTGTGAAGTTTCAATTTTTTAATAAAAGTTCAGTTTGAAGTGTGAAACTAAAATGCATTCACTAATATCAATTGTGTGAATAGTGCTTTCCGAAAAAGCAAACTACCGAGAATGGTTTAAGAAAATAAAGAACAATCTTATTTTGAATGAATTATGGGAGGAAGTTTGTGAAGGAAACGATGACAATGACCCAGAGTAGCCTACAGATGACAAACAAATTGCAATTTGGAAGAGTAAAGATAAAAAGGCACATGCTTTAATTTCGGATTTTGTAACTGAAGAGGTAAGTCGACATATTCTTTCCAGCCGCACAACATTTACAGCGTTAAAGAAATTAAAAGATCTTTATGACTCCCATTCAGAACTGGAAATTATACAATTGTTGATGAAGTTGTTTAATCTTGAACTGAAAGAGAATGATCCCATGAAGTTAGCTTCCGAAATTAAAGCCATTTTTCATGATATTGAATCAACTAGTGTCAAAGTCGATCTGCAACTCACTGCATTCATTAAAGTCCTATATCCTACCTATTCACACTACTTAGAATCTCTTCAAGCTAATGGACAGATGAAAGCCATGACTTTTGATGTTCTTGTAGACAAAATTGCTGAAAGAGAGAAATCCTTTGGGAAGAAGGAATCTCTTTCCAATTCCACTGTTGAGACTCCATGTCTCGTCGAGAAAGAGCAGAAGCCTAGAGGGGAGTCTACTAGACATGACCATAGTAGCAGAGGTCGTGGTAGGAGAACATTTAGAGGCGGGGGGGGGGTAATAATCATCAAGATGACAGAGACAAACATCAAAAATATGTTCAAAATGATAGTTTATCTATTAAATGCTATAGATGTGGTAAACTTGGTCAGAATGCCAGTTATTGTCGCACTGCTTGGGAATAGTTAATGAGAAGGAATAGCAACAACCTCCAAACGAAGGAAAACCACCTGAATCTGCTCACTATATAGTTGCACATTATAATCTTAGTATCAATGAAGTTTTTAACACTTCTTTTGCTTCTTGGGAAGACACTTGGATTTTATATACTGGAGCCACATGTCATATGACCTTCAGGAGAGATTGTTTTGAGACATTTAGTGATCATATTGATGGAATAGTTTATTTTGCTGATAAGTCACAGTTAAAGCCCTTAGGAATTGGATCTTTTCGACTTAAGTTACCAGGACTTGTTGATTATATTTTGCACGATGTTCTTTATATTCCTCAATTAAAAAGAAATTTGGTGTCTCTCATACATATTAGCTAGAAAGGGCATTCTATACATATGTTTGATGGTATAATTGAAATACTAAGAACATCTGATGATGTGATTGTTATGACTAGTATTATGACAAACTTTTAAAACTAAAAGGGACATCATCCTTTTTATCCAACTCAGCTCTTTTGGATCAACATAGTAATACTTCATCTTCCAGCTTATTGTGGCATGCTCATTTTGGTCATATCAATTATAATAATATCAGGATTATGAAACAACAAGGTATTCAAGGACTTCCTACTATTCCAAGAAAACTGTCTCCATGTAATGCTTGTATTTTAGGCAAGCATTGTAAGCAGCCTTTTTATGGGTCTACTTCCAGAGCTTCTAGGAAGTTAGGACTTATACATTCAGATTTATGTGGACCCATGCCTATTCCATATGCCAATGGTAATAAATATCTGCTAACATTTATTGATGACTACACCAGGATGTGTTGGGATTACTTGTTGAAAGAGAAATCACAAGTTTTTGAAACTTTTAAGAATTTTTATTTATGGATTACAAACGAAACTCAACTTAATATTAGCATTCTTCGATCAGATAATGGCAGCGAATACACATCATGAATTTTAAAAGTACTTGCGAGATAATGGTATTAAACATCAAACCACCGTTCCTTATTCACCACAACAAAATGGTGTGGTAGAACGCATGAACAGAACTTTGCTTAATATGGTAAGGTCAACGATGTTTTCTCAAAATGTCAAGTTGATGTTTTGGGGAGAAGCAATACTTTGTGTAGTCTATATTCGTAATCGTTGTCCTTCTACTGCCATCAATAATAAGTTTCCTTATGAAATGTGGTATAATCGTCTTCCTGTTATTCAACATTTTAGAGTTTTTGGGCTTTGCCTTGATTCCTACACAACAACATAACAAATTGGGTGCCAGGAGTCGCAAATGTATTTTTTGGGGATATTCTAATACTTCTAGAGCTTACAGGTTGTATGATGAGGAGAACAAGAAATTTATTGTTTCAAGAGATGTAGTTTTTCTTGAATTTGATAAAGATGCTTCTCCTGTTGATAGATAACTCAATCATTTGGATAAATTCCCTTCCAAGCAGTTTTATTATGAATGGAATAATGACCTTCCACATCCTGAAGGGGGGATTCAGATTCTAGATTAGTCTATGGATTTTCCTTCAATTAATTTTCCATATGTATCAACACCTAAGAACGAAGAAAAAATAGCTGAGTATAATAATTATGTAGAAGAAAAAATAAATGACAATAATGCAGAATCAAAAATTGAAGAAACTATTCAACCATCACAAATTGAAGAAGTTATTCAGCCATCACCGCAACAATCAGTTCGTAGGTCAACACGAACAAAGACAATTCCAAAAAGGTTTGATGAATTTAAGTTAAATTTTTCTATTGTTGTTAATGAGCCTGCTAGTTTTGAAGAAGTTGTTAGTTGTAATGAATGGAAAGATGCAATGCAGAAAGGATATGATGCTCTTATTAAAAATGGCACTTGGAGGTTGGTGGACCCACCTATCGGCATCAAACTGATTGGCTTTAAGTGGGTTTATAAAACTAAATATAAGGCTGATGGCTCAGTTAACAAGTACAAGGCAAGACTTGTAGAAAAGGGGTATGCTAAAAAAGAAGGTGTTGATTACACAGAAACATTTGCTCCTACTGCAAAATGGGGCACTATTAGAACTTTGTTTTCTGTTGCAGCTCAAAATGGATTGAAAATACATCATATGCATGTAAAAACTGCCTTTTTAAATGGAGATCTAAAAGAAGATATCTACATGTTTCAGCCAACAGGTTTTTCTGTTAAAGGAAAATAACAAAAGGTATGCAAATTGGTGAAATCTTTATATGGTTTGAAACAAGCACCCCAAGCATGGTATGAAAAGTTAACTGAGTATCTTCTCAAATTGAATTATAAGCTTTTCAATCTAGATGATCTGCAACTTTATTTGCTAAGAAAGTTGGACGATCAATTGTATATCTAGTTGTGTATGTTAACGATTTGCTTATCACAGGGAATAATGATGACTATATAGTCTTTATTAAAAAGGAGCTGCAAAAGGTTTTTGACATGATTGATTTGTGATTACTTCATTATTATTTAGGAATTGAAGTAGATCAAAAACCAAATTTAATCTTTATTTCTCAGAAGAAGTATATTGGAGATCTATTGAGTAAATTCGGGATGCTGGATTGTAATTATGTTTCTACTCCAATGGAGCATAATCAAAAGCTTATTTCACATGAAGGCAGTGCATTTGAATATCCAACAAAGTACAAGAAACTTGTTGGAAGCTTGGTTTATCTTCTTGTCTTGACATAAATTTTGTTGTAGGAATACTTTCCAGGTTTATGCATCAACCTTGTGAAGGTCATTGGATCGCAGCAAAACGAGTGCTCAAATATTTAAAAGGCACTCAGTCGTTTGGCATCAAATACTCTAAAGTTTCAGACTTCCATCTTACTGGTTATTCAGATTCAAATTTTGATGGAGATAAAGAGCATGGGGTGTCTATTTCAGGTTATTTGATGAATCTTGGATCAGCATCCATCACTTGGAGATCACGAAAGCAATTAGTTCCTGCTGATTCTACAACTGAATCCAAATACGTTGCAGCAGCTCAGGCCACAAAAGAAGTCATTTGGCTTCAGAAAATTCTTGAAGATTTGCAGGAGAAACAAAAGACTTCAACGCCCCTCTTTGTTGACAATACTTCTGCAATTCAATTGGCCAAGAATCATAAATTCCATGATCGAACCAAACATATCAACACCAAATATCATTTGACTCGACATCACGTTGAGGCTAAAACCATTCATTTGATTCATTGTCCTACTTTGGATCAAACTGCCGATTTATTTACCAAAGCATTGGGACGTGAAAGTTTGAAAAATTCAGAATGTTACTAGGCATGTCACATGACCATTCAGATTAAGGGGGGAATGTTAACTAAATCCTTCTGGTATATTTTTAGTTACTGTTTAAATTGGTTACCAATGACCATAATAAACCGTCACTAGCAACCGTCGACCGGTGGGAAACTGTGTTGCCCTGTTCTGCATATTTTGTATCTTGCTCTGTGTTTTTTATATATGAAAATCTTGGAGTTTTGTTTTCTGCTCTGTTCTTCATGGTGCATGTCTCCCGCAGCTTGCGCAAGTCATTTCCCCGATAAAGTCTAAAAGGCACTTGCGAGTTTCTGTCCAAAGAGCCGGGTGCAGCTTACAAGCTCGCAATCTTTCTATATACCTTCCAAGATTTGTCAGAAGATCTTGGTGCTGTTTCTGTTGCCCTGAAAAGCGCTTCAAAATAAAAACTCAACATAACCCTGATCAATCTTCCTGTAGGTGTGATCGATAGTACTCCTCGCGATCTCCAAATCCCTCTTCTGCACTTTTTGTTCGCGGAGCAATTGTTTACAGCATTTGTCTCTCATACTAGAGCAATGCCTCCAAGGCTGGGTCCAATGCCTCGTACAATGGAGGTGAAAGAACAACAACTTCGGGTAATTCAATATGCTCCCTTGCAGGCAGAGGACAATCGCCAACCAATCGAGCCCGGTTGTAAAGGGAAATATCATTACCGTCACAGGGTAGTTTGTATTGACCCAATGAGCGTAGTGGGTCCAGCCTCGCTGCTCCACATATCAGTACCTGTTCATAGGCAAGAAAGGCAGCAAGTGATTCTAGGTGACGCCGCACACTTTTTTCAGACATCCCTGCCTCACAGTCAAGCTCAAAGTTGTGCCCATTCTCGGCCATGTGGACAAACATCTTCCTCCCTGACACGAACTCGATATAGTGTATTGAACACATTTTAGGCTTTAAATTAAGAAGGGTAAACTTGATAGAGCTACAGTCACAGACTCAAAACCCAGCTTCTACTACAAACTGAAACCCTGACGCGGCAATCCCTGTAGAGTGCCGGCAAATTGATAAACACAATAAACCGTGATAAACCGTTCATTATCTGTTTCTGTGTATCGCTCACTCTCTGCCGTGATAAACCCTTCATACTTTGTTTCTTTGGAGAAGTTATCACATGCTTGGATAAATCCTTTTCATGGAAATTCAGTCCCTAGAAGAGGGTGTAAAGCTCTCTCTCTAGTTTAAGTATTGTTCTTGTTTTCACTAGAGAATAGAGGCTGTGGCCTTTATCATTGTCTGTTTTATTACGCCTGGAAACGACTCCATGAGGGCACATCCCTAGAACTTGGCTCAATTCTATTCTTGATAGCTCTATTATAAATATTTATGTTGATCCTTTCCAATGAGAGGCGTAGCCTTGGCCAAGTTCCTGAGCAGGGTTCAAATTTGAAGGGTGAGTTTTAATTTCAGTTTGAAGGTATATATTCTTGTTGCACTTCTAGGATGAAAAGCTTTAAAAAAACATCACATTTCATTTGACAATAATAAAATAATTACACACTTCATAAAAAAATTGCTAAATAGAATATTATAATTTCAATCAAATTTATGTCACTAAATAAATCAATAAATCCATAATTATCACATCTAAAAAAAAACATCGTTTCAATAACAAACACACTCAAAAAAAAAAAATTGGAGGGAAGATACACATCTACCTTCAATCCTTTCTTAGAAATCATTGGTGTCCAACTTAGGAACCTTTGCTTGTAAATAGTTTATGCCCAACTTAGGAATCTAGTGTAGTTGAACCCAATCATGTTTTCCTTTATTTTCTTTTTAATTAACCAATACCAATTCAAAAACTCATTCGTTGTAACCCTTTCTGTGGTGGAACTAATGGTGAAAACCCCAAGTATGTTTAAACCCTATCTCAGAACCCCAAACTTCCCAAACTTTGCAACTTGATATTTTATTCAAAATCTCATTTTCGATTACACATGTCTCCTTCTAAGATCCCTCTCTGGACTCTCAAATCTGCCCGCACATTCCTTCTAAGGCAAAGATATTCATTATTATATATAACATTTACCCATTTTCAATTTTTTAATTTGTGACATTTGGATTTATTGTTTTTTGGTGGGATAATTTAGTGTTGCTGAAATGTATTTATAGAAGTGGGGAAAGACTTCTTATTAACATTAGTGAGAAGCATGGGCTATTCCCTATAAGAAACACCTACTACGAAAATGCATTAACGTGTAATTGAAGAACAACCAGTTTGTTAAATGGATGCTCGCCTCGAGGAATTGTCTTGAATTGATACGACACCCTTCATCAATACATTACATGTTCAGAAATTAATAGAGAGAAAATAACGCGTTCTATGGTATGATCAATAGAAAGTAAATCAGGTATATATAAATACAACAGAAGAATATTTTTATCCAGACTAACAAAAGAACAAGCAACCAAATGAATCATTTTCAAACCCAAAGCCCACTTGATCCCCTTCATGGGAATGCCATTTATACAAAGAATTGTAGTGGATGTAGGTACAACTGTTGAACTGACTTGAGTCGAGACTACAACTAAAATTTTTCCATGCTCAAAATTGTCATGAAGATCATGAATTAAGCAATTTGATGTGAACAAAAGGCAACCGAGTTGTATCATGTATCACTATGATATGTTCAGTAATGGAGACTCATAAATTCAGATGTGACGCTGAGTAAAATAAATTAAGCTCACTCGGTCACTAACCTATCAAGTTTGTCCTTTTGTTATTAAAGAAATCAAGAAACAAATAAATCTCAAAACTTGTTGAGATTAAATATGAGAAGAGTGGGAGATAAGTTCGTAACAATGCATTTAATAGCTTTTATTATTATTTTTTGAAGGCAAAGACTTGCAAATAGAGATGGCCAATGGCCATAGTCCATCTCGGAATTTTTTTCAAGGAGAAAAAACATGTACTTTTGCTATTATGTAAAATCAAAAAGTACTTTTCCAGATAACATAGACACTCTGGTCATGGCCATAAATAACCATTCTACCGAAAAAGACTGATGTAAACAAAAAGCCTAACCCGCCAATAAAGAAAGGATAAAAAAAAGAGCGGATTCAAAGAAAGAGCAGCCTACATTTCTACTATACATGCAAAACCTTCAAAACAAGGAAACATAAAAATTGTTTCAACAATGAAACCAGATTAGCTTAGTCTTCAAGGAAAGGAGCACATCCATTAAAGAGTAGAGCACCATCAATCCACTCTTCCCAAACTAATTTTCCTTCTTCTTCCTAGAAGGATATTCCATGACACATTTAATGCTAGCAGCGCATCAGGAATTGAACAGTGAATTAAAAATATTTGACGAGTAGTTTGAAACTTAACACTTCTTATGTAATTTTAATATAATTATTGCACTTTTTCATAAAATGTCAAAATTAAAAATTATAATTGTTTTTTATGTACAATTTTTTTATAACACTTCTAGGACATGTTGGGAGCCCTTTGACATGCTGTGACATGTTCAATTTTGAACCCTGCTCCTGAGTACTTAAAAGTGAATATTGATAAACATTAAATTGCCAATGAAAGGGGTCTGTCCCTCGAGTCTTCAGGTTGGTGAAGTTTCTTTGTTTAGTTTGGCAGTTGTGAATATATTTTAACTCTGTGGGTTCATGGGAGAGGGAAAGGCTACCTTATAGAGATTCCAACCCATAAATGTTTTAATTACTATAGTAAGGAGGGTGGATCTCTTATAGAAAGTCCAACCCATAACTGTGTTAATTTTACGCAGGAAGAGGGCGGGCTCTCTTATAGAGAGTGCCAACCCATCATTCTATTATGATAATTGTGCTTTAAATCATCAAGAAAAGAGGTAGGTGGGCGGACTCTCTTGTAGAGAGAACCGGCCCATCATTGTATTGAAATATTATTTTAATCTGTTTAGCCTCCAACTTCTCCGTCTGTCTCGTTAACTCCACGATTATCGTGGATGTCATCTCCTCGAATTTTTCTTAGTTGTCTGCCGGTGCCATTTAAATCTATCTCCCTCCGAGTTATCAGCCATTTTTTTGCATTGCCTTCAGCCTCACGACCTACGTTCATGGTATATGGATGGGTTAAGTTTCGGATGATAGTTGTATGTGGCATGCATATTTTAAACATTAAATGAGTCTATCGATCGAACTTAGCTGGATAGTGGTAGATTAAAAGTTATCAATTTGAATTTTTAAACCATGATAATATAGTATACACATCCACGATTGAAAATGAATATGATATGGAAGACATGAAATTAGATTATTGATGTTATTTTAATTTGATGTATATACTTCATTTTGTTTTTTTTTTCTTTTTTCTTTTTTTAGAAAGAAAAATATGTAACATTGGTATTATAAGAAATAAAAGATCAGTGAGTCCTAAAGGTTAACTCAATTGGTAAGGTGTGTGAACACTCTCTCGGTATAGGGGAGGTCACGAGTTCTAGCCTTGAGTCCTAAAGTGTTAGGCCAAACCATTATTGTTGGCCGACGGTTTACCATCCTTACCATCCACGAAATGTGGGGAAGTATTAGTGGGTTTCCCGTGCGCCGTTTCTGCAAGAAAAAAAAGAAATAAAAGACCAGGTTACATCCAGATAGTCAGAGGAAATCCCTTATATAATCTTTGCAGTTAACGCCCGTAGGTAATCAGCAAAACAAGAAACAAAACAGAAATTACAGCCATAGACCAACACAGACTGAAAGAAACTTTAGACTGCACAAGCATATTACATTGATAGCATCCCGAACTGTTCTTCTTTATCCCAGAAAAAGACTGAAGCTTTAGGCTATAGGTAAACAAGAGAGGCCCTGTCAATAATGATCAGAAGGTAATGATGTTCCCTTGATCCACCACTGCCCCATCGTGCGATTCACTCTAGCGCAAAAAACCATCTATCGGACCCAACGCTAGTTTTGAAAGGTGATCGACATCCAAATTTGCTTCCTTGTAAATATGCTGGCAATTTATCATGTCAAAATAGTTACTAATACTGCGCAGTTCCTCCATCCAGAGCTGCAGAAGGATCGCATTGATCATATGTTTGTCGTTATACCAGTTGAATATCACTTGGGAGTCACCAAAGATAATGAGAGATTTGAAACCCCTCCTGCAAGAAAACCACAATAAACACCTCAGCACCTACAATTCATCCTTCAAGTCATTGCCACCTCCAATACCGACTTGAATCTTAATGCAGTGGCTCCTGGGAATGTGAAACATGATCCCTGCTTCACATATCCCTTGTTGTGAGGCGCCATCGAAAAACCCATAGATTCTCCCCTCTTCCAATACAGGCTGAGTAACCTGACGAAGCTTGACCTTGCCCTGTAGTTCTGGTTGACCCTTCCAGTGATTTAGAATTTTCTTGGCCGTTGTCTTGGCCGGAGGTAACAAGTCTTCAAAAATTACGAAGTTCTGAGCATACTGGAGACCCCAATGATAAGAAATAGAGGTAGAGTGCTATGGCCCCCTTTGCGGCCAAACCAAGAACGTAAGCAATCCAAAAGATAAGGTCCTAGTAAAAATTAGGGCCAAATGTCCAACCACGAATAACCTGCCAAACATCAGGCACATAACTGCACTGAAAGAATAAATGGTGATAGTCCTCATCTGCTTCTGTGCAAAGGATACACATACCAGGCCCACAAAAGCCCCGCTTCTGGATATTAGCCCATGTTAAAATTTTATTCTAGAAACAAAGCCATAAAAAACACTTGTGTTTTAACGGGATTTTCCACCGCCATATCCTGTGATGCCACCAAATCACGATCAGAGGGTTCATACGAAACGAAGCCAGCATTTTGTAAATAGTCGATACCATCAAAACTCCCTTGGATCCAGGACCATCCCATACCAGACGATCAACCATATTGTAGAGATCAATCCCAGCAAAAGCAAGCTTGGAAACATATGACTCCCAATTCGAATGCCACTTGAGCGGGAGGTTCAGATCAGCTACCGAAAGCCATCGTTCATGAGGGATGTCACTACTACCTTTATAAAACTGAGAGAAAACCACCAATCTCCTAGCATGTAGCTCACTGATAATGTATGCATTTATCCTGTAACCTCCCTCATCCCCGATGAATGGGTCCACTCTAACAAAAAGTTCAAAACCTTTCCCAATTTTCCACTTAAGCCACGGTCTGACATAGCAAAAAGTGTTGTTGATATTGTTCCACATCACAGAGGCACGCGAGGTGCTTGGCTAATAATTCCTTAACAATTGGGTGCTATTATAGGTATTTCAGTTTGCATAAACGGAAAAGATTATTAACAATGGGTATATATATATATAGAATGTGCTTTAATACATAGATTGTATTACATTGAAAAGGCTTAGTGTAGGAATATATGCTTTCAAATAAAGTATAATCTTGAAAATGAGACCATGTTATTGGATTATGTTAAGAAAGTGTGGATTATCACCACTTCATAAGGTATCCAAAATATATTTGGATTATCTTCATAAATCATATAAAATATATTTTAAATTATAATTATATATATTTTTTTTGACCATGGGAACAGCAACCTTTCAAGGGGTATATCTAACAGCCTGCAAGCTAGATATACCATAAACTTGTGACTCAGCAGGGGCCGAGACGTCCCGAAACCCTTTCTCCTAAGGGAGAGCCTCTATCCCAAGGGTCGCCTACCCTTCGAACCTTGTCACAGCAGGCCAATGAGCAACCCTACCCCCCGCCGGTTTTTATAATTATATTTTATTATGAATATGTAATTTAAGTTTAGGTTTATATGTAAACTTAGATGCGTGTAAATGATGCATTATATGTGTGTGGGTGTACATGTTTTAAAGAAATAGATAAGAAATGCATATATTATAAATTATATTGTCTTAAAAGAGAAGGGTAATCATTCGGAGGAGTGATCCGTGTAAACATTTAAATTGTTATGTATTTTTGAAATGACAAAACTACCAAGTTGAATTTTCTTTTGTAATGGAATCCTTATCACATTCTTTACGAATGACTATAAATCTTTTGGGTTGTGTTAAAAGACCCTAGGCGGGGAATAAGTGAATCGGTATCATTAGTTGTCAAGTGTTTGGCTTTATGCCATAGCTCATAGTATATATGTTATATGTGTAAGGAAAAAAGCGCTTGGCTCATAATATATTTGTCTATGTGTGTACTTTTATTAATTGTTTATGTTAGGAGAAAGTGATATACTTATTAGGGATCATACTTATGTCTTATTACATGATTATGAATTGTGTAGAAGAATATATTATTAACTTTGAAATTGCTTATAATTTAGATGATTATCATTGAGTGAAATTGGGTAATGTCATGGATAAATAGTTAAAAGGCTACATGAAAAGGATGGTTTAAATGTAGAAAGGATCTAGTTCATTTTTTTATTATAATTATTGGGCTAATGTTTGTATAACATATTGAAAATATATAATAAGGTACCCTTAGTATTGTTCCATGATATCAAAACTATGTTCATTAATCTTAAATGGATAGAGTCAAATGAGTCATGCTAAGGAATAGTTTAAATGTCATTATGCCTTCATGAGGATTAACTAGGAGGCCAACATATATTTAGAAATAATTTAAGGCTTTGAATTGAAGAAATATGTTACGCATAATGGGAGTTATGCTCTTGAGACTTTACCATATTAGTGCATATTTCAATCAAGTATATATTACACAAACCAATTTTAGATGCTAGAAAAATGATATCTAAATTTAGTATAATTTTATGAATTTAGAAGGTCAAAGGTTCATGCACGAAATACAATATTATGTTGTGAATATTGAGATTGACATAACTATGAATGTTAGAATCTTAGTTGCTTACCTTATGCATTTATCTAGAGGGAAGGGTGTTGATAATAACTAGAAGGATGATAGTAGAATTAGACCACTTTGATATCCTAGTCACCTTAAGAGTTTGTTATGTGCAAGTAAATGATGGTACTTATTTTTAAAGAGTAAACCATTACTCAGGTTTAGTAACACTCTATATACTTTCAAATGATCAGGAAAAATCAATAGACAAGACTATATACCAATCCGGTGGGAATTAAAGGCTTGCATGTTAAACCAAGTATATTTTTTATGCTTTATGAATAGTCTCTATTATTTATAAATTCCATGTTAAAAGAATTGTATAATCATTTTGTTTGACGAGGAATGTACGTATCCACGACCATAATCTATGAGGATAACATGTTAGTGTTGATATGGATGAATCTGAAGAAAAAAAATTATGCCCCATTTCTCTAAGGTTGCATTGAGGATTTTGGACATGTTACAAGGATTATTTTCTTATGATCATAATCTATAAGGATTATTTTATTAGGTTTTGTTAAATGATTATGTTTAAGCATATAATTGTCCTATATTTCTAATGTTGATGTTGGTTTTTCATGTCTAGTTGACTATTGGTATTCTTATGATAATAAAGTTTTCATCGTGAGGTAAGTACATATTGTCATTCAAACAGATCAGTAGTTACAAAAAAAATTAATACAATGCAGGAGGGATATTATTGTTTGAAGGAGAGTATATCCAAGAAAAATATTGTGTTTCATAAATTAAATTATATGTAAGTAAATAAAGGTTGGTAAGGACCTTTAAATTAATAACCCTTTCCTACTATGTGAGATCTAGGGTGGCATTCCTCATGAAAGGATAATTGGTTAGTTAATTTCTATTTTCTAATTATAAGAGGGCCGATGTTAAATGATAGAAAACTATGCTTTTGAACATCCATGTAGTTGGGTACACATATAAATGAGTTAATGAACCCACCATATCAAATGTTGACACACATTGTATCCAAGGATTAATGCCTATAACATGGCCTTTCTTTAGCACCGGTGTATAGAAATGATTCACATTTTATTGTGCATAGTTGATGTAGGGGCATCGGGGCCTAGGAAAAACAGTAGAAGTTGATCGACATAAGAAGGTTGACCAGGGGTATCGCTAACGACCAATGGTGCGAAAGAGGATGGCATTTGAAGCCAGGTAGCCGAGCAAGAATCTGTCGAAGTGTGGTCGATAGGAGAAAAGGTCGAAGGTCGACAAAGTGTAAACGTTGACATCGACAGGTGCAAAAGTCGAACCAGTCGGAAGTGGACAAGATGGTCCAGATGCAACATTGAAAGAATGTAGCAGAGGCCAAGAAAGGTGGGTGGGGCGGAACTGGAAGCCATGGAGACTAAGTAAAGCTGACAAGTTAAGTCAAGGATTGAGAGTGCACAGGATAGTCGACATGTCGAAGAGGACAGTGATAGGACCAACTACTATAGCAGATTTAGATGTGTAGGATTCAAGGCAACAACTGATGAGGGTTTTTGAGGAAGTTATGGCAGCTAGGAAGGTGGTTGGGGTCAGGTCAGGTGTCACCACAGGTGGAGGTTCTGTAGCATGGTTAGAGGGCGCTAACAACTATAGGATACTTTGGGTCATAGATAGAGTGGCGGACAGGGAAGGATGTCTCGAGGAGATCCATAGAATAGACCTCAGGAAGACAAGCAGAGTAGACTTGAAGACTGGTGCAAAGGCACAAAGGAAATGATCATCAATCTTTCTTTCATTGTTCAGAGGATCGGAAGATGGAGAGGATCACACACATAGAAGAGAAACACAGACACATAATAGAGTTTTACTTCTGTAAATTGTAACAGGCTAAGGATGACTTGTTTATTTGCTTTGTATGTAACAATGAAATCAGATTCAATTAATAGAAGCCAACTTCTTGGCATTTCCAGTTCGGATCTAGTCTTTGTGAGCGCACTGTGTGTTTGTTGTGTGTTATAGTTAAGCAAGAGGGTTAGACCAGACCCGCCCTTGCGCTAGATGGTATCAGAGCAGCAGTATCCTGAAGATAGGAGAGATTTTGATATCAACTTGCATAGTGTTAAGTGGTATTGAGGATGCGAGTGCGTGAATAGATCCAACTGTGGTTGCGTAGAGTTGTGCGCACTGATGAAAGTACGGTTCCGATTAGACGAGAGGAGATTTCAGTTGAGGTTGAAAGGATGGTACAAATAGGTGTAAATGTCTGTGGTATAGGACGAAGAGTGTGAGGCGTAGGAGTTACAGTTGATCACGAAATGTTCGACGAGTGCATGCGAACAATGAGAAGTTTGACCAATGAGGTCGCAACGATCAAAGAAATCCAGAGGTGTGGATGCATTCCCGATGCACTTGACCATAGCAATGAGGAAGTCGAAGAAGTGGAAGTCTAGGAAGCAGCAACAAAAGAACCAGAAGATAGATTCATCAAGCTACTGACAGAGATGAGGGGTAAGGAAAAGATGGATGTACCTACCTACTTAGGAAGTTTGGATCCAAAAGACTTGATAGACTAGTTTAGGGAAATGGAGAAATACTTCGAAATAGATCAGATAGAGGATCCTAAAGGGTTAAAAATGCATGTCTGAGGTTGAAGGGCCATGCCTCATTGTTGTGGTACAATGTACAGGCTGATAGAGTCAAGAAAGGAAAGGAGAAAATCAGGTCTTGGGACAGAATGGTTTCCAAGCTAAAAGGGAAGTTCCTGCCTAATGACTATGTGATTTTTTTTTTAGGAAGTTGCAAAACTTTCTACAGAAAGATATGATCGTGAAGGAATACACGAAATATTTCTATAGAATGTCGATAAGATCTGATCAAACCGATGAAGGAGAAGAAGTGGTCGCAAGATATGTGAACGGCTTGAAGTATGTAATATAGGACAAGTTGAGCCTGTCAAAGTTTAGAATGGTTGGAGAAGCCTACCAACTAGCTCTGAAGACAGAAGAAAAGATGTTGAGGAGAACCGCATCGACTACAGGAAGGATGACTGGTCAAGGTGTGAAGACTATTTCCGTGAAGGGACAAAGTAGTAGAACCAGGCGAGAAGCCATCAAAGCTAAACAATGTGTAGATGGGATAGTGACTAGATTGAAGGCACAAGGAAACTGACGGGAAGGTCGAGAGACCTGCAGTCAGGGTGAGTTTAGTCGAAATAGTCCAACAGAAAGGAAAGGAGTTGATAGACAAGCTATAGTCTGTTATAAGTGTTGATGAGTTTGACACAAAGCTTATGAATGCTCAGAGAATCTACACGTGGCAGAATATTTGAAACCTAGGCGTCGACGATATGAGCAAGGAAGCAAGAGGACGGATTCGACATCCGATAGTGGAAAAGAGGGTGGAGGGAAAGGTTGAAATATGATGACCAAGAGGACATTGGTTCAGGACAACCAGCGCGGAGAAGGAGTCGGCACAATGAAAGTCCATCTTTAGGACAAAAGTGTTGATCGCCGACAAGTATTGCAAAACCATTGTTGATGGTGGCAGTACAGAGAATTTATTGTCAATAGAGGTCATCAACAAGTTGGGTTTGAAATGTCAACAACACCCAAATCCATACAAGATATCATAGTTATAGAAAGGACATCATGTGAAGGTAACCGGACAGTGCATGATCAACTTTAAAGTTGGAAAACTTGAAGACGGTGTACTATGCGAAGTAATCCCAATGGACGCTTGTCATCTGTTGTTAGGGAGACCATGTAAATATGATCGGAAGATGAGCTATGATGGTCGAGCCAACACAATCACATTGTGGAAAAATGGCACACGGAGGTTGCTGAAGCCAAAGAAAGTGGATCGCGCCGACTGCAAGTAGGGTGAGAGAAACTATTGGGAGAAGCAAGTGTTGATGTGTTCAGCAAAGGTATTCATAGTAGAGGAAGAGAAACAGTTGGGATGTTTCACCATCATTCTGAAAGGACCATGTGTCGAAAGGTCAGCGAAGAAAATGATTTCGGTCGAATTTGAAGAATTACTCAATGAGTTTAAGAGAATATTTTTCGACCAGGCACCAATGGGATTGCCACCGACGAGAAGCATATCCCATCAGATCGAATTGATTCTAGGATCGAGTTTTTTAAACAAATCACCACATCGAATGACTCCGACAGAGGGTCAGGAACTCAACCAACAAGTCCAAAATTTGTTGGACAAAGGATTGATCAGGGAAATTATGAGCCCGTGTGTGGTACCAACTGTATTAACAATGAATAAGTGTGGAGAATGGAGGATGTATACAGACTCCAGAGTGTTCAACAAGATCACCATCAGGTACAGATTTCCATTGCCAAGTATGGACGACTTGATGGATTGTTTGAGTAGAGCGAGATACTTCAACAAGATCAACCTGAAAAGTGGATATCACCAGATCAGGGTCAAAGAAGGTGATGAGTGGAAGAAAACCTTCAAGACGAAGGAGGGACTGTATGAGTGGTTAGTCATGCCCTTTGGACTGACTAATCCACCCAGTACATTCATGTTGTTGATGAAAAATTACCGAATCCATTCTTCGGAAAATTCATCGTAGTGTATCTCGATGACATCTTGATATTCAGTCGAACCAAGGACGAACATTTGGAACATATTCAACAAGTGTTGCGGAAGATGCAAGAAGAGAAGATGATGGTGAACCTACATAAATGTTTCTTCATGAAGGAATAATTGGTGTACTTGGTATTTGTAATCTCGAGTAAAGGGTTAGTGATGGACCCATAAAAGGTACGGGCTATATTGGAGTAGCCAGAACTGACAATTACAACAGGAATGCAGAGTTTTCATGGACTTGCTAGTTTCTACCGAAGTTCATCAGAGGATTTAGTCAGATATGTGCACCATTGACCGAGTGCATGAAGAAAGGGGAGTTCAAGTGGACAGAAGCTTCCCATAAAGCCTTCGATAATTTGAAGCAGAATGTGACAGAGAGCCCAGTGCTATCTCTCCCATATTACGACAAATTTTTCCAAGTCGATTCCGATGAGAGTGGAATGGAAATTGTTACAATGTTCATCTAGGAGGGCCAACCAATTACATTCTTCAGTGAAAAGTTGGATGAAGTGAAGTGGAAATATTCGGTCTACGACCAAGAGTTCCATGCTATTGTCCAAGCGTTGAAGAAATGGAGGCATTATTTGCTGCGCAAGGATTTTGTGTTATATATAGACCACCAAGAACTGAGGTACTTGAATACTCCATAGAAGTTGAATTGATGACACATGAAATGGGTTGAATTCTTGCAAGGATACAGCTTCATGTTGTGACATAAGTTGGGCAAGTCGAACAAGGGTTCCGACGCGTTGAGTCGAAGAGTTGCATTGCTGACCACGACGATAATTCACGCGACATGAATAGAGTCGTTAAAGACGGGACATGAATAGAGTTGTTAAAGACGGAGTATGAGATCGATGAGGATTTTGTGAAAGCATGGAAGGCTAGTCATGAACCATGGAGTGTCGACAGAACTCCATACTTGGATTATTTTATCCAATAAGGACACCTATTCAAGGGGCAACAATTGTGTATTCCCAGAGGGTCCGTAAGAGAGAACCTAATCCAAGAACTGCATAGTGGTGGATTAGTAGGTCATTTTGGCATCGACAAGACCAAGGTGTTGGTCGAAGAAAAGTATTATTGTCCAGGAATGAAGACATATGTTGGTAAATGGGTACAACAGTGTTGAACTTGCTAGTTGGGAAAGGGAAGAAGTTAGAATACGGGGTTGTATGCACAATTACCAGTGTCAAATACCCCATAGGAGCACCTGTTCATGGATTTTGTGCTAGGATTTCTAAATACACAACAAGATAATGAATCAATCTTTGTGGTAGTCGACAAATTTTCGAAAATGGCACACTTTATTCTGTGTCGGAAGACAAGTGACACCACAAGAATTGTTGTACTATTCTTCAAGAAGATAGTCAGATTGCATGGGTTTCCGAAGAGTATAATATCGGACAGAGATACCAAGTTTATGGGTCATTTCTGGAGAATTGTGTGGAAGAAGCAGGACACAAAGTTGCAATTTAGCTTGGCATACCATCCGCAGACTGATGGATGGACTGAGGTAGTAAACAAAAGTTTGGGAAACCTTCTAAGATGTTTGATGATCGACATACCCGAGCTGTGGGAGAAAATGTTGGTGCAAGCAGAATTCGCATAGAAAAACTCTGCGAATCGGTCAACAGGTATGAGCCCATCCAAGATTGTCCAAGGTGGAAGCCCACATGGTGTGGTAGAATTGGTTGCAATACCAACAGAGATCAGAAACAGCGTGGATGCATAAACATTCACAAAGCACATGAAAGAAGCGCATGAAGATGTATGCAAGCGCATTGAGAAGAGAAACATGATGTATAAGTTGAGATCTGACAAGAAGAAGAGGCTATTGTAATTCAGTGAAGGAGACTTAGTCTATGCGCACTTGAGGAAAGAGCGGTTCCCAACAAGAAAGTACAACAAGCTGAAACTGAAGAAGATTGGACCATGTAAGATTCTGAAAAATATTTCGGACAATGCTTGTGCATTGGAGCTACCGATGGAATTGAACATTTCTCCTATGTTCAATGTCTCAGATATGTACAAGTATGAAGAAGGTTCAACAAGCAGCAGTGCAGAAGTGTCGAACATCGACTACATAGGACAAATTCTAGACCGACACAAGGAAGAGATCGCCGAAGTAGTGGATGTGAGCGAATTCGGACGCACAAGGAGTTCGTGGAGGAAAGAATACTTAGTTCGATGGAGGGATGATGAATTGAATGAGGCGACATGGATTTCAGAAGGAGAATACAAAATACTGACAAAGCAGTCGAGTTCTTTTTCCCCTGGGCAGACTGATGCAAAGGCATCGGGGCCTAAGAAAAATAGTCAAAGTTGATTGACAGAAGAAGGTTTACCAGGGCGATAGCCGACGACCACTGGTGCGAAAGAGATTGACAGTTGAAGCCAAGTAGTCGAGAAGGAAGTTGTCGAAGTGTGGTCGAGAGGAGAAAAGGTTGAAGGTTGACAAAGTCTAAACATCGACATCGATAGGTGCGAAAGTTGACAAGATGGTCAAGATGCAACATTGACAGAAATGCAACAGAGGACAAGCGAGGGGGATGGGGAAGAACGGGAAGTCGTGGAGACTAAGTGAAGACGACAAGTTAAGTTGAGGATTGACAATACACAGGATAGTCGACATGTCAAAGAGGACAGTGACAGGACCGACTACTGTAGCAAGGTCAAAGGTGCAGGATTCAAGGAAACAATCGCTTAGGGTTGTTGAGGAAGTTATGGTAGTTAAGAAGGTGGTTGGGGCCAGAACATGCATCACCATAGGAGGAGGTTGTGCAGCACGGTCAAGGGGCTCTGACAACTGCAGGATCCGTCGGGTTAGAGATAGAGCGGTGGACAAGGAAGGATGTCTTGGGGAGATCAACAGAGTGGACCTTGGGAAGAGAAGCATAGAAGAGTTGAAGACTGGTGCGAAGGAACATAGGAAATTATCATCAATATTTATTTTGTTGTTTAGAGGATCAGAAGACGGAGAGGATGACACACAAAGAAGAGACTTTTACTTCTGTAAATTGTAACAGGCTAAGGCCGACTTGTTTATTTTCTATGTATGTAACATTGTAATAAGATTCAAGTAATAGAATCCAACTTCTTGGCATTTCCAGTTCACATCTAGTCTTTGTGAGCGCACTGTGTGTTTGTTGTGTGTTATAGTTAAGCAAGAGGGTCCGACCAGACTCGCCCTTGCGCCAATAGTATTGACCAATATTTAGAATTTAGATGAAGGGATATATTCCTAGGAAGAACTCAATCTTAAACATGAAATTATCCTTCATAACTATGATTGTCAATACTAAATCCTCAAGTGACATTAAAACATGAAGACAATGCAATTTCATATGTTGATTCCGAGAGGCATGATTGAGCATTATATTGGTTGCATGTGAAGTGTTAAAGTATGCCAAAGAATAATTTCTCTTTGGATCTTAATATAACTCTTGTAATGTTTTAACTGATTTTATTATTCACTAATAAGAGCACCTAAAAATTTGCTTTTAGTTCCTTAATTACAAATTGGTTTGGATTAATCTTGGGGTTTTATCTTCTATAATTGGATCTTCTGAAACTGGTTCATATTCCTTCCCATCAAGATATTCATACTCGATATTAGGAGGCATAGTTGGATATTAATTATTTGAATTGTTAGCGTACGCGGATAAGCCTCATATGCATAAATGTGCATTGTTTATGCAGTTGTGATATTATTTGATAATGATTATTACTATTACAAAGGAAACTAATGACTTTGTTGCATAAGTGTGGAATTTTTTTTATAGTTATGAACTTTGAGGTTTGAGAGGAAATTTTTATACCTCATACTTCAAACGGATAATGATGGTGGGGGTAAGAAATGCGTAGAATAAAGAATGATTAGAGGCTAACATGTAGATTTGGTAGAAAACCACAACAATGGACCTTTTCAATAGGCCAATATGAAGGTACAGGCCGAGGTGAAGATACAAGCAAGTTAGCCTTTGGTTGGGTGGAAATTTTCAACCACACATTTAGTCACAAGGTCATCTAACGAGGTAAGTATTATGCTACCTATATTTATGTTGTCTATTTAATGTATTGTTTAAATGTGAAAGAGGGAATTTAACTTATGATAATGATGATTATACTAAAAGTATTGATAAGTGTATTATTGATAGATGCAAACGAATCGATATGAGGTATAATGAATGTATTGCATATGTTTGTAACATGACACAATAAATTACTATGAACATGAATAAATGAACTAAGGATTTCAGTGCTTAATATTCTATGAACTTGTTAATGGAGCCATAACAATTGTTTAAAGAATTGTCGTTCATAGATTCTCATAGGTCTTGAGAAGGATTGCATTTATAAATGTATATATGCTGAAAGGAATTGCAGTTCATATATGTCATGGACATTGAAATAAATTACGCAGATCTTAAAATAACTCCAAAGAATTTCAATATTGGAGATCATGTAAATCTCTAAAGAAAAGTATCTTGAGCATGAGAAGGTATTCCAAGCTAGCACCCATGTTTTGTGGACGTTTTTGAACTGTTATCCAAGATAGGGTTGGTATCCTATCATCTTGTACTCCCCCCTTTTTTTATATAAAAGTACATAATATATTTCATGTTTTCTTTGTTAAGAAGATATATACACAATGCTACTTATATAATTGATTGGAATATGATTCAGATAGGACCCAGGCCGAGTTCTAGAATCTTGGCGCATCCTAGATAGGGAGGAACATATTATACGAAATCGAGCCATCGCTCAAATAAAAAGTGCAATAGGAAGCACTTCATCCTTGAAGAGGCAACATGGGAAATTGATGATAAAATGCGAGAGGCATATCCCTCCATCTTACAGAATGAGCAAGAGAGCTCATAATAAAGAACACTAAGGATGGTGTTAAAAATAAGGAGGGGAGAAATGTGTTACCCCAAAACATTATTATTTATTGTGATTTAATATATTGACATTTATTTTATGTAAGAGTTAGTTAAAACTTAAAAAAAAACACAAAGTGACACTTTGCACAACAACTGTTTTTTTATTATTAAATGAAATAAAAAGGAACTTGGAGAGTTCATCTAAATGAGGGGACACCACCATGGCACAAGAGAACATGTGAAAGCAAGCTAGAGAGATATTTACCAATAAAATCCAATCTAAAACTCAACAACCAGACAAGATCCAAAATCATAGGGATTTATGGATTGATTGGAGATTTAATTGGGATGGCACAAGGCCTGAGAAAAACTATATATAATAGTGCACTGAGATAGCATGGGATGCCATGTTGTGCATGGAGAAACTGTGGTTGAGTGTTTCTTGCTTTCATAAGTCCATCATTGATTGTTACGGACTCAGAGAGAGTGCCGCGAGGAAGTGATTGCTTGCATTCTAGTGCATGGTGGTGATCTAGCTTGGGGGTGGAGCTAGGAAGACAGTTGAGTTTCCCTCTTCTATGGTTGGGATGAGTTGATTCTCCAAGTAGCCAATTTCATTTATTTCAAGTAAGTGTCTTATTGCTTGAATGTCTTAATGATTGTTTAAAATTACAATAGTGTATTTTGTTGACAATATTTTTTGGTACGCTACAAACTCAGGGATTTTAAGGCTTTAACATAAAAACAAGGTGGAATGTACATCAAAGTTTTCAGGTTTGATAGAGGAGGTGAGTATGATTTCAAATACTTTGCAAATTATTGCAGACTTCATGACATTAAAAGTTGTCAATTTACAACCATATATACTCAGGAAAAGAGAATAGAAGAAAGGAAAAACAAAACCATAATGAATATGGATAGAGGTATGCTCAAAGAAAAAGAAATTGAAAATGAATTTTGGTTTGAATAAGTTGCATGTTTAATATATATATATTGAAGAGATCACCTACAAAAAATGTTTAAAACAAAGTTCCTCAGGAATCGTAGAGTGGAACAAAGTCAAGTGTTTCACATTTCAAAGTATTTGGCTGTATAGCTTACGCACATGTTCCTGAACAACTGAGAACAAATTTGGATGATAGAAGTGAAAATGCATTTTTATAGGGTATAGTGAACACTCAAAATCCTATAGGTTGTACAATCTAGTCACCAAGAAATTTATAGTAAGTAGATATGTGGAATTCAAAGAAGTAGAAGCTTGGAATAGTCAAGTTGAACAGTCAAATATAGCTCGAAATGTAACACCTTTACTACAAGAAGAAGATCAAGTGGAACTCGGAAGACAACAAGGATCTCCACCTAGATTACCAAGGCAACAAGTTCAAGGTGAAACTTGGTATTGAAGAATTGACTCATATTTAATTTGTAATGGGTTTTGCAGAAGCAAATGTGACACTCATTATACACAAAAAGAGATCAACATAATAGAATTTTGATTGTATATATTTATATGGATGACATGATCTACATAGGAAAGTTAATGATGGAAGATTTCAAGTAAGTAATGAAAAGATAATTTGAAATAACATGTATATTTTCTTGGCATTGAAGTTGAAAAATTAGTTAATGGCATATTTATATGTCAACAAAAGTATGCTAAAACTATTTTGAAAATGTTTAGAATGAAAAATTGCAACCCAGCAGACACTCTAGTAGAAACATGTACAAAATCAAGAAAACAAGATCAAGGAATAATAGTGGATCCTACCTTGTATAAGAGACTTGTTGGTATCCCGATGTATCTAACATCTACAAGACCTAACATTATGTACGAATTGAGTTTAATTTCCAGGTTCATGGAAATTCCAAAAAATTCCCATTGGGAAGTAGGTAAAATAATTTCAAGGTATATTGCAGGTACAACCAATTTTGACCTCGTGTACCTAACCAAAAATTCCAGTTCTCTAGTTGGATACACTGATAGTGATTCTATAGGAAGCATTGATAATAGGAAGAGTACTTCAGGTTATGCATTTCATCTTGGATCAAGCTTAGTTTCATGGGCATCCAAAATGAAGCTCATTCTGACAATATATTAAGCAAAAACAATGTATGTGGTATCAACATCAACAAGATGTCACACTGTATGGTTGAGGAGGATATAAGAAGATCTTCAACATTAATAAAATGAAGCAAAAAACATCATTTGTGACAAGAACTCAACCACAGAATTATCAAAAAATCATGTATTCCATCATAAAAGCAAACATATTGTTACCATGTATAAGAGAGCTTGTCAGAAGTGGAGAAATATGTTTTGGATTTTGTAAATCTCAAGACCAACTAGATGTTTGGGATTTTGTAAATATCAAGACCAACTGACTGACATATTCACTAAGCCATTGGAAAGAGATAAATTTGTATTTCAAAGGAGTAATCTAGGTATAGGCAATCATGAAAAGTATAAGTAATGAAAATCTTAACAATCCATAATTTTCTTGAACTGTAGTGGGTCAGTGCAAGCTAATGAGGGTGACTTTTGGCGTACTAGATGCAATAGAAAACTGGAAAATCAAGCATCCCTCAATTTACTTAGATTTTTCGAGATACTTACGCAAAATATCTTGCATTGAGTAAAAAATGAAATGTAGGAAATTGAATCACATTTCTGAATATATAACTTTATGTATTGAAAATATGCATAGCTATGTCAAGTTTCATTTTTCCTAATAGACACTTTTTATTTTTCGGGCAAATGATAAGGTATATGTTTTTGTGGGTGCAGCCTTTGAGGGTCTAAATGATGGAATCAAGTTACAAAAATGGGCATGCATGTAGAGAACATATAGCACTTGTGCGCCATTATTTTTCGAAAATTAAATTAGTAATTTTATAATTTTTTTATAATTGTCTAAGTGATCAAACCTCGAAAAATAGTACCTCTTTTGTGGGTGCAGCCTTTGAAGGTCTTAATGCAAAAAGCTTGAAATAGGTTTTTCATAGAACGTGGAGGTTAGTGTCCTCTTGTGCACCATACAATTTTTTTTTGAAATGATCAAGAATTGAAAAAGTTATGGAAGAAACACTAATAGTGTGTTTCACGAGTTAAGGAGGTAGGAAACAAAAGAAATTGAAAGAAAATAGGAAAAATTAATATTTTTAAATAAAAGTTACATATTTGGAATCTGGAGAAAAAATGCTATTTGTGTTTAAGATTTCATAAAAAATGACTGTGTGTAGCATACTGTAACGAGTGGCTAAGCACAGGCTTCTCCAGAATCTGGAAGAAATACCCAATTAGCTTTGGTTTATCATTACCATAGCACAGGTTTGGAATTACCGAAGCAAACTCCAAAGCATACACATAGGATTATTGATGACATGAAAGCAAGTGAGTCGGCTTAGTTTAGGCTCTACAAAACACGAGCGTGTTTTGTTTAAATTCATAAATATTGCCACACTTTTAGAATTCAATAACTCGCACGTGTTATATAACTACATAACGTGTACGCGTTATGTAGTACCAAAACGCGCTTGCGTTATGTAAATCATAAAATATATGTTTAATACTTGAGAGAGAGGGGGTGTGGAAGACTTAAGGGAATTTTTGGTTAATAATTGAGAAGGAGTGGGGAAGGGTCAAGGGAATCTATGGTTAATATTTAATAAGGGTGGGAAAGGGTCAAGGGCTTAGAAGGATGTTGGAAGCTTGAGTGGGGAGAGATGAAGGGAATGAGAAGATAATGGGCTATAGGGGGTGAAGAGAAGTGGAGCTTGAGAGCACTATTAGGAGTAGAAGAGGTTCTGAAGACGTATAGGGTTAGAAGTTGAAAGTGAGACTTGAGTGACAAGGGGGATGTGAGAGAGAAATAAAGTATACAAGGGGGGAGAGACATAGAGCGAGGGAGCGAGAGGGACAATGGGGAGGAATGGATTTAGAGGGAGTGAGAGATATATGGGGATAGAACAAAATAAATAGATAGGAAGGGAGGGAGAGAAAGTGGTGGTGGGAGACATGCAAGGAGTGGTTGCGAGAGAGAGAGAGAGAGGAGGGGGAAGGGACATAAAGTGTGTGAGAGAGAGGGAGTGATGGAGAGATTGGGATAGGTTGAGGGAAAGATAACATGAGGGAGGGATAGAAGGTGAGAGAGAGAGAGGCAATGAGAGAGGGAGGGAGAGAAGGTAGGGTGAGGGATGGAGGGAGAAAGGTGGAGATAGATATGGATGGAGGGGGAATGGTTTTGAGAATGGAAAGGGACATAATGTGTTTGTGTGTGTGTTTGAGAGAGAGAGAGAGAGAAAACAACATAGAGGGAGGGAGGTTGTCATGTCCCCTCCCTAGTGACCTTGGTCACCACTTGGATCCTCTTATCCCTAGGGGTCTAAGTTCATAATTAATTGATAAATTAATTAATTGGGGAATTTTTGAGGCAATTACACCTTATTAATTAATTAAGTACTGGATAATTAATTAATTGCTAAGTTAAATTATTTCTGAGTTGTATTATTTTCATTTAAATAATTACTGCTAATAAATGTGCAAGTGGTTGATGACTTGGACAGGAAATTTGAATTGGTAAGTGAGCCAAACTTGCCTAAGTGATGGAGTCTTAGAAAATCTAAGGAATCTAATGGAGACAAGTTGGCAAGTTGAACCAAGAAGGAAACTGACAAAAAGATGGCAAAATCAGACAAAAGCAAAAAAGAGGAGAGTTAATAAAGGAGAAAGAAAACAAGAAAAGATGTAAGAAAAGAATTAGCAACATCTAGAAAGCTTTCTAAGGGCACACTTGCTAATTGGAGTGATGAAAGACAAAAGATGGCAAGTTTTTCTAGTCAGAAGTTTCTAATCCTAGCAAGGAAGGCGCCTTCCTTCATCCACACATGTGGCTGGCTTGAGGAAGAAGTCATCTCCTCTATTTAATTAAGTTTCCAACTCCATCTCTCACTTTTGATCATTTGCAATTTTTGAATGAGAGCTCTGAGCTACTCACATGTTGAGAGGTGTGCCTCAACAATTCCTCTTGGGTGATGTGCCCCAAGGCCCTATAAGTTTCCTATGAATATTAAGCAGGTCTAGCAAGCAATATTACAACCAATGACATTCAGTATAGTTCATCCATGAATATCTAATGTTAGATTGAAGAGGAGGATACCATTAGAGGAGATTTGCAGCTAGAATTGGTGAAGGAACACTAGTGGATGGAGATAGTTATGGAGAGTTTTTCCTAGGATCTCCAGTGAACTCCAGAAGATGATGTTTGAAGAGATTAATGGATGCTAAATTCCAGAGATCCAATATCAGAACCATTCTCCACTCTTCTTCTACTTCTACTACTCCCACCGCTAGATTTGGAGGTGTTTTCCCTACAAGGGAGAGAAGAGTTGTGGATAGCACTCCATACTTCCTCAGAATCTCAGTGTGCATCCCATACTCTGTTTAAGACCTATAGAAGATCATATCACACTTTCATAATAGATATTTGGTCAATACATCTCTCCTTTCAGTTATTCTATGGCCTTATGAGGGGGTTTTCTAATCTACAAGACAATGTACTGATGAGGAGCTAATTAAAGAGTACAAACTTGGTTCAGTGAGTAATAATTCAACTTTTTTTTGTTAATTACATTATATCATAGCACATTAATATTTCAGAACAGAGCATTCAATTAAATCAAGTCATTTATTAACTCATATTGGAAGACTAGCTCATTGAGCTTTGTTTATTAACTAGTTTTGCAAGAATGACTGC